>JAHXMQ010012337.1:35045286-35070528 GCA_020466415.1 Ammodramus savannarum pratensis | reverse complement strand
CAACAAAAGCTGACCCTGTTTTGAGCAGGAGTACGGACCAGACATGAAAGCTGCCTTCCAGCTTATTTTATGGGGAGTTTATAGAGAACACTTCCAGTGGATTTTGCACTTGGAAAACTACTCCTTTTATCTGTATTTTGGATATCTTTCATGTCACAGTAAATTTCACCAGAAAGGCATCCAAAGAATGGGAGTTTTGCCAAAGAAAATGAGCACTGAGGCTAATTTGTATCATGACAGTCTGGCTATGAATTTCTAATTGCATCTCTCTAAGCCCTGGCTGGTTCCATACCTATGGCTCTCTGTAGCCAAACATTAATCACCATCTTCCAGGGATGAAAACCTTCCTGAGCTCTCATCCCCAGCTTGTGGGGGACGCAAGCTGTGCCCTGCAGTGGGCAGCAAGGGTGCCTGGCTGTGTGTTTGCAGCCTGCCTGCTGCACTGAGCAGCCCCACGGAGCTCTGGGGATCTGTGACTGCTCTTCAGAGCAAGTGTTGGACACAAACGTGCAGCCCGAGCGTCTCCCACCACATCAGCTGCATATGGAAAGCTGTGCAGAGACCTTCCCAGCTGTCCCGAGTGTTTGTCATCAGGAATTGTGCTGCTGACATAAATGACACCAAAATTTTCACAGTTCCCTTCCCTCCAACATGTGCATTCAAATCCCAGAGGCAACATTTAACACAAAAACAGGTTAAATAAGCAGGTTTGCACAAAACCACTGCTTTTTTTGGGTGCTTTTCTCTTTGAAATGTGAATGGGACTTTGCTTGCAAACTGAATTTAATTTTTCAGTCCTGATGATGAACCAGAAATAACTGTCTTGATGTGAGTTTGTATCTGGAGGAGCAGGCTCTGCACTTTGCTCAGCCATTTCAGTGGCAGAGCACCTATTCTTCCAGTTCTCTGGCTGAGGTGCTCAACGAAGCATACACAGAGAAGTGCTCTAAATTGTTTAAGAAGCTTTCATTCTAATCTGTTTGTATGGCAAACAAATATGTAAGAGGAATTAAACTAGTGGGTAGCTGCAAGTTACAAGATTTTTAAGCATTGCTCTATTAATGTGACTGATTGAGTGCAAGATGTTTTGCTTGCCATTTCCTGGAATAAAAAAATGAGCTGTTGAGTCTTAATGTGCTACTCCAATTATGGTTATAAAATACTGAATCAAGTCTTTCTTAAAAGAAAAAAAAAAAAAAAAGAAACAAAAAAGAGAACCATTTGGAATTAAACAGTTCAACAGAATTAATAATGATTCCAGATGGACCTGTATTTGGCACTGAGAAGTGTGTGAAAGGAAACATTTTCAACCAGAAGCTTGAATGATTTATAAGAGTTCTTGAGAGATTTTTCACTAGCAAAGATGCCCTTTCAGCCTCTGCACATTTGGAGCTAACAAAGGAAGTGACACTCAGTGAGTGAAAACCTTGGCAGTGGTGGAAAACACACATATGCTCACAAGCAGAAGTGCCTGAAATAGCACAATTAGCAAAGCCAGGTTCTTGACACACTCCCAGCTCCTTGTTTCCCTATGAGTAAAAGAGGAAGAGTAGCAGTTCCTCACCTTGAAAAGGTCCTGAAAATAGGAAATCTTTTGTGATTACTGGGGGGTGAATAGATACCATGATACTGATACCTGTAGCAATATGGTGAGGATAAAAGTGACTTCTGCAAGTTAAACCTTTTCTTAGGTCTGTGAGAGACAAGACACTGGGCCAAAAAGAGAGAGGTCTGTGTTTGACAACAATTATTTTAGTATCTAATGTTGGGCAGGCTTGGGACTACTGGAAGCAGCACAAGGCAGAGTTACAAGATCTTATCCAAAAATGAACACTATCTAATGAACTGACTAATTGTCTCCCTCTTCCACAGCATTCCTGTAATAACCACAAAGTATTTAGCAGCCATTTAACTTTCTTAAATGCAAGTCAATAGCTGGAATTAGCAAAAAAACTTAGCATTGAGTGGTCAATCAGCCTCTTTACTGGTCACCATGATTCATGGATTATGTTAAACAGAGAAACAAGGAAACAGATTACTCACACTTCATGTATTACATGAAATCAATTATTAATAGACAGCTGGGTATCTGACTGCCTTTTACTCTCTTGTGAACTGGTGGGAATGATGAGCAGCAAAGTAGAAGTTAATAGACTGCCCCAAACCACTCTTTTACCAATTACAGTGTTAGCCTGTTGTCAGTTAATGGAAATTACTGAACTTTGCATCCTGCCTCTTCTGTGATTTACAGCCCACTCCTTGATCAAGACTTTAGGGAGGATGTCTTTTGCAGGGGGAGTGGAAATGACAACATATGGCTTCCATCTCATATTACATCCATTTGTAACCTGCAGATTTTACTTCTTTTCTTCCTGTGCAGGAGACATCCCCTCCTCCCTCTGCCTTATTGCAGCCACATCCCAATGCCACAGAACCTGTCCTTGCCAAATTCCTCCCTTTTATTCCAATGTCCCTTTCCTTTATTACACCACTTTAACACTTTCTGTCTGCTAATGCCAGTCTTCCTTTGCACATAAGATTGCCCAATTATTCACAATTTCTGGGCCCAGGTTGAGCAATTCTGTTTGAAGATGATAGTTGCTCTGCACACACAACTTCCCTTCATGTTTGTGGTCCCGAGGCTTGTATCAGCTCCCAAAAATTTATCTTTTTTAATGAATAAATGGCATTTTCTTTACTTGGTTTGAAATGTTAAAAAAAATATTCCACACACAAATGATTGGATTCCATCTCTTCCTGGAGCCACCATGTGCTGACAGTCCCATGGCTTTATCCTGTGGGTGTCATGATCCTCGTTAAAATTTAAAAGCAGATGAATTGTGATCAGCAATTTCATTCCAGTTGTTGAAAATAATCAAGAATTAACTTTTAATGTTTCATTTTTAGTTGCATCTTAGTGGTTAAGCAGTGTATCTCTGCCTTCTATTAACTCTACACTTAAGAAATATTGAAACTGGTCCTTTCATTTCCTGAATTTTCCAGGCCTTCAGTTCTTTCCCCTTTACAGCTGCTTGGCCTTGGGAAAAAAATCCAAAATAAACCCAAACCTTGCAGGCTGCATGTTGGATGCAGGAGATTTCCATGTTCTCCATGTACTCTGTGCTCTGCAGGTTGTGCTCCCTGCTCTCTCCTGCTTCAGGTGCTGTGAGCACAGACACAGCTTCTCCTTCATCCTCACCATGAATTTATCCCTCCCAAAGGGGTTCACAAGGTGGCTGAGCTCCTTCTTGCTCTTGCTTGTTTTGTGCTTTTGCTGAAAAGATTGGTAGAGAATCTGATCATGTTTTTCCCTTCTCTCTGCCTTATTCACCAGCCTCTGTGGAGTGAAATGGATCATGTTGTCCACAGCTCTGCAACTTTTCCATTCATCCAGTATGTTCAGATGAGTCTGACTTTCTAGTGTTTAAACCAAAACTCATCCAAGCAGATGGAAAAATTTCTAATTCCCTCAGTTTCTGGGCCTCATACACTTGGCTTGTCTCTGCAAGTCCTTGCACCTTTTGTATAATTATTTATAACTTTGCAAAGTCGTTAGAAAGTTTTCTAAATGTTGCCCAAATGAAATATCAGGGCTTCACACCCCCTCTGTGGAGCTGTAGATGAGCTAGAAAACTCAGATTTTTTTTTTTTCCTACTGAATAAAATAATACTAAAGATTTGGAGTTAATGTTGGGTTTAGGCAGGCAGAGCAAAGCACCAGCAGCTGCCTAGGAAATATAGAGAAAAGCCAAACCTCATAAACATTCCTTTTCAGGGAAAGGAAAATATGTTTTGAAACAATGTAAATAAAGACATTACAAAACCATGTTTTTCTTTCAGGACAGCACCATCCAGAAAGGATGTTGCTTTTTTTCCATTTAGGAAACAAATCTGTGAAAAACTATCAAAATCGATCAGAAGCAAAGCAATCTGGACAAGAATAGGAACAATCAAATTAAAATTAACCTTTTTTTTTTTTTTTTTTTTAGGATTGTAGGAGCTGTCTGTGGGGTTTTGTTTTGTTGGTTTTTTGGTTTTTGTTTTTTTTTGCTTTGAAGTTCTATCAAAAGATGAGCTTCAACAGAATTTTCAACCTATGCTTTTGTACACGTTTCCATAAAATAGCAAATGCTAATGCTAGCAATTATTCACAAAAACAACTTTAGATTTGAATGAACCACTAGGAAAAATACAACCTTGCTCCTTTCTAGGAGCCTTTTTGCCTTTTTCCTGCCCCAGCCCACAATAAAGGTACAAATTGGGACTTGAATCCTGCAAGACCCTGTGCAGGCTGGGTTATTCCCTTACTGATTGCTGCAGTGTGACACAAGCCTCAGGTCTGCACCTGCATGGCGTTACTTCATTTTTGGGATATGCCCTCCTATCCTTAACAAGCTCCCTTTCAAAGCATGAGAGGCTTTTATCCATTCCCTGCTGATTGGGAAAGGAGAGGGCAGTTCGCAGCCCATTCCTTGGTTTCCAGCATATCCAGTGGGAGGAATCCAGGGAGGAGAAATTAAAATGAGGGGAAAGGCTGTACTTCTAATGTAGATCCTGGGTCATTAAATCACTACCTGGGCTTGGAGGCACACAACACCTGTGGGAAAGGAAAAGCTACAAACTCAAAGTGATTGTTTGTAGGTACAATTTTTCTTCTAAAAACTGAATTTTGCAGCAGAACCACCCGTGTTTCTGCTGTGCCAGAAAAAGACATTTGAATGAACTGGCAGATTCTAAAGCCCTCCAGAAAGGGAAGCTCACTTCTGCTTTCCCAGTTGCCTAGGTGATTAACATGAGACAAACACAGTTCTTCCTATGGTTAGTCCTAAATCCATGAGACAAAGAGCTTTTTGGCTTGGTGTTGCAAGATGTGAAGGTATTCCAACAGCAGCATTTCGCAAGAGCTGTGCCCTCCTCCTGTCCCTTTGCATTTCTGCTCTGAAGGTCACCTTGCAGCCACCATCTGAGCACCCTCCAAGCTGTCCTGGGGCCACGAGGGGACACTGTCCCTGGGGGCACCCAAGCTCAGGGGTATGTAAAGCTCCTGGTAGTTAAAAATACCGAGCCACCCGCAATTTTCTTTGGTGCCATTGGAGCCCTGGCCAAGGCTGCTGGCCGTGAGCAAGAGCAGATTGCTGGGCTGGAAATCAGAACCCCAGGCTTCTGTCTCTCTGGGCTCTGATTTCAGCTGATTTCTAATCCTCCTGCTGCTATTCTTCCCCTGCTGTGCTGTTTGGAGAGCAGGTCCTTTGTGGCAGGGGTGGCTCTCCCCGGGTGTTTGCTCAGTGTTTGCACAATCCCTGCTGCCCATGGATGGCTCTCAAGCACAGAGCCTATGGAGCAGGCTGCTGGGGCACAAATCATCCTGAAAAGCCACTTCACAAAATGTGTGATGGTTCAGAAAAACTGTGGGTTTCCTTCTCCTTTCCAAGGATTCCAGGCTGCTCCTAAAGCAGCATCACCAGGAGACATGGAAAGGCTGCTGCCCTTCTGTGACAGATCAGGAAAGAGAACCCCAGAAATGTGGAATGATCTTCTCTAGCATATAGCAAACAGGCATTTTCTGCCCCTTTCTTCTCCCCCAGTTCAGCATCACAAAGAGACAAAACCTCTTTCAAGACAAAAAATTCCCTGCATGTCTTCAAGATTTTGCCTCCTGCTTCCTCTCCCTCTTCCTGGGCTGGCAGAAGCTGCCACATCTGCAGATCTGTGCTTCCTTCAACATCTTCACTTTCTTCCATGATTGCTGACCTCTGGGAACTCTCCAGGGATTACTGGAGCAAATTTTAGCAGGGGAAAAATGGTCTCTTCTTTACAGAGGCAGCCACTGCATGTGTGTGTTATGCCTAATCCATATTAGGTTATAAACACCTGCATCCACCTGACCCTATTAACCCACACATTAGGAATATTTTTGGTTAGACTTGAAGATCTACACATTGATAGTAATTTAAATATTGATATTTTTAAAATTGGGAAGCAAAAGAACATTATCACCCTTCATTTAACCTCTCAGCTCCACGGTGGAAGAGACAAAATGGCACAGGATCTATTCTGAAGGTGGGCAAATAGAGGTGAGGGATTACAGTACAATTTGTCTGGCTCCTGGAGAAGTCACAGATGAGGCTGGAGGGATTAAGCTGGTGATGCTTGGGCTAAAGTAGCCCATCACCGGCTCGCTAGCCAGGAGGGAAACCATTCTCCTTCAGGCCAAAAACTTTCTATTACACTGCAGAGCAAAATGCAGAGCTGCCTTTTCCAACCTGTGCGTTGTGCATGAATTTGAAGCTGCTTCAAAAAAGGAGCGTTAAAAAAAAAAAAAAAAAAAAAAAAAAAAAAAAGAGAAAAGAAAGAAAGAGGAAAGGAGAAGAAGTTATTTCAGACATGTTTCCTGGGTTGTTGTCTGTGTTTGATGTTTTCAGCTGACGCCAAGTGGAACGGAGCAAATGCAGCCCTGGCTGCGGCGCTCTGTTTCCCTGGCTGGCAGGGACACCTAGTGGGTAGGACAACGTGTGCTGCTGAAGGCAGGGCAAAACACGCGGTCCTGACTTCCCACCAAGGACAGTATTTCATTTTCTGAGTCATGGCAGGGCCTAATTGATGCTCATGTTACCCTTTGGAATTAGCGTGGAGTCGGGAGGAGTTTACAGCCAAACCTCCTTCAAGGAACAGAGTGTAACGTGAGAAGGTGATGTGAGCAGTGTTACCCAAACTGCTGCTAACAGGAGCCACTGCCAGCCTGGAATTTGTGCAATTGCCTCTTTTGAAGGCTGCCACAGCCACAATAACACCTACACGGGGTCTGGGTGGGAGCAGACTCAGGGCTGGCGTGATTCATCCCTGTCTGCACTTACGCCTTCCATGGGCTGCTGCATTGGGGCCACTTTTATTCTCTTGCAGACACCTACAAAGTGACATTTACTGCTGCTCTCGGTGGGACAGCTCCAGCAGGGAAAGCCAGCAGGAAGCTTAGAAAGAAGAGGAAGGCAGTGTGACCATCTGCCTCCCCCAAAGCAGCAGGGCTGCTCGCAGGCAGCGCCCAAATCCCTCCTGCCTCCTGCAGCACAGGTCAGGCTTTGCTGGCCCTGTCCCTCAAGCTGTTCACCAGATTGGATCCTTGGTTGCACTCCCTTAACACGTGTTTTTCATGGGAAGAGGTTGGTGAGTGATTTCTTTGTTTCCATTGTGGGGCTGTTTTTCCTGGCATCTTCCCAAGCACCTGTCTGAGAGGGGCTGGCATGCGGATGCTGCGTTCCAGATCAGTGGCATCCCTAAAATCCTCCAGCCTGTGCCAGGAGCAGAGACATTACATGGGAGAGATTTCTTGCAGGGAAAAATCCAAACCCCTTTATAAACCTTTATAAACATGGTAAATTTTTGTTCGTTTGTTTTAGATACTTTTCCTCTGCAGAGGCTGGGAACGAACAAGCAGCCTCCTGCCATGCCACCACTCTGGGGACATAGGCCCCAGAAAGATTCTTACACTTAAAAATATAAGATGAACTGCAGCTTTTTATTCAGAAACAGATCATCTAAATAGCAAGAAGCAGTTATGCTCTGGACATTTTGAAATCATCTCCTTCTGATCTAATTATGTGCTAGCAGTAAAACTGACACAGTTATGGTTATTAAGCACTTTTCCTTTTTTCCTCCTTTTACCAAGAACCCTATCTTAGGATTAATAGGCACTTGCATCATTTCAGTCCTGTTTGCTGTATTAAGTAGCATCTATATCACCAGCAAATATTTTTATTGTGCTGACACTGCACACAAAGTGAAATGTGAAGGTACAGAGCTTTGGTTTTTTTTTTCCTCTGGACTCTCAACATAATTTGAATAGCTTATGCCTCATAAGTTCCTTCATTAAAGAAGGAGACTTAATTCTCATTTAATGAAATTAATAACTTTGAAGGAAGGGAATTAAAAATTATTTCTGTCCAACATAGCTGCACAGTTTTGTAGCAGGACATGAATATCTGCATTCTAAGTACTGATGATGGGGAGAAACAGTAGGCAATATATTTAATATGACTTTTGGCACTAATAACCTGAATTAATACATACAAGCAAGCAAAAATGCAGTTTTTATGAAATCATGATTATCAGTGTGTATACAAATAGATGAAAAAACTCTCAAAGCATTATTGCCAATGACTCAATGTCAAACTGGAAGGAAATTTCAAGAGAGCATTCCAAGCAGATGTGCAGAGATCTTCAGAACTGATTTCAGTCAATATTTTTATTAGTGATTTTCAGGATAAATATAGAGTACACTTGTAAAATTTGCTCAGTCTGGTAGGCAGGATCAGAATGCCAAATGCTAAATTGAAGAGATGGTCTCAGATCAACAAGATGAAGTTCACTAATGACAAGTATGAAGTGCTACACTGCAGAGGGAGATATCAAATGCATAAATATGAATTGGGAAATAATCAGCTCAGCGTCAATATGAGAAAATTATACTCTGTGTATAGTGGTTCATAAATTAAATATGACTCAACAATGTGATTATGCTGCAGAAATTGCTAATACCACCTGGAGTTCTGTTAATGGAAGTGCTGTACGTGGAAGAGGAGAGATTGCACAGGCATCCTGCAGCTCCTTAATGGCAATCTGGTCACCCAAGTCACCCATGCTCCCTGTCCCCTCCCAGGCCTTCCCTGTGCTCCCTCTCCAGGCCCTGTGCTCAGCCACAGCCATCCTCTGCTGCCTTCCTCTGTGGAGGATCCTCAACCTCCCCTTTTCTTTGGAAACCTGCCCATGCTCCTGCTGCCTCACCTTGCTGCTCCTTATGAAAATAGGTTACAGGTGGTGCCAGGGGTGGTCTCCATGTGAATCCTATAGGCACATCTTGCATGGATCCCAGATGGGGAATGTGTGCTGCTTGCAGGAACTCTGGCCAGGAGGGCATGTGCTGCACCTGCAGAGGGGCTTGTGAAAAATGTGTATTTTATGACTGGCTTTGCACAAATATTAAAATGAATATTATATGTGTTGTGTTAGAAAGTTATGCTGTATTAATTCTCTTAAGTAGTGTGCTAAATACAGTTTTAGGTTACAACAAAATGTTAAAATAGAAACTATGCTATGTAGGGTACTTTTTTTTCTAAAGAAAGGACTCACAGCAAGATAGAAGTCACAGGACACCAAATCTTTCAGAGAAAAAGAATTTATTGTCCCATTATGAGAAGAAATTAAATTCTTCCTGCCTCACTCAGGCTTGAAGGCACTGTCAGGATTCAGAGGAAGAAGCTGACACTGACCAGACAGAATCCTGTGTTTGAATGGAATTTATGCATCATGTATGAGGTGTATGAATATGCAACAGGCTATTGTTTTTAAGGGTTAATCCTCTGTTAATGCGTGTCCTTTTTCGGGCTCATTTTGCCCAGAAAAAGGTACCTGAACGTCCACTTTGTTTCTATTGTCTCATATTGTCCTGATCCAAATTGTCCAAATTATGATACTATTTTTATAACCGTTTTATTACTATTAAACTTTTAAAACGTTAAAAACAAGTGACTGGCGTTTTTCACATGCTGGCTCCTGGCAGCTCTGCTCTGGCACACGGGAGCATCACCCAGAGCAGGGCACGGCTGTCGCTTCCAGGTGCGGCTCCTCCAACGGGAAACAAAACACTTGAAGGAAACAAAGGAGACTGTCCTGTCCCCTGGGAGTTACCCCGGTCCAAGGCACGACAGGAACATGGGGGGAACTGACTGCATTTCACTGCATCGGTTTTTCATCACAGAGAAATTTTTTGGCGGTGTTTGGCTGTGGGAGATTTTTGAACTCCCCAGGATTTAGTGCTGCCCGGAGCCATCCCCACGCACCGCGGGACAGTGACAGTGCCACAGCTCCTTCCACCGCTCCTGCAGGCGCACAGGGCGCTGGAAATCCTGCCTGGGTCAGAAACCATGAACAGATCGCCCCAAAACCTGAATGGGGTGCGCGCTGCTCCCAGGAGCCCGAGGCTGCCGCTAGATGGCAAACGCTAATTTCCAATTCCTGGAGATGCCGGGATCCTGCCTGGGGCCGTGTGCGGCCAGGGATGGGGATGGGATGGGAAGGGGATGGGATGGGAATGGGGATGGCATGGGATGGGAATGGGGATGGCATGGGATGGGGATGGGGATTGGATGGGGATGGGGATGGGGATGGCATGGGATGGGATGGGATTGATGGGATGGGATGGGGATGGGATGGGGATGGGGATGGGGATGGGATGGGATGGGATGGGATGGGATGAGGATGGGGATGGGGATGGGATGGGGAAGGGATGGGAATGGGGAAGGGATGGGGTTGGGGTTGGGGTTGGGGTTGGGGATGGGGATGGGATGGGATGGGATGAGGATGGGGATGGGGATGGTGATGGCATGGGGATGGGATGGGATGAGATAGGATGGGGATGGGGATGTAGATAGAAGCCAGGGGCCAGCCCTGCACACAGCCAGGTGCCCCCTGGATTTCTGACTGCCCCACTCCTTCTGGGCACCCATCCCGAAGCTTTGCCCGAGAGTTTGTGCACAGGAAAGAGCTGGGAAATGCTTTGCCAGGTGTCTCTCTCTCCAAAGCAGGGACCCAGGGCTCTCTGCAGTGCCATGTGGGGACTCCTGGTGATGCTCTGAGCAAGGCCAGGGGGTCAGAGGGGGTCAGAGGTCCAGCAGGTGGCTCAGTCAGGCTCGGGGCTCTGCAGGACAGGTCCCACCAGCGGCTGGACACTCTCCAAGGAGCCACTGCCCCTTCTCCTCCAGCTCTTCTCCCTCCCTTGGCCCCAGCTGGCACTGGGTGCTCTGGAGAACAGAGGTGTTCTTCAAGGCTCAGGACATTGTGCAGGATGGGAAAAAGCCTTTTGTGCACTTCCCTCCCTGATGGGTATCTCAGTAAGCATTACAAGGTAAGCTAAGAAAGCAGCTCTGCTTTCTGTGTTAGAAAGTAATGCTGTATTAATTCTCTTAAGTAGGGTGCTAAATACAGTTTTAGGCTATAAACAAATGTTAAAATAGAAACTATGCTGTGTAAGATACTTTTTTAAAAGAAAGGACTTGCAGCAAGGTAGCAGCCACAGGACACTTAAATCTTTCAGAGAAAAAGAATTTATTGCCCTATTATCAGAAGAAATGAACTTCTTCCTGCCTCGCTCAGGCTCAAAGGCGCCATCAGGATTCAGAGAAAGAACCTGGTCTTCTCCAGATCTCTATCAATCCCCAAGGAAATGGGCACAGACTGAAAATCAAAGTGGTGCCAGCATTGCAGCAACCTCAGCCTTGCCATATTGTGAGATGTGCACATAAAGTCTTAGATATATTTTAGGAAAGCCTAAAAATTGTCTAAATCAGCCTTAATTTTCCTATGAACTTAATGAAAATATTCATCTTCCCCACTAGCCACATGAGTTGCCTTATTTTACTCAGTTAATTTATCCCAGTGTGAGGATCCTGGGAAGCTCCAGCCCAAGTGTGAGATATGTGCTCCCCTGTACAGAAATAAACTGATTGTGTTTCTCACAGCACAGGGTTTAGACCAAGAGCTGACCTTATGAACAACAATGCATCTGACATGGAAATGCCAAGATCCTTCCAGGGGATAAATCACATTTCCTGCACAAATACAGTTCACTATTCCCTGTCACAGTACCAGGAAAAGCATTTCTTCACCACAGCAGGCAGTGCTTTTGTGGCAAAGCACAGTGGTAAACACAGCAACTTCTGTGATCCTGAGGGCTGTGTAGGGCTCCAATGGTTTTCCTTGCCTCTGCCAGTGGTGGCAGTCCTTTTACATCTTTTAAAATCTCACTTACTAAGTCATTCAATAGCCATCAGTTGTTCTCTACACGCTACAACTCCTGCAGAATTTTGCAACGTGTTATGAAAAATAGGGCTCATTTTACTGACTCTTTTAAATTGCATGGCATGAGTGCCATGTGAGCTGCATTCTTCATCATCTATATTTTAATTTTTCTTCAGATGTCTGGCCCTACATCCAGTGTCATCAGCTGAAAGCAAAATCAGAGAATCAGAGCCATTCCAGATCCAGCTGAGGAGGAGCTGTCTCCTCCCCATGGTATTCAGAGTCTCCATTCTGAAGCCCAAATTTCCCAAAGTGGGGAAGGATCTCCCCAGACTCCACACAGCAGGGTTAATCACCTGATTTCAAAAGTAATGTCCTGAAAAAACACTTTTTTTTTTTTTTTTTTTTTTTTTTTACCAACAAGAGCAATATCTTCTGTCTAGAATTTAGATGTTGCAACCAAGTGAGGAGCTCAAAATAAACCTTGGGCTGGAATAAGGATTTCTGCCTCCAGCCTCATGGTGGATCCTTTCCCCTGAGGCATGAGCTGGTGTTCAAAAGGCAGCCCCTGCCTCCGATTTGCTTTCTCTGGGTGTGGGATGGGTGGTTCCTGATCTTTTTCTGCAAATGCCTGCCCAAACTCTTGTTTTCCAGATCACAAATTACGAGGTCAAACTGAGCCCAGGCACCTCCTTTTCTTTCTCCCTCCTCCCATCTTGGGAACCATAAACTTCTTCCTGAGTTTTTTCTTTCTTCTGCTGACATCTTGTCAGGACTGGGCAGAGAGATGTGATGCCAATGATATTTATTAATTTGGAAACTCAGTTTTAGCTAACACAGAGCTCAGATAAATAACAAAGCATTTTTCAGAGTTTGGTTTCCCTGATGGATTCTTGCCTCAGTACCTTTCAGTAACAAGAATCACAGGCAGGTGAAAAGATCAATTTAGGGTCAATAACAAATTAGTAATATATTGTTAGATATTATTTCCTTCAGGTGTAGGCTGAAAAGTGTAAAGAAATTTTTGTTATTAAAATGTGTGTTCATTTTAACAGAGAAGAGCTAGCTTAGGGAAGGCTGAGGTTGTATAGCCTTCATTTTCTGAGTGGAGAAAACACCAGGTAGTTACAAAAGGGCAGGGAGAAAACACCAGGAAGATTTGGAACTTTTGTGATAAGGAGACAGCAGCATGGAACCTCTGCAAGAAGATGACAATAGGACCACACTTGATAGCATTCTTTGAGCTCAAAATTATATTGTTTACTCTTTTTTCTCAAGTTTCTAAAAAGTAACTTTTTAGAACTTTTTGTTTTCTTGTGTGTTATGGTGTTGCCTGTTGCCCTACATATTATGCAAAGAAGTACCTAGGGTAATATAAACCCTGACATATTAAAAAATATTGAGTACTGGATGGAGAAAAAGGAGATAATTCTTTGAATTTGTCAAATTTGATTGTCCTTACTCATAATAAAGCAATGTTTAAAGCCTGCAAAATTTGTTGTGAAAGGGATTTAATTTTTTCCTTGTGTTTTTCCTGACACATCTTAGACATGTTTTGATTTTCATTAGCTGTTTGATAGCAGATTCCTAAGGTAGTGGAGAAAAATCAAGAAAACAAAAGAGTAATATTGGTAATTGCTTTTCAAAGGGCTCTGTTAGCATTCCAACTGTTCCCTTTATACAGCAGGGTAAATAAAATGAATGAAGAGCTGGCTTTATTTAAAAGCATTAATTGCTGATGCAAAAGGTGGATAGGGGAAGACAATAAAAATCCTTTATTGTTAATTTTTAACTTTCTATTTCCTCATCACGAGTCTGTAAAAATGCAACATCCTAATTTTATTTTTCATGTCCTAAGTACAATGGATTGCATTAAAGAAAATACAAACTCTTTCTCTTTTTTCAGTAATATTGTCTAATTCTCCCTCTACCCCCAGGTAATAATTAAATTTAGAGCATGCAACAGGGAAGGTCTGTTCATAGTTTCAGACTGGTATGAACTGGGAGCTAATCCATGCTTGTGTGACAATGTGAGAAAATGGTTGGGAGATCAGAGTAAAGGCTCCTGTTTCTAGGAAGACTCATTGAAAAGCATGCAGCTCTTTTCCTGGAGAGATGCTCTGGAGCCCTTCACATGCTTATTTTAATCATTTATGAAAAATACACTGAATAGAAAAAAAAAGTTGAAAAAAAAAAAGATGTTTCTAATTCTAGTAATTCCAAGTGGTGTCTCAAGGTTGAGCACAAAACAAACCGTACATAAATAGTAGAAAACAGTCTGCATCTTGTTGCCATGACAATGCCCTACTTATAGCACATTAAGCTGATTCATGTCTTTTCTCACCTCACTGTTAATAAATTATGGTGGCTGATGAGAATTAAGCCAGCTGGAAGAGCCAGTGAATGTAAGCAGCAAATTAATTTGCCACTTAAACGTGGTGTCCTTCAGGGGAATCGCCCTCTACACAGCAAATATGTATATGCATACATATTTACTGTATATGCAAAGCAGTAGGAATAAGTTGAAACAGCTGATCTTTGTTTTCTTTGTGATATTGATGTATCACAGCTCATTGCTGTACCAGCAAGGGCTGGTGCAGCCCCTCTCCTGCTGTACTCCAACTGCGTGTGGTGGCAGACAGGCTCCTGCACTCCATCAGGGAAGATCACAGGGATAAATCTTTGCACCTTGATTCCCCAGGTGTGAGTCGTGTTTTCTCATGGGAAGGGTGGGACACTTGGCCAGCAGCTGCTGCAGGAGGTCACCTGCAGTGCAGCACCTTTGTGCCAAGCTGGTGCCTGCATGTGCAGGGTGACAATGGGGACAGCCACTTCCCAGCTGATGTGCCAGTGGGGTTTATATGCAGGTCACAGTACAAGAATGCAGCTGAGAGCAGGCATTCATCAACTGTGAGCAGGATTTAGGCTTCTTGGTTAATGTATGGTCGCACTGAAAAAGATTTTCATCTTTTTCTTCTTTTTCTTATGGGAGAAGGGAATAAACTCTGTACAGCTCATAATGGCAGCCTTTAACAGAAACCAGCCACACTTCATTCAAACCTTTGTCTCTACACTCACTTCAAGTCAATAAACTCTAACAGCTGGAGCTCCTGTATTGGAGGACTTTCCAAGTCACAAGTATAAATCCCCTTGAAAACTAGCAAATGCTTGCTCTTGGGGCCTGAAATCTGTGAAATGCTAACTGAATTCTAATAAATATTCTGCTAATAAATATTCTGTGATCTTCAAGCATTTGCTCAAGTGCAGGAGCACTTCCCTATATTTTTTCTTCACTTTCTTCTTGAATGGTTTCACTTCTCTCGCAGCTGTAAATCAAATGCAAATTTTCTTTGGCATTGTGCTTCACTTCGAGTTAACCAAAGCAGCCTGATCAGAATCACCTGAGGAAGCCAAATTAAACAGTTGTTCTGTGTGGCTTGGCTAAGCTGAGCCCTCCTCCTTTTGATTCTTAATTTAATCTGCTCCTTTCAATGAAAAATCACTGGAGGCTGGCACCTGCTCAGTTATCAAAAATGCCACTATGCTGTATTCCACTTTTGCTGTTCCTTCTGGTTCTTCAGCCTCCCTTAGCAAGGCTCAGCCAAGAGGGTGCCAAGCACTCCTATCCCTGCTCCTACCCCACTGCATTTATTCAGAATGGGAGATAGCAAAGACCCCAAGCTCAGATCTTCTCAGCAAAATGATGTTTGGGACCACCTTGTTTCTTTGCCCCACAGTGTTCAGAAGCAGAACTTTCCCTGCCCCACATTCCCTACACATAATTACAGAATCACAGAATAATGAGGTTGGAAGAGACCTCTAAGATCATTGAGTCCAACCCATGCCCTAAAAGCTCAACTAGACCATAGCATCCAGTGCCATGTCCAGTCTTTTTTTAAACACATCCAGAGATGGTGATTCTACCACCTCCCTGGGAAGAGCATTCCAGTACTTTATTATTCTTTCAGTCAAAAACTTTTTCCTGCTATCCAACCTACACTTTCCCTGACGTAGCTTGAGGCTGTGTCCTCTTGTTCTGCCAGTGCTGCCTGGTGGAAGAGACCAACCCCACCTGACTACAGCCTCCTGTCCTAGGGTGACATTAGGATGCCTGTATCCCCATTCATGCTGGATATTATGCTCTGTGCCTTCAAGACTGGCTCTGTAGAAGTGAAAGTTTTGTTTTGGTTTTGCTATCAGCCTGCTCCCTCACAGCTGGTGGGACACACAGATGGGGAAGTAAATGGTGCTGCTTTTGCTTTTTGCTTTGCTCCTGCTCATTAGTTAGTTTAGCTAAGCAGTCTGAATTTTTCCCTGGACTGTTTTTCGTTTCTCTTTTTTGGAACTACTGGAACCTGCTCTGGACTGGGACCTGGGAACACTGAGAGTTTGCACCTTGTGGCTGCAGCAGCTGCCCCAGTGCTGGAGGGACTTGAGAACAGAGCGAGCACCCCCAAGAGAGACTTTCTGAATTTGTCATCTTTTTCAGAGTGGTGAGAGAGTGGTGTCATCCAGTATTGTTTATTTTGTGTGCTGGGAGGTGCTGTCCCTGTTAAATAAACAGGTTCCTCCCACTTGTCTCCGAGGAATCCTTCCTGAACTGGCTGGGGAGAGGGGCTGTGTGGGTTTGCTTTCTGGAGGGGCCCCCTTTTGGAGGTTTTCTCCCAAATTTGCTCTAAACCAGGACACCTCCCTTCAGGAAGGTGTAGAGACCAATAAGGTCACCTCTAAGCCTCCTCTTTTCCAGGCTAAGCAACCCCAGTTCCTTCAAAGGTTCCTCACAGGGTTTGTGTTCCAAGACCCTCACCAGCCTTGTTGCCTCCTCTGGATGCGCTCAAGTGTCTCATTAAAGGGAATGATTTGTTTTCCATGCATTTCTGAATATTCTCCCAGAGAGGCTTTTGGAGAAGACCCTCTGCCTCGGGCTGGGGACCTGAAGAGGTGATTCTGCTCTGAAGCAGCTGAGTTCTCACCACGATGTGCGAGCCGTGCTGAGTTTGGGGCAGCAGCAGCTCTGCAGCGGTGCAGCACAGCTGGGAAGCCAAGCCTGCAGCTGGATGGATCCTGCCAGCAGCAGCAGCACCAGCCTTGTGGTGTCCTGACTCTCCTGCCCACCCTTTCACTGCCGAAGGGATTCCATGGATTTTGCAATTCAAAAGCCAGTCTGGGCACCTTATCCAATGGCTTTTGAGCTGTAAGACACAGGCACATGTTGGGAATTATATTGCATGCAGCCCTAAACTCTCATTCCTCCCCTCCCTGTAGTGCTCATCAGCTCCACAGCAGTGTTAAGGTTTCTTTCTTTTCATTTCCACACCAGCAGATTTAGAGCTTGGTGAAGAAGATGGACTGTTCTAATGCCGCCACATTTCTCTTCACAGAGAAAAGCAAAGCACCATTCTTCCCAAGAATATTTCTGGGTTTCACATTCTCTGAACCTCAGAGGAAGAAAACACAATTCTTATCTTATTTGCAGTGCCTGTGTTTGTGCAAAAGCAGAATGCAACATGGAGATTGTTTACGCAAAGTGATGGTGTTTTGTTTACTTGCCTATCAGGGCTGAGTGTGTGTGTGTGTGTGTTGGGACTGTTGGGTGACAGTCACGAGATTCTGGGCAGGTGTGTGCAGAGTTGAGTGCTTGGCAGATTCAGTTTAGATGTAATGTAACATAGTGTAATATAATATAAAATAATATAGTATAATAAAGTAACTAATCAGTCTTCTGATAAGAGGGAGTCCTCCTCATCACTCTCTCCCCTTCGTCAGGGTTGCCTGCAAATACTATATTAAAAAATGCCTTTTTTTCTTTTATTGTTTGTCTTTATAAGACAAGATATGAGCACAGCTGAGAGATTTTCCCAAATGGATTCAGAAGTATGAGCAGCTTTCAATCCACAAAACGAGAATTCCTAGACTTCTTGCAATTTCAAGGCATGACACAAAATTTTATTTTACATGAGATGATTTTGTTACCAATTAATTTAGATCCCTACTCTGAATTATGGAAAAATTATCCACATGTTAGCTAAATTGGAAAAATTAGCTAACATGGAAAAATTAGCATATTTTGGAAAAATTAGCTGCAGGAATTGTGCATTGAAACCTGCTTAAGACTTTCTGGAAATTGCAGGAACTGATGTGAAGCTGACTTCCAGCCTCTCAAACAATGAGCCTTTGGGAAACAGTGAGTTAATCTGGACACTATTTTGGCTCTTCCCTCTCCTGTTTTGCCTGATGACCAAAGCATTAATGAGCCGAAGTGGCATCAGACATGAAACCAATCCCCAAATCTCACGGAGGACAAATGAGCAGCATCTCCTGCCCTGAACTGCCATCACCCACCCTGCTCTGCCAGTGGCTGCAAACCTCTCCCCTCCAGTGCAGCTGAGCACAGTTATATCAGCTGAGCACATTTATATCACATTTATGACCCTTCTTTGTAACTTGCTGTGTGTGGAGGCCTTGGATTTCAGGGGCTGGAGCTGCAGAAAGGTGACAAACCATTCCCATGTTTCCTTCTGATTGTTTTCCCTGCTGGAAAAAGTGAAGAGAGGAGATTTGGTTACTTCTGAAGCAGGTACTGGGCAGCCACAGAGAAACAGGATGTGCTTTTAGAGGATGTGCTTTCTGAGGATGTGCTTTTAGAAGTTGTCCATGCAGCTTCTGCTGGAGCCTTGTCATGGCTGGGTGCAAAAAGCAATGGCAGAGAGGGCTTTGTAATGACAACTGTTGTGTTTCTTTCTGCATGCACTGAAAATACCAAAATCCCAAATCAGCCCATGCATATGGAGGATCCCAGCCTCCAAAATCTGCCATTACCTCCCTGCCCTCACCAAGAATGTTGATTTGAATTAAGATATGTCCCACTTAATGCGTCTTGGATGCCTGGGAAGTTTTTCCTACTTTCTCTGCTTGTACCTCTGAAAAGAGGGAGGCAAGGGGTGGAGAGGCTTTATAGATCAGCTTGCCATCTTCTCCATCTCTTCCAGTAAATAGTAGATGGAAATCATGAAAGGCAAAGCAAAAAATCAATGCATTCCTTTGCATGACACTTAGCACAAGGATGTCTGACTTATAGAGCCTCATTCTAAAAACCACTTTATAGATGAAAGATTTTTTTTTCTCTTCTCCCTGGGTTATTCTAGTTCATCTTCCTCATAATGATTCTCTCCTTCATTTTCTATTGTGTGGCACATGATGTGATTCTTGGGGCTGCCCTGTGCAGGGCCAGGGGTTGGACTGTGAGTCTGTGATTTTATGTATTGCTATTTTAAATTAAAGTGAAACAATTTTGTGCTGTAAGATCACAGAAACAGATTCACAGCTGATATATTTTGCCTTTTCCTCATTTCCTCCAGCACAGCTATGTACAGTGATATCTTGGGGTCTGACTTCTTGTGTGCTTTTCTTAAAGTATATTCCATTTTAAAAAATCTATCAAGTGTAAGTCTAAACACAGCAGCAAATTGTTCATTAGGAGGTTTGGAGATAGGTAGCCTTCAACAACCTATGCTGTTAATGCAACTTACAATCACCTTTGAGTCGTTGTGCTGTCAATAAAATGCAGAAGGAAAATCAGTTTCCAGTCAACTTTTCATATGAAGAAACACCTTAGCTCAAAATTATGAAACTGTGTGATTTAATATATATAAATGCCAGTGGTTTTATCTGAAAGTGCCAACATTACATGCTAATATCAGGGTATAAATTATACTCTTTCTTGCTAGCTTTGAAGGTATTAATGCTCCTGATGGCTTTTTGTTTTCTGAGATACAGAACTGAGAGGGTTCAGTAGCAATTTTTCAGACATGAGCACTCTGGTTGCAGTTGATTAGTTCAGCACTTGGAACAAATGGTCTCACCATTGCCCTAATTTTGTGTGCACCTTGTGTCAGAGGCAGATGTTGCTGATCAGCAGCTGATAATGCAGACACCATATCAACATGTCTGATCTGGCTTCCCCAGAAAATAAGTGGACTTTTTTTTTTCAGTGGTCAGAAGCAGCCCAAATCTCCTGCCTTCCCACACTTCAATTTCTTGTTCTGTGTGGTGGGGGGAGAGGGGGGCAGAACCTGTTACCCCAAAGTGTGGCTTTTATGCTGTCTTTAGAGTGTCTGAGCCTTTGTTTTCTCTTATTTTCAGCCACATCTTGTACATGTGGCAATTACAGCCATGACTTATTCTGCAGAAAGCATTCTGGGGAGGTGTGTAATTTCTGACACTGTAAATATGGGGAGAGCCCTTACCAGAGGATGATCAGCTCCTCGAGGGTTATGAGCCACCACAGGGTTTAACAATTTTGGATCCATGTCACTTTGCAATGCTTTTGCCTGGGGACTGTATGAATGCTTTTCTTCATCTTTAAAGATTTTTTGCTTTGAAGTTAGTTGCATTAAGACAGCGAATGTCTAAAGCTGTGCACAGTGGGCTATGCCTTCACTCATTCCCTTTTTTTTTTTTTTTTTTTGAGGGGGATGGTGTCTTTCCCCTGCAGAACAGGGGGGACTCAACAGGAGGCAGAACCAGGGAGAAATGAATAGCCAGAATAACTGTAATTAATACCAAGCTTAGCATTTGGCCTCTTCTGAACAACCCCTCTCTGTCTCAGGCTTCCTAAGCCAGACCTTGCCTGGTGCAGGGTTTGGACTCCTTGGACCCAAAGGAGGGGTGGCACAGGGGGTGACAGCAGCAGGTGACAGCCCCATGTCCCAGCAGCTTCTGCCCCTGTTGATTTCTGCTCCTCTGGCCAGCTCCCAAATGGGTCAGCCCCAGCCGTGGGGTGGATTTCAATAGCACTGTTACCTAGAAACTGAGCCTGTCTCTTCCTTCCACTGCTCGCTGGTGGCAGGCTCAAGGGTGAAAGTTTTGCATGTGTTAGAAAACCTCAAAAAAAAAAAAAAAAAAAGAGAGAGGAAGGGATCCAGCTTGGTTAGCATTTCTAGACCACTGATAGTGCTGTCAACCGCTCTGCAACCTGCAAGGGGCCCCAAAATCTCCACTGAGCAAAGGTGGGCTCTGCAAGGCACTGATAGCTGGTGTTCGAGTCAGCACTTCCCAGCGTGTCCTGCTTGTCCTCTCTTCCAGTGAAACACATACTGAAATAGGAGCCCTGAATGTCTCCTTTCCTGAACTGAATGGCAGAACACTGTCATTGACTGGCTTTTGTGACAAAATCTGCACGGTGGCTGACAGCCACGACACCAAATGCTATTTGCCCTTTTGTTGTTGTCAGCAGTGTTAACTCTTAATGACTAGAAAATGACAAAAATGTATGTTCTCTTCCAGTGCACACATCCCTCTGCCTCTCTGCTGTGGGGTGAGCTGTGGTACCTATTGCTGTGAGCAATCCTGCCTGTGCTTCAGCTGCTTTTCAGCAGCAAAACCTTTAACAGGATGTTTCCTTTCAGACTTAAGGTGTTTGCTGCCCTTCTTGAAGGTAGATTAGGAGCAGTAGTGCCTGTGGTTACTTTAAAAAGTCCATTTATAGGTCAGGTCTGGGGTGGCTTTGGTCACAGTCTGTCCTTTGGCAGCAATCTGGTTTTGAAAAGTGGGGTAGGGCCACACAAATATTTTCAAATGATTGTTTACTAAATCTTTTGGTCCAAGGTGTGTGTGTATGTAAAAACTTTATTTCTAATAACCATGTCAGTTTATCTGTGCTTTCTGAACAGCTTGGTATGCTTGGCACAGTTTGACATGGCTTAAGTCTGTCTACAGCTGGCCTGTTGCTCAGTTTTTCCTTACACTAGAAAATATAAGGAAGATCTTTTTCTCTCTGTGACAGTGCATGTCCTTAATTATCCAGAAATCATCTGAGAAATCCGAACTCAGAGAAACACAGTTTGATATCTGTGTGCTTGAAACAACAGAGCTTCTGCAGAGACACTTAGCATTTATGGAAAATCCATTATGGTCAATACATATCCTTCTAATTATATGATCAGGAGCCTGGGCAAAGTGAAAGTTCCCCACCTGCTTCAGTCAGAGATGCTTTTTCTATTTTTAAATTTTTTTCTTTTTTAACCTTGCTGCTATTTAACTTTCTGTTGATTTTCTCCCCACTGGACTCCTGTTTCCGTCTGCTGTTCTGTTCCATGTCAGCTTGCTTCCCATCTTTTATTCCTTCCACATTTACAAGAGGCTCTGTCCAGCAGGTCTTACACTGGGTTCTGCCATGTGCTGACACCAATGTCTCTGCTCCAGGAGCTCTCCCTTTCCTGACCCCTTCTTGTGCTCATGCACTCAGCTGGCCTGCCTTAAAAATTGTATATTGTTTTCCTGGGTTCTTCCTTTTTTTTTTTTTTTTTTTGTTGACTCAGTGGTGATGGAGTAATGAACAAAGTTAAAGGATGCAGCTCCAGAAGTTGTTTCTTGATTTCTTAATTCTTGCGGGTTTTTACCCCATGCTTTGGATTTTATGCCTGACAACAGAATTGAAACAAATGAAGTGTTATAAATTTTGCTAAGCCCTCGCAGCATTTTGAGAGTAGCTCAGGAATCATGAGACTGTTTTTAGAAGATTACAGCTCTTTTTATTTTGTCTAGGTTTTTGAGAAGTCCTTTGGCTATATTTGGGTCACATTTTCAAGCTTTGTTCTGCAACTGTGAAGGCAAAAACTTTATATTTTATAATAAAATTGGAATTTAGGAGGGCATCACTTCAAACAACCAAATACTGCAAGACACATAATTTGAGAGATGCTAGTTCTTCTGATCTCCCAAAATGTGTTTTTACAGTGACCCCTTCACTGCATTGGAGGTTTCTGGGTTTTTATTTATTCAAGCCACTGTTTTTTTGTTTTCATCCATTGCTTTTGAGCACAGCACATGTGTGCAACGTGGGACAACTAAAAATTTCGTGATGGATTGGGAGTAAATATTTCCATACTTAGCAAGAACTGTTTCTTGCATTGACACTTCACCTCCCTTCCCTGGGGCTATAGGATCATTCCCAAATCCTCTCTGTGTGCAGCTGATCCAAATAGCACCTAATCCTCTTGATGCAGTTGGGTTCACTGTGAATCAGCAGAGCATTCTGTGTGCTCTTAACCCCCACGCTGCAGCCACACCTGTGGGGGGCTGCTAATCTCATTTTGATCCACAAACAGGTCACTCAGGGAGTGAATGTCAGCTGCTCCTCTAATTACTGCAGGAAAGTGATCCCATCATCCCGGATGGAAATGTCGTCTGACTCCAGCCTGCAAAGCACTTTCAGTGCACTAATTCTGTTAATGCTCCATTACTGCTTCACTGGAGCTGTGTAGCCCATCTCCCAAAGTGAGGCAGTAAATCCCCAACCAATTCCAGGGAAAATGTACAGACTAAAACATCACAGACGTTATTGGGCATTGTTTCCTGTTGGGCTTGCTCTGTTTCTTGAAGATCTGGGCAGATCTTCCCTGCTAACTCTTAGCTTTAGTGGTTTTCAACCTCAACTTCACCTTGAAGGGAGTGGGATGCCAAAAAATACCCTGTGGATGTGGATCTGATCTCTCTGCTCCTTAGATGCCGAAATATAAAATGAGAATATAAAGCTACACAATTGCAATACCTTAAAGATTATCAGGGTCTCAGAAAACTTGACAGTGCCACACTTATATATATCTATAAACCAGGTTTATACATATATGTATACTAACTCCCTCAAACACAGAAGTCAAGAATGCCTTGAAACACCTGGGTAGGTATCCCTGAACTTGATATCTTGCTTCTCATGGCATGAAAAGCTCCACAGCAGTCTCAGTCCATGAGAAATAACCTGGGCTCTGTATGACAGCAAATGTTATGGGAATAACAGAGACAGGATTCCACACTGCCCTTCACCCAATGTCCCCACTAGCTATGTACAAAGGGGCCTGTCTTCCTAAGTTTGGAAGGCTTTAATTTTTTATGTTTTTTTAAGTAAGTGGGGATCCTCAAACTGGCAACTTTAGAGATTCCTTGGATTTCTTCCAATCATCATCACTGTCATTCCTCCTGAAGCCCACTTGTACGTCTCCTTTGAGATGCACAAATTGCTTTGGAATTCGTTTTCAGGCAAAAGTGCTTTTGAAGAGCAGAAGAAAATGTGCTGGGAGCTGCTGGCTGGCTTGGTTTTGAAAGGAGCTCTAAATGAGGTGTGCTCACTGTGACAGATCAATAAATGTGCCCAGATGCCTCAGCTGCCTCTAGGCATTCCCCTGTTCACTTCTCAGCTGAACTGCAAGGACTCTTGAAAACTTCCTTGGAAGTTGTAAGTGGAAGGCAAAGTGAGAGCTGCTGAGCTCCTTGTAGCTCCTGGGATAGCAGGGGCTGGGTGATGGTGGCTCCTGCAGGCACTGCTTGTCTGATACTCCCTGCATGCCCCGTGCCTGGGATCTCTGTTAGCCAAAACTCCCTTGCACTGAGTCTTATGGAGTTCATGCCTCAAAAGTAACTCCAAGCTGCTTTTATATTTCTGTTCCTCTTGTTTTAAATGTATGAGTTGCATAAAAGTGTTATAAATCGTGATATCGTGACTTAACTGCATTGCACGTCCTGCAGTGAGCAGAATCTAATGCTCAGAACTCACTAATTCTGGCTATAGAAAGAAATGTTTCTTCAGCCCCTTTCAAGTTAAAAAAAACCAAACCTTTATGGTTCTAAATAGAAGTCTAATATAAAAAAATTGCTGTCTCAGAGGAACTTTTTTGTCAATGCTTAGGAAACAGTGAAGTGAATGGTTATAGATGAGGTTGGAATGTAGCCTTAATGACAGGATGTGCTGACACTGTGCATTATCCTGCTGTGGAGTGTCTTTATCTGTACAGACACAGTGGAAGCCCCTCATGTGAGAAGGTGAGGGAGTGTCAGAGTAAATCCTGTGATTTGGTCTGAAGGTGTGACTGCATCTGGTGGGGCAGTGCCTGATTATCCATAACACGAGGTGTTCACGTCCCCCGGGTCTCAGACTGCAATTAACGCCCACATGGAAAACTGCATCTCTGTTTCCATAGGGAAGGACCAACCTGACATAGGGAAACACCAGCCCAGCAGGTGACACACACCTTCAAGGAGCCAAGGCTGACAAGGAGAGCATGGCACGATGCTGTGCCCCCTCCTGCTGGACAAGGGCTTGTGCCTTTATTCCTCACCACTTCCCAGGGCTCCTTGCCTGCGCTCTGCTGGCCAGGCTGCCGGCTCTGCCTTGGGCAGATGGTTGATTTCCACAAGGAGGGGCTGATTTCCACAAGGAGGGGCTGGCTGCTGTGGCCCCTGTGTGACCACCCTGGAACCAGGCACAGGCAAATGTAGCAGAGCACGTGAGAGCCGCATTCGTCTTCCCACTGACACCGGGTCTGACCTTTCCCGAGGAAAACTGGTGGTGTCCCTTGGAGCAGGTGAAACATCTGTGGTGTCATTTTTAAGGAGTCCTGTCAGGCTGTTTGAGGGCTGTGTGCGGCGGTACAGTGTCAAGCCTTCACCCGGCTAGCG
>JAHXMQ010012337.1:35017832-35045186 GCA_020466415.1 Ammodramus savannarum pratensis | reverse complement strand
AGAGAACTTAAATACATAAAAACACACACTACAACAGCTGTGGAACCAGGAGATGGCTGCTTCTCCTCATTCCAGAGGTGAGCTCCCACTGAGGGCAGCATGCAGCTGATATGGGATGGAAAATGTGACTGTGCCTCCATGCAAGAAATTGCCAGCATTCCTTTGTGATGTCCTGAGCTAGGTGAAATACAGACTATCATCTTCCACAGTGTTGGAACTGGCCAAATTATTCAGCAGAAAATGTTCAAAGCCCAGTGGTCATGAGGGGTCTGTTGGACACACTCAGGCAAGAGGGTGCACGTGTGGATCACTCGCTGGCCCTGGGACAGCTGCAGATGGAATTCTGACAAACCCACCCTTGTCAGCCCTGCAGCCATTCTCAGGAGCCTTTAAAATCCATTGTGTTGTATTTAACTGGATATTTAGCAAATTCAGCCTGGCTGAAGAATCAGTGTTGGCTCTTCTGTTCCATCTCCCAGAGGCAGGAGGTGAAGACGTCTAAAGAGAAAATGGGCACCACTCTGTGATGGGCTGGGGAATTTGGGAATCCCAGCTGATGGGCTATGAGCCATTGCTGTGAAAACTACTGTGTTAACCACTGTGTTAACCACCCATACCTGTCCAAGGACATTTCTGTGCACATCTGAGGTAGGTCCTGGCTGTATCAAGGCTCACAAAAGTAATGGTGGCAAGGGAAGGGGATGGGAGAGATCATGGACACAGATTGCCTGGAGGAGCTGATGATGCCCTGTGTCTGGAAGTGTTCAGTGGATGGAGCTCTGAGCAACTTGGGCTAGTGAAAGGAGCTCCTGCCCATCACAGGGGGGATGAAACGAGATGTTCTTTAAGGTTCCTTCCAACCCAAACCATTCCATGAAACTTTGAGGAGCAAGAGTGACGGAGGGGAGTGTTTAGAAGGCTTATGGGGAAAGGCTGAAAGCAATGGGAAGTTTTCATCAGTGCAGAGTGCCTCACATTGCTGGGATAACTAGGCCAGGTGAGAGAAAACAATCTCTGTGTTCAACATCCCTAGACTCTGTGAATTACCAGGGCCAACATGGACTTCAATTTAGGGTGTTTGTGCTTCTGTTGGTGCTTTCTAGGCCTGCACTGATTTCCTAGCTATGTGATCTGGTTTGTGCGCTATTTGCACCTGACATACAGCTCTTTCAGGCAGCTCAGGTGCTTTGGGTTATCACTTCTACCAATAATCTTACATCCTCCAATATTTCCTGGTAACCTGACAGATTCCTGGAAATCTTGGCTTCCAAAACAAGAGTGCCTCTTCATTTTGTGTGTGGTGAACCCGGCCTGCTGAGGGTACAGGAGATGGGCACTGCCCCATAGATGTAGGAGGTTTCTGTGCACATCCAGGGGGTGCTGCATTTTTGTGTGCAGAGTTTAAGAGTTGTGCCATAGGTGGGTGCCTGGAAGAGACCCCATTTCAACCTCAGAGAATACTTTGGAACCGAGGGAAGTGGTGACAGACAGGCTTGTCACCAGCAAGTGTCCTGACAGGGGCAGTGCTGGCAAGAGAAGGTGTTCCTCCCAGCAAACCATGTGAACCATGTGAGAGGCTGAGGAGGAGCCAACAAAAAGCATGAGGTAATTGCTATTCCTGTTAGCTGGTTTATTTCCCAGTGCAACCACCCTGGGTTTACCTGTGATATCCACACAGCACCTCTGTGTGCTCCATTGTGGCAACAAAAAAATGACACAGGGATGTGCCCCTTTTTCCCTTCCCCTGGGCATAAAGGGAAATCAAAGCTGGCAAACAGGTCCCTAAGAGGTATTCCTTCTCTTCAGAGGCTCCCTGGGACTGGCCCAGGTCGAATATACATGTGGCTGTACAAATATGAGTGAAAAGAAGTGAAACATGGTGACAGCAACTCAAATCCTGGATTGTCTCTGTGAAGAGTAGGATAAATGAAGGGGGAAAGAATGTAAGAAAATAAAGATAGTGTAGAAAATAATCTCACTCCTAAGGAGTTGCAGCTAGGCCAATTATCAAAGATTAGGAACAGGTCTGACTTTACCAGGCCACAGCTGTAAGCAAGGAGAAGAAGAGGCTATAAAAGAGTGGGGTGGGTGGGTGAGAAGGGCACTGGAGTCAGTGGCTGCTTTGTGAAGAAGAAAGAGGCAGTGCTCTGAGGAGTGTCCATGAGAAACACCAGGAAGGTTTTGTGATAAGGAGACAGCAGTGTGGAACCCCTGCAATAAGATGACAACAGATGAAGGATGACTGGTTGGTTTGGGTGCAGTAGCAGCTGTCTGCAGCAGTGGGAATGGGATTGCAATGGAGTTAGTTCACTGAGTGAATCACACATCCCCAGAGACCTGGGTGGATTCTCCCCAGTGGATAGTGAGAGCATCCAGGACCATTTATTCTCTTTGGGATCTCTGAGCATCGCTGTCATAGCAAAAGCTCCTTTCTCACACATTGGTGGTGCTTCTGCTGCCTTCCTCAGTGGGGACTGGTTTGGGTCCCCCAAGAAACACCAACATGTGCCGAGGACTTTGCTGTGCCCAATTTCACACACCCCCAAACTGCCGTGTTCCCTCGGCAGTGTCTGTCTGCCCCACTTGTGCTTCTCTCTTCTTTGTCTGGTGCCTCTTGGCTCCTCCACACTCAGGGGATGTCTGCCCCTTAAAACACTGAGCCCTAAAAACCTGCTGGAACAGTTAAAATGCAGCACTGGAACACCATGCTCAGCAGACTCCCTGCTTTTTTGCCTGTTTTGTTCTTCATCACCAGTTCTGCTGTGCACCTTCAGGACAGAGCTGTTTGTGTCTCCAGCATTAACTGTGGCTGTGAAACACCATCCTCACGCTGCTCAAATGACAAATTCTTGTCCTTAGGATGAGTTGGCCATAGCAGGGTCTGCCAGAGCACAAACCCACCAGCCATAGGCACTGCTGGGAGCTGCTGCTGCTCTAGGTGCCACAGGTACTGGACTGGAAGCAATCACTTCTGTTATCAAACACAAGGCATCCAGGCTGACTGTTAGGTTTCTGATCACAAGGCAGGCTTTTATTAATCCCTTATCAATGTCGTGCTTTTGATTGAAATCCGTCTCTCTCTTTCAGTCTCCTCCCCCCTTTTCCTTGCAGGACATAAAAGACAATGGAAGGGATAGGGCCAAACTGCTCTTCTGCAGACAAGAAGCCAATTGTCTAAAAACAACACTTCATTCAAGACCACGGGAGACTGAGGACAGTGGCGGGAGCATGAATATACAAAAGTGCCTACTGTTAAGGCCACAGCTTTAAGTGTTTAAATTCAAATCACATTTCCATTTGAGGTTTGAATTTATGGCAAGAACGTACACACAAGGGTTTCAGTGTTCTAAATAAATCTCATCTGACTTCTCAGGGTATTCCTCATGGCAACACATCAGACCCGAGTGCAAGGGAGACTCGCTTTCCTTGCTCTGTGAAGGAAAAATATTGAAGGAGGTTATTTTGGTTTGGGTTGGGTTTGTGTGCTCTGTGTTAGTAAATAACACAGCCTGTCATATCTAGGCTCTGGTTTTCTGATTGTGAGGTTAGTCCTTTGCTTGGAACGCTGTTGTTCTTGGACCTTTGCCTTGAGCTGGAGGGCTGATATGTGTGGAGGAAGAGGAGGAACCGAGCTAAAAATAAAGTGGAACAAAACTCTGCTTATTGCCATGGAGTAGATAATGTTTTCCTAGATGTCTCAGCAGCCCTGTCCTTGCAGGCAGTGGGGACTGGCACAGCCTGCTTTCATCACATGCGAGCTATGATTATCTGTGTCCCACATCACCCTCCTCATATTCTGCTCTGTGCTCTATCTAATATTTTGCTCATGCTGGTCACAGCAGCAGCAAGAGAAACAGGCTCCACTTTCCATTACACATCCAGCAAGGAGCATTTGCATTGCAGATGTAAGAGGCAGGTCAAGTTCCTTTGCTCCTCGTCTCCTTGGTGTCCCTCAGTGGGACCCTGTGGTGTCTGCTCCTGCCACCATCCCGAACTGATGGCAGATGCTGAGAGCTGCAGGGGCTGCAGCACAAAAATACCTGTGTGTGCACAGAACCTGGACCAAAAGCGCTCTCTGTCTGTGGAGAAGCACTGAAGGCAGGGAAGGAGGGACTTCTTGCACAGCACTCTCTGGGACAGGACTTGGCACACACAGGAGCTGAGCAGATGTTAGATTGCTTATGGGAGCTATGAGAATATCCCAAATTACATCAGATCAGCTGCAAACCCCCAGATGTGAGACTACTGCCCTTAGTCAGGATTTAGAAGAAAGCTTCTGTTGGACTGGACATTCCCTCCTTGCTGGTTTTCATACTTTGAATGCATGACCCTAAACCCTCACCTGTGAAACCCTGTTGGTGCTGGGTGTTTGGCTAAAAGCACAGGATTGACTCTGTGCACAAATGGCCCTGTTCAGTATAGATGTCAGAGAGGCAGGTAAAATATTCAGATGTTCAAATATTTTCCATGAAAATCTCCCAGCTGAGGTTATCTTTGACCAGTATATCAACATCCACCATCACACAGATAAATAGTGACCAAGGAAAGATCACAGAGGCTACATCCTCTGCCTGCCCACCCACACTCTTCTTGCACTGATAAAACATTTCTGCAGCCTTACAAGTTCAAAGAAATGGGAAAAGGGCTTCTATCAGCAATGTGGTTTTAGTCAGGTTGTTGTGAATGGTTTATGCACAGTATCACAAGGTGCTCAGTTTCTGAAATATTGGTACAAGCAGAATATCATTTAGAGTTTGAGTTTAGTGTCTCAGTACTGAGGCAAGGTGTATTTTTAGATGTTTTAGAAACCAAACCATAATGATATTTCTCTGTGTGAGTAAAGCAGAGCACTGCTGATGCCTCTGGTCTCCTTTCCCAACATGTATTGCCTGTGCTCCCTGGGCCAGTGGCTATCTCCCAAGGATCAAATCAGGGTATATCCTCACAGAAAATTCCCAGGTCTGGCATTTAAATTTGGTTATATTATTAGCACACCCTGTTTATTCTTTTAGGGCAGCTAATTGAGAAGCTGCAGCAGAGCTGTCTTTTCCTGAATCCCCAAAACCACAGAGGTCCCTTTTCCTTTGCAGCACTAATTGAGAACATGTAGTCAGATTGCCTCTGGGAGAGGCGAGTTATTAAAAATCAGGCACTTGAGTACTGGTTTTGTGAGCTGGAATGATGGTAGAGGGCAGACAGGCAAATCCCTTGTGCAGAAAACTCAGGCAGGCCATGACCTCTTGCCAAATGCAGCTGTGTGGTGCTTCAAGTGTCTTATTCTAAAGTCCTCTTCATGCCCAGGAAAGGGGTTTGTGCACCCAAAGGGGTGGATAATTTTCTTCCTGTATGGGCAGTTGCTTTAGTAAAAGATGTAATCTCTTCTTACAAAGCTTGTGCCATTTAGTGGGGAACAGTAATTTTAGTGTCATGTGGGTCGTGAAGTGCAGGAATTGTCCATCTGCATCCCAGTCCTGTGTCTGTGCCTTACCCCTCTAGGAAATGGGTGGTGAAAAAGAGACCCTGAAGCACCCTCTACCATCATGTTTTTCAACAATTAAGGCATTCTCTTTTTCTCTTCCTAGTACATTTGGTGCCTCACAAATAACTTACCTTTAAATCACTTCTCTCCCCTTGGCTGCTGTGCATTTCATCTGTGCTGGCTGCAGAAGGAGCAGGGTGCCCAGGTGGAGCTCCCATGTCAGCTCCATCCCTGCAGCCACTGGAAATTCAGGCTGTGTAGACAGTGTCATCATGGAGTTATGGAATGTCCTGAGCTGGAAGTGACCCACAAGGACCATTGGCTCCAACTCTGGCCCTGCCCAGAACAAACCCCAAGAGCCACACCAAGTGCCTGTGAGCATTGTCCAAATGCTTCTTGAACTCTGCCAGGCTCAGTACTGTGACACTGCCCTGGGAAGCTGTTCCAGTGCCCAAACACCCTCTGGGTGAAGAAACTTTCGGTGATATCCAAACTAAAGCTCCCCTGGCACAGCTTCAGGCCATTCCTGCTCACCAGAGAGAAGAGATCAGTGCCTGCTCCACCTCTTCCCCTCATGAGGAAGTTGTGTTGTTTGCACATGGCCTGGGACAACTCTCCCAAGACTCCTCTGGATGCAGGACAAGGATGAGGCTTGTGCCCCAGCCTTGCTCCCCACTGCAGTGAGGCTGAAGTGACTCACTCTTCCAACCACCACTGCAACAGAGCTGGGTTTTGGTTAGCCCTCACCTTGTCATTTGAGGGTTTTGAAATAAAAAAAACAAATAAAGAAAACAGCAGCAAGGCAGCCTGGCAATGCCATCTGTGCTGAACACTTGCCACCCCTCACCAGCTGGGATCTGCACCACGATCTGCAGCCAGCATCTGCTGGGGAAGCTGGTGAGCCCCAGCTTCAGTATTAATGGGAGCAAATTACTATTGGAAGGGGAAAATCCTATACCAAAGCAACCTCAAAACCAAAACAGGAAGCAGGGTGTCACCTGGAAGAACATCCTGAGCCTGAGTGGGCTGGACATGGACCATCCAAAGTGAATGGGTGGAAGCTGGAAACGCTGCCTTTTTTGTGCCAGCTGAGGGTCTTGCCTTGACTCCTGAAAATTCAAATACTCAGCTCAAAGTCTCCAAGGTGTGACTCTTGAAAAATAAAGACAGCAGGGTTTGTTCCTTCCATGAAGTAGCTCAGTGTCTTCATGGCACCTCTGGAGGTACACCATGGGTGAAGTTGGCTCTTTTGTCTGAAGTCTTCACCTTGCCATTAAGATTGTTCTAAATCTCAGTGTTAAATTGTGTTGTGCTATTCTTATTCTGATTTGGTCTCCTCCAATGTCTGTTTATTAAAAAAAAAAAAAGAAAAGAAAAATAAATGTGTTATAATTCTCCTTGCTCACCATTGTGACATGAAATCAAATCCAGCTCTTTACTCTGGTTCATTACTGAGCACCACTACAGGAGGTGGTTAAGGGTTTTTTAACTGGCTGCTACACAAGTATCACTTTAATTGCACAAAATGTGTGCTGGATATTGAGAACACTTTCAACCAGTTGTTTGCCTTGCTTGATTTGTGTGGCACCACTAATGTAATACCATCTTTACAAATTAGTTTAATTATTACTTCCCCTGTGTTATGGAAACAGAATGGAGAGCTTTTTCAAAATTTAACAACCACACATTCTCATGTCCCATAATTTGCAATATTCAAACCAATTATCACATCAGTAAAAGCATGACAAACAGTTTCACTGTTACAGTCATTATGGAGAATACATGGCTGTAGTTGTTGAAAATGTGCTGTGTACATCTACATACATCTTAGTGAGTGCCAAAAGACTTTACTTAAAAGAATCTTGTATTTTTCAAGCAACCACAGTGCTACAAATAACCACAGTGGTGATAAACAAGTGCACTTGCTTGTGTGGTCATGGCTCAAATTGTGCTTTCAAGATGAATATCTAATATTATCAGATTGACACAGATTTTAAGTCTCTGTTGTCATAAGTGTGAATAAGGTTTGCTTTAGCAGCTGGGAAAACATATTTAAAGCTGGAATAAATTAATATGAATAAGAGGATGTGTGGGGAGCTGTTTAATACTGCTGGGAGCAGAAAGACCAGATTTTTTCAGTTAATATAAACAGAATATTTGCATCCACATCTTAAGATGTGCACCCAGGAGTGACTGAAGGCTGCTGTATAGATGTTTTTGTTGGTAGGATTTTGTCAGCAAAGACTGCACTTGTAATGATAAAACTTACCTTCTTCCTAGACAGATAAAATTCCCCAATTAATGTGATTAATACAGTAAAAGACTCTACTGCTGCTGTTGGTTCTGCATGTGCTGGTGGCTTATTTTGCCACTGTTGCTTCCTCAGTGGGAGAGCATTTTTCTCGTCCTTGTGACCATGGATAGAAGCCTTCACCTGAGCAGCCTGGAGGTGGCTGTGTGGAGTGCATGCATGGTCACATACCTTGGAGGAAAATATCCCTTCCCTGAGTCTGCAATATTATTTCAAATGCAATAAAGCATTAAGACTTGATTTAGTTATAAAACTTAATGAAACACTGCTACAGAGGTGTTTCAGGAGCCCTGCTGGCTTCCCTTGCTCTTCATAACAACCTTCTGCTGTGTTTTGGTTTAATTCTCATGGGAAAGATTTACCCTTTTTTTTTCTCTGTAGCTCACTAGATGCTGACAGCCAGCACAACATTGTGCAAGACATGGGAAAAGGGAAAAGAGGGCAGGGAAAGCTCAGAAGAAACACAACAGAGGATGAACCCACCAAGGTAACCAGAAAGCAGCTCTAAGTAGCAAAGCCATGGGACTTGCATGAGCTTGATGTTCCGTGGATAAATAAAATGAAGCTGATTTACACTGATGACTTCATTGCATTTCTGTGGAGCCCAACTGCAAAGTTCCCATTTGCCATCGAGTTCACCATCCTGGATTTGCACATGTGGCACCCCTTGAAGAGAGACTCTCAGGGACGAGGCACAGCAGGTTCAGCCCTGTTGTGAGCTGCCAGCCTGCTGTTCCCCTCACTGCCAGTGCTGCTGCTGAGGCTGTGGTGGCTCAGGGAGCTGAAATCAGGCCTGACACACATCAATAGCGTCCGTGTTATGCCTGGTTTGTCACACACAAGTGACTCTGCATCAAAACAGTCACTTAGAGTGACAACCAGGGCTCTGTTTCAGACCCCTCCATCCATGGAAGCAGCAAGCAAAGGAAGAAGGAGACAGATGTGCAGCTGCTGCAAATCCTCCTAATTAGCTCAGTGGAGCTGAACCAGTTCCATCAGCAGAAGAAATTTCCCTCCTTTCCCAGGTCTAAAATGGTGGCCTGCAGCCTGGCCCACCCATGTCCAGCCCGAGCACTGTCACTTGCTTCTAGAACGTTCCCTGTATTTTCAGGAAGGGATGGTGATGGCCCAAAGGAGGGGCTGAGGGCACAGAGCTGGAGCACCAGAGAATTGTTGCTGGCTCACCACCTTGGTGGCTGCTGGGTTTCTCCTTGGGTGGCTCAGTTTGGCAGAGTGTGGGGCACTGAGCTGGTGCCCTTCTGTATGGCAAGGATGTGTTGTATCAGCCAGCTGTAATCCTCTACAGCTCATCCACCCTCTCCTTAACAGACACTTTGCTTTTTTGTTACAGGGGCTAATAAATAAATAAATGTATATTTTTACACAATCAGCAGCAACAAAGCTCTAGGGACTTCCTGAAAAACTGAAAATCTGGTTGCAAAAACATGCAAAAAGACTTCTCCAGCAGTTAAAACTCAGGGTTGTGCTTTGAACTTTCGCCACGTTTTTTAAACAAAGTCATCAGCAGTGATTGCATCCAGTTTGAGATCATTGCCATAATTAATTTTAATTACAGTATACTGAATTTAAACCTTGTGAAGGTTTCTTTTGTGTCCTTGTGTAGCACCAATATTCACGTAAGAAAGGATATCACTCACATGCAATTTTGCAGTTTGATGTTGACTCACACAGCACCTGCCAGCTTAGCCATGCTTTGAAAATTCAAAATATGCTCGTGAAAGCAGGTTGTAGTGAATGCCAATACAATGATTACATAAACAGAGGAATCTACTGTCATGTGTAAATGCAATTTTGTAAATACCACATCACACGTGTCCTCACACGTGCCCATAGGTTTTTATGGCATTCAGGGGATTGATTTTGCTGTGCCCTCATCAATCTATTCCATGTGATGATCTCAGTTTGAGGTGAGGATGCACCATGGATGGGGATTTGATCCCCGCTTCCCAAATCTCTGTTAACTCTGGCTGTTTGACTGACAAATTAATCTCCCGCTCCCCCAAACTGGAGCCAGACCCAGCTGCTGTGCTGTTCGCTTTTGGGAAGCTGTGAAAAACAATGAGTGCAGCTACAACTGACTTGAGGGTGAGCAACATTTGGTATGGATATAAAAGTGCTCCTGGCAGAGCAGGACAGGCCATCTTAATACCTAATTGGCTTTATTCTCACTATGCATTCCTTTGGCAACTGCCTGCAGGGTTGAAGCAAGTGATATTATTCCCTTCAGACCTCATATAAAGAGATTCTGATACAGAAATCAGAAAACCTGCAAGTATATAAAGGTGTGATACTATTCATTTGCTTATGAGAATATAATTTGGATTTAGTAGAAGATTTAAGTATTTCTTTCCTATATTTGAAACAAATGTATGGAAAAAGTAAATTATTTACCATACAAATCTCCATATCAGCAGGTCCCTGTGTATAGGCATGGCTGGAAAAAATTAATTGAAAAAATGTTGGTTGAAAAATACTTGTCTTCCTGAAATTTACTGCCACCTTGAATTAGTATTCCTCATGTTTAGTGCTTGTCAAGCACATGGCCAGTAAATAACGTGGGTGGTGTAAACAGAGCTGTGTGATCAGGAAGTTTAAAAAGGTTTGCTAATGCCTTTTGGGGGGTCTTCCTGTTTCCCAGATGAAAAGTTTTCCTGCCCAGAACACTCTCAGATATCTGTATGAGCCCGTGTTGGCTCAGCCAACAGTTCACCTCTGTTCTGCAGATTTGAGCCACAGGATTTGTTTCCAGTTCCACTTCCCTATTGCCTCCCGTTCTCAAAGGGGAGCGGGCACAATCAGGAGTGCCCAGTGTCACCATTGTCACTGCTAAACCAAATGAGAATAAAGTTGGAAAAGCTCTTGAATGGCCTCCTGGAAGCCAGTGTTTAACTCCTGGTGTTGGGATGAAAAACACAGGTTTTTCTCTGCCCTGGGAAGCGTCCAACACTAGTCTGCATCAGAATTGCTGAACAGACTGGACTTTGAGATTGAGCCAGGAGATTAATTCCTACTTTCCTGTCACAGCCTCCTTCCTCTTGAAGGTGGAAAACAAGCCAAAAACCCCTAGAGCAGCGTGTCTGGCCTTTGCTGCTGGCTGCCAGGGCCCTGAGTGCACCCGTTGCCTGGCTCCTGGGATCCCCAGGCACCCCATTCCCACCCCTGGCTGCTCCTCACGTGCCTGCTGGATGTCCCCATCTGGTCATGGACCCACTGCTAGGTCACCAAGCTGCTCCTTGACATGGCCACCACCCTTCACTTCTTGGGCAATCCATCCATCTATCCTTGCTCCCCTTTGTTAAAGGGCAAAAATTTGTCCTGGACCAAAATACTTTATTGTCAGTATGCTTGGGGAGCTGGGCTTTACGAAGAGAGGTGTTGGAATTTCCTACAGGGAATTGGGAGACCTCTCCTTGACTGCTACCAAATTACAGGGAGGCAAACAAGTAAACCAGGGCCAAAAGGAGGTGGTGCTCCATGGAAGCAGCAGTGGAGCTTAGGAGCTCAGGAAGTCTTTTCCAGAGGGTGGTGTTTGGATGGTGTTTCAGGAGTTCAAAGGGAAGATGGCGAAGTGCCAGGAGGAGAGGCCCTTGATTACTGAGTGACAAAGTGCAGCAGGCTCTGGGAGCTCCTGAGCTGAACATAAGGAGAGGTTGGGAGAATATTGAGACAGAAGGATCATGTTACCCTCGTGCTGCTCCTGCCCTCCCCTCGCTGTCCACCTCTGGCCACAGCTGGGCCTGAAGGGTCCTTGTCTGGAGTGGCTAGCTTGTCACCTCATCAGTGGCTTCCAGGAGCAAAACACAGCCTCTGAATGATGGCTTACAGAGATCACATCTTGCTGAGGTCCTGCCTCTGCATAATTAATGTTTCAGTCTTCAGAACAGGAGGGTTTGGGGCAGCACTGCTGCCTTCTTGTGTGGATCCTTGGCAACATGTAGTGCTTTTTTTGGTGATCAGTTTGAATGGATTGCCCTATTGGTGTCTCAAACATAGCAACAGTGAATAACACCAAATATAAGTTTTAACATTATTTGACTGACTTTTTTTCTCAAACATTAAGTAAATTCATCATCTTAATTAAGCAGATGTGATCTTTCAAAATTAACAGAGCACAATTGCTTATTGCTGGCGGATTTAGTTATAGATCTGTGACCAAAGTTGTACATAAAAGCCTAGCCCTACATTAATTTTAACTGTACTTGTGCAATGTTTCTCTAGGCTAGAAGCTATAAAATATAAACTTGGTTTGTCTAACTTACCTTTCATGAATTCCTACAATAATCAAATGAACCCTCAAGTAAGGAGTAGCAGTTTCTATGCTTCATTGTGATCCACTGAAGCTCCAAAATCCAAGCTGCAGTAAAGAGGAAAAACAACAGCATGGTTCCATACCACCTCAGACATGCCAGTGGAATAACTAATTTGGTCTTCTTGAGGATCTTCTTCTATGTTTCCAAGTCAAAACTGATTTGAGCAAGACCTCAGTTCAGAGAGAATTAAATGCAGTTTTTGTTCATTGTGATAATTAAAAAAACTGTTTTTCTCTCAATCCCCTGAGTTTGTCTGATGTTTTCCTCTCAGACAAAGGGGTCAGTGCCAGAACGGATGTCAAACAACGTAACATGAAACATTAACGGTGATTTGCATTTTATTTTGTTTCTCAACAGGTTCCCATCTCCCCACTGACTCTCTCTCAGGATGAGTGTGTGCTTTCCATGTGGGTTGGAGGCTTTCCTCCACCCCCAGGTTTTGGCCAAGGCACCTGCCTGAAGGCCCTGGGTTCTCTCAAGAAAGGCAAACAATGCAATTTTGTTAACACAAGATCCTTTGTGTGGATTAAATAGAAATAGATGGATCCTCAGCTATGGCAGAGGCTATCCCCACACAGATGCCAGAATGGATGAGTCCACTGGACAGCTGTAATCAGGTCCAGGCAGTAATCCCTGCCAGCTGTTGCACAGATGTGCATGCCAGAAGCATTTCTATTTTGGGAAAGCTAACAGGCACCATCTAAGTCCTCTCTCTGCCCACAGTACAGCCCCTCCAGTGGGATGTAGTACCAAGGTCTGTTGGTTTCTAAGCAACTCTCCAAATCATTTGAATCTAAAGATTTCTGGTGATAAAGTGCAATGGTCTATGGAAGTGAATAGCTATTGCACACCTTGGAGCCTGATTTTGATCTAAGTTACCCTGTCCAAATCAGGCTGCTGTAAATCAGGAGTGGCTTTCAGAGAGAGATACAACAGAATGTATGAGAAATGAGGCAGGAAACAATGCTCTGAAGAGGCAGAGCTTGCAGGTTTGCCAGCAGGATTGCCAGGAGGTGCAGGTGCTCTGCAGAGTGGGGACACAGCGGGGTCACAGCGGCAGCTGCCTCTCTGCAGATGAGTTACAATGGGTTTCACAGCAACTGCTCCAGTCCCAGGGGAGAGAGCCCTCCAAAAGACTCTCCAGTAACCATCCTGGCACCACAAGCTTAGGCTGACAGGGAGAAAAGGTGCTGGAGCCTGAGCTCTGGTCTCTTCTGCCTCCTTGGAAGGGGCAGGGAAAGCCCCTCATGTTGCATTGGCAGAGGCAGTGCCTATCAGATAAGGGAAACAGGAGTGCAGAAGGTGCTTTTGGCTTTGTGCACCCAACTGGAGAGGTTCTCACAGACTCCAGAAAGGAAAGAAATTGCTCTGAGGCAGATTCTGTCATCCTAAACCAAGCAAGATGCCCAGGAAAATCCCAGGAAATTTACTGAAATGAGGATTACTGTGCTAGAGCCAAGCCATTTGTCACTACCTTTCTTCACCTTATTGAAATCCCAGATATTCTAACTTGAACATAGTCCATTCTTTTGCTGAACTCCCATGCACATCTATAACAAAGTGAATTTATATTGAATATTTAGTATAATCTTACAGTTCAATTATACATATACAGTTAAATTATATACAAAATACACATATATTCACACATATAAAGAAAATACATACATATATATATATATACATACACACACACATATATACAATAATCTCAGTTTCAAAAGACAAAGAAAATGTAGAGGTAGAATACAACCAGTAACTCATAGTGTTTCTTTCTGAAAGCCTTTTATGAGGGTAACCCTAAATAAGTGAAACAGTCCAGTTCAGGAACACCAGCTTGGAAATTTTCAGGGGCATATGGAGAAAATTCCTTGCAATGATTACAGAGCTGTAAACTGCTGCTGAGTGGTAACCAATGCTACATGCAAATGTGGAATTGCTTGTTAAGTGTAATGTTCAGTGATAAGTGTTTTGATTACAGTCATTTTAGGGAAATCTGATATATGGCAGCAGGGAGATAGAAGGAATATTAATTCCACCTTGGATTATCTCAAGCCTTGGGACTGGCAGAAGACAGAGAAAATTTTTCTCTCCTGGATAGCTCTAAGTTATAGATGGTTGTGAATTATTTGGGTTTTTACAGGTGAAAGAAAGAACAGGACATTATAGCCTGTCAGAGTGCAGAACCACCCCACTGGCATCCCCAGGCACAGAACACACACTGCCAGCTCTCCAAAGCTCACCAGGCAGCTTCACTGGCCAAAACATAATCTTGCACTGGAAAAAGAAAAGGAAATCCTGGTCATAAAACCACAACTTTATCCCAAGGATGCAGGAGCAGTATTTGTCATGGAGCTATTTTTTTTCTGAAGACATTGGAAATAAGATGTGGAGAAATGCCTTCTGGTGAGGGCTCCATAGCTCAGAGACTGAGCTCACTGGGATGCGGTGTTGGGTCTTCCTCCCCAGCACCAACTCTGTGCAAAGTGGCCTCTTAAAACTGGCCCTGCTTACAGATTATGCCCTGGAGGACAGCATATGTGTCTTCCCACCCTGTTCCCTCTCTCACCTTGGATTTGGGAGCCCCTCATCAGGCATATCTAAGTTATCAGAAGCATTTGCATCTGAGGTCTGATTTTTTTTTATTTGCCTCTGATCTCTGATTCAATCCTCTTATTTTTTCCCCTGATGGATTCATTTGAGGGCAAACCACTTCATTTCTGAAAAGCACAAATGAAAAGTAAGTAACAGAATGTGGAGAATTTACACTGCTAATTCCTGACATTTTAATGAACTCTGTGGTCTCATTCCGACACCGAGCACGTCTGGTCAAAGCAGCCCCCTTAGGGCAATGACAGGCTCATAAATGAATCTCAGACAGCATTTTTGTGGATTTTCCCCATTGCATATTCAACACAGACTTGTGCTTGGTGAATAAAACAAAGGGTTTAAGGACTATCTTTAACTGGACAGCAAAATTTTGTTTGTCCCAAAAGAGAGCCAACAACAATAATCTGGGGAAGGAGAGGGAGAATGACTATCCTTTGGTTCCTGACTAAAACCAGCCTCAGATGGGGACCAGGACATTTTCTAGACATACATGTGCAGACACATGATTTTGCACAGAATTGCTTTTTGTCCTTCCAGCATTCAGCCCATCCTCTATTTTATCTGCTTTTTATCAGTTTGCAAATTCCCATTCACAAATGGAAACATCCCTGGGGAGCTTCCATGGTCCGCTTGCAGCTGGATGCCATGGTGATATGAGTCTGAGAGGCGCTGTGCTGCACGTTCCTGTGCTGAGAGGGACCTGCCAGCCCTGCTTGGGCTGCGGCAGCTGCCAAAGCCACCCAGCTGAAGGGCTGGAGATGCCACTTGAACATCTCAAGGGCCATTCCCCAGCAGGATGTGTCAGCTTGTGTAGAGGGCTATACCCCCAGTCATTATTGGCACAGCCACCTCAATACCTGGCAGATCCATGATCCCCAGGATTAATGCTGGCAAGCCAGCTGTCGGCACTTTGATAGTGAAGTGGAATAAAACCTTGATAATCTGTGAGTGATGGGTATTGTGAAGGTGCCTAAAAGGACTGGCTTGCAGAGAAAAGGCTTCCCACACTCAGCCAGGACCATTAGTGGCATATGGTTTGTGGCTGCAGTTAGCACATGAATATGTCAACCAAACAAAATGCTGCATGATCATTATGCTGCTCTTAATCAAGTGGAAGGCACCTTCCTGAATGCCAAGAGAAATGCACCAGCTGCTGTTGAATAGGCTTCCTTGCCTCCAAATATGACCATAACCAACAGGACATCTGAGTCCAGATTGTTTTCCAACACCTCATCCATCTCCTGCTCTGACTCATGAGATTACACCCAGCATCAGTGCACTGAACAGGACAAATCTTATTCCATAGCCAGCAGTTCCAACACAGTTGATCCTTCTGCCCAGCACATCCTGCCCAGGCAATGAGAGAATGAAATAGTATTTTTTGTCTGTAGAATAAAGAAGCTATTTCAATCACGCTTCTCTCCTGTGCCTTTTCTACTCTGAGTGATGGCAATGTCACAGGTCAATATCTTTATCTACTTGGTATGCCTTCATTCCATTTCTCCAAGTCAGCCCCTCAGAAACAGCCAGCAGGAGCCATACCAGCCCCCAGAATGTGGGGATAAGGGTTTCAGTGCTCATCCTCTGAAAAAGAATGTTTAACAAAAGTGTAGTTTTGACTGTCAGAGACTGTGCAGCAACCAGACTCAAGGTCCTTGATCATTATCTCTCTAACATTTCCAGACAGGGAGCCTGTCTGAAATCATTGACTGGAACAGGCTGTGACTTTTCACTTCATGATGGAATATCATTCCTGTGAGAGTGAATTTCTTAGCTTGCTTGAAAAATTCATTGGGAATTCGTTTGTACCAAACCAGCCATTGCTATTTGCCTCACACAAGGACCGCATTTCCTGAGTTTCTCTTTTATGGAGAAATTATCAAGCAACTTCAGGAATGGGGGGAGATTCAGACAAAGGGTAAATTCCTGGCTGAACCAGGCTGCAAACCCACAATTTCCAATGTACCTGGAGTCTGAAACCATGTTGGCCATAGACAGGAAGGACCAGAACTCCACACTGCTCTTCTTAGGAGCTCATATAACATCCTGAAGTCACTGGAACTGGTAGCTTGTGCTGCCTGAATCAACACTTTGATACCAGTAATGGCATAACTCTACAGCAATCTCTTGACATAAAAGCTTTGGTTGTGGATTAAGCCCAGCTGGACATTAAGCCACTCTCACACAGCTGCTCTCTCAACTCCCTTCTCTCCCCCCTCCCCACTCCACTGGAATTGGAAGGAGAATCAAAGTAAACCTCATAGGTTAGAGAGAAAGAGAACAGTTTAATAGAGTTTATATTAGTTTATATTTATAGTTTAACAGTTTAATAATAGAAAATAAAGTAAAATTCAGTAATTATGGTGAATAAGAATGATAATTAGAAGGGAAAAAACAAGTGATGTGCTCAACACAATTGCTCCCCACCTGCTGACAGATGCCTGAACCCTTCCTGAACCCAGATCGTCCCCTCTTCCAGGTAATTCCCCCCAGTTTATATACTGGGAGTAATACTCCCTGGTGTGGAATATCCCTTTGGTCAATTCAGGTCACCTATCCCAGCTATGCTGCCTCTCAGGTTTTTTGGGTACCTCCTCACTTACAGAATGAGAGACAAGGAAAAAGTCCTTGCCTTTGGACAAAGATGACTTAGCAAAACCCAAAACATCAGTGTGCTATCAACACCATTCTTATTCCAAATCCAAAACACAGCACTGCGACAGCTAGTGAGAAGAAATTAACTCTGTCCTAGCTGAAACCACTGCACAAAGTACCCAGGAAGACACAAGGAGCTGGTAGGCTGATTTGCCTTGCTTTGTCCCGTGCCAGGTGCTCCTTGGTTTGTAAGTGCCATATGCAAAGGGGACATTCAGAGAGTATGTGCCAGACCTGTCCTCCCAGCCCTGGAAAGCTTGTGCATTCCTCTTGCTGAACATGAGGATGGCATCACCTGTAACATGAGCCCAAAAACACCCAACAGCACAGTGCTGTTCCTAATTCAGCCAAAACACATCCTGATGGCAGGATGAAAGCAAATCTCTCTGGGGATTATTTCAGAGATGTGAACCCCAGCCCACCACTGCAGAATGATGAGATGCTGCTCCCCTCCCAGGCCCCCCCTGTATGAACTCATCTGTATTAGAGGAGATTATAATAACCAGCTGCCTCAGTTGGTATTTTGAAGCTAAGCGCTTGTAAATGCTTGAAGATATTTGTATTAAAGATAGGCTAAGCAAAAGCTGGTATGAGAAGTAAAGCTTATAATGTGCAGAAAGATTGGGGGTAGCTTTCAGGTTTTTCATTGGGCTTTAAATCATACCTTTTCTTTTCAATAATAATGTAAACCATAAAACTTTGTTACTGAGAGGCACCACAATGAATATTTTGCATTGAAATCAAAATAGTTTCTTTTAAAAGTACTCAGGCTCTCTTCAAGCTACCAAGTCCTCGGTCAGATATTTAACCTCAAATCAGAATTTGAACTACTGCCATTTGTCTTAAAATTTAAAGCATCAGCACAATGATGAACCACAAGTAAATTCATTTCAAGTGCTGCTGAATACAAGTTGAAAGCCAATTGTTAAACAAACAACTACTCTCTTAATCACAACAAAAAGAGAGTGCCATAACATAAGGCGAAAATAAGCAGAAAGCAAACAGAACACACCATTGATTGAGTCCTTCATTATCTAGGATAGCTTTTAATGGAGGAACCTGCCTGTGTGTCACTGCTCTTATCTCTCCAAAGGCAGTATGCACACAATGTAAAAATCAGTCTCTTCATTTTCTGCTTGAAAAGATCATTGTGAAAAAAAGGTGTCAGGGACTGTAGGTCATGCTGATTTATTGGCAATTAAACCTGCAGGATTTCTGCACTCTTTTCAAAACAAAGTATCTCTGGGTAATCCAGCCTGGCACATTACATAGAGGGCTAGATACTAAAAGGCATGAATCTTTTTGTTTGTGCACAACAAAAACAATTGACTTGGTCTTATTTAGGAAATTGCTACTATTTTCTGTCAGGTATTTGTATTACCCACAAGGAGAGGGAGGTAAGTTACTTCTCAGCACTGCATGATTCTTTCCAATAACGAAGATGCTGATTTTATTCCTCATCTTTTGTTGAGGATAGCAAGTCTACAGACAAACTTCCCCTGCTTAAGAGTAAATAGATGACAGTGCTAAGTATATGAAGTCTTGCTAAGGTAGACCACATTTGCTTTGCTCCATGATTGATTTGTCCATTCTTCAATAAGTTCTTCTGCACAAGCTTTCAAATGAGACTGCATCTTGTCTGGTCTCCTTGTGTGTATTTTCCAGCTGTATTATTTAGAAGATTAAAACAAAACAAAACAAAACAAAACAAAACCAAACCAAAACAAAAAAGTTACCCTCAAGTTACACAGCTAAACTGGAAAAAAAATCACTATTCTGTTTTTGCAAAACCATTTCATGCAAGTTTAGGCCTACATCATTTGCTGAGCTAGCATAAGCTATACCACACAAACAGGTGCAATTAGGATTGATATTCCCAAAGTGATTCCCAGAGTTAAAATATTCTCAGATTCTCTCTGATAAAGGTAACTTCTTAACTCTACAAACATTTTTGGAGATTTGATATTGAAAAGTCCTAATAATTTGTTACATTTAATCCAATTCTTGGACATATGACATACTGCAACCAACACTGTATATTTTTCCAATCAGTGGTTGTATGGTTAAGAAATCATCTAAATATTATTCTTTACAGGTAGCATTCCCCCTACAGCTTCCTTTATAGTTTACCTGCTTGTCTGAGGTCTGGATTTACACTGGTGAGATGTTCATAGAAAGGTGGGTCTTGGCAGATGTTAATAGACCCTCAGTCCTAGGAGGAGCTGCTAAGGGGAAAAGGAAAAAGCTGAGGGCATATTTGGTCCCTAAAATGAGTGGCTGTGGACCTGTTTGTACAACAAGAACTTCAGCACTGATTCCCATTCAGGACATAGAGTTGAGAGAGAGCAAACGTGGCAGGCAGCAGTGTGGCGGAAGAAGAAATGCTGTGAGCCACAAACTGCACCATGTCCCTTGTGGCTTTGCCTAGGGCCAGGGAAGAGATCAAATGCTAAACTAGGCTGGTGGTAGGAGACAGCAAAGCAGGAGCCAGATAGAAACCACAAGCAGAAAGTTATGGTGTGGGAGCTGAATAGGCAGACATACCAACCTGGAGTCACAGGAAGTGCCTTTGAAGTTATTTCTTCAAACAGGGCTGTCAATGCAAAATCAGAGATGCCGCTTGCAATGAGAATTCCTAGAAGAAGCAGGTGTCCAGCCAGTGCTGGGCCAGCATTTCTCTCATAGCATCCCTAGGCAGAAAAAGCCAGAGCTGTGAACAGCAGCCTGGTGTGCTCCCATGGAAGAGACAATGCTGCTCCCAGATGGATTAACCTGTTAACTCTTCTGCCAGCTCTTTACAGGGTGATACACCAGGTGCAGGTCACCAGGATCAAAGGGCTTGTGGTTTCATGAGGAGAAGTGCTGAGACACCATGAAGCCTGGCTGACTGCTCACACGTGTGGCAGAAATCCCAGCACAGTATCTGGGGCTTGCTGGCTCTCGGAGCACACATCCATGGCATTGCACCTCCAGCACTGCCCCTCTGCTTTGCAGCAGCTCCATTTTTGCCCCTCCCTGCTCTCCACACTCTTGGGAGCAGCCTGGGAGCACTGAACATGCACTGAGCTTTAGATGACAGCTTGGGCAAGAGGTGCTTTTGTGGTGCTGGGTGGCACAGGTCAGCAATGCATCCCTTGGAGGGTCCCTGCTGTGCCCTCTCCTCTCAGGAGAAGGAAATTGCAGCTGCCAGGAGGCAGGGGTTATCCTCCCAGTGGGCTTGTTCTCCACAGGACTGGTTTGGATGGCTGTGCTCCATGAAGGCTCAGAGAGCCTTCTCCCAGAATGCCCCTTCTCCATCCATATCTTGCATTGAAATGAGAGGAAATCTGAGAACATTGACCCTGACATGGGAGAGGTGGAAGGCCTGATTTTCTGCCCAAAGCAGAAAACAACCCAAACAACAAAAATTCTTCATGTTTTTCTAAGCTTTTTCCAGCATTCAACCACCTGTGGTGATGGCAAATCACCCAGAACCATGGCAGTGCCCTGAAGGGGAAAGGACAGCCAGAGGCTGGTAGAAACCAGGCAGGAGGCAGGAAGGAGGGCTGCAGTGATGACAGCTGCCTTGGCAAAGCAGGCATGGCTGTCCTACAGTGGGCAGGACATTCGAGGATAGCCTGGAGCTGGGCCAGGAGGCACCAGCAGCCTCTGTGAGTCTGTCTTGGCTCAAAGCAGGAGGTGACAAAGGCAGAGTGGAGGGCACCTTCTGCCACCTCCTCAGCACCTGCCTCAGCTCCTGCAGCCCATCTTCCCCACACCTCCTCCTTCGGGGGGGCTGCAGGATGTGCTGGGGAACTGTGCAGGGACCCACACAGAGCACCATGACTAATGTCTGTCCCACCTATTTTAAAGGTCTGTGCCGGAAAATAGCACCATGTCCTTGTCATATTTATTGGATGAGTTTTGCTTTACATGGCTGCTGTTCCCCTGTAGGTTTCCCTCTGTGGCTCTGAGTGGAAAACTAAGATGGCACAAGAGGGAGACCAAGGTGGCATGTAGGCTCAGATGCCAGCAGCCATCCCGGGACAGGGGACACTGCAGGAAAAACTGAGGTAATGCCTTCAGGCTGAAATGTGGGAGCAAGCAGCTTTCAGCTTCTTGGAGGTGATATAATGCACACCTTGGCCTTGGCTCTGTCCATGCCCTCCATCCCCTGCTCCCTCCTGCTCTCACTAATCACATGCAGAATTCAGCAGGAAAATGGATTGTGGTGAGAGGAAGCAGGGGTCAAATGTGGTGTGGAACTGAGCAGAGACAAACACAATTCCCCTAGATCATCTGCCTGCTGCCTGGGCACTAACTGAGACAACCCAATGCTGACTGAGGTTGCCAGTCAGGAAATCAGTACAGGCAGGGACAAACATCAGGAGAGGTGTGAGTGTGGCCCTGATGACCCAAAAATTCTCTGCACCCCACTAGGCCAGGCCATCTACAGTTCCTCTAACCCTTACAGACAGGCTGTTGGAGCACTGCAACTGTCCATGCATGGCTGGCAGGCTTAGCTCTGCCTGCTGAGCCTTACAGGGATGAGCAGGACACAAAGCACAGAGTTTAAGCTTCTCTAAGAGGCTGGACTTTCTTTTGTCCCCTCTCTCAGATGCTGCAGCCTGTGAGTTCACTGGCTGACAAAGAGTGACGGTGACTGTGGTTGAAGCTGGAGATGAAGAGGAGATGCAAAAGGTGCTCCAGAAAACCTCAAATCTTAGTTACTGTCTTCATTGAGGAAAAATTGGTAGATTTGGAAAATGTATGTATGGCTTAAAGCCAAAAAGACCTAGCATGGGGATGCTGAGGAATAGAGAGGACTGAGGAAGATAAAGGTGACAATGTTTTTCAGGAGGTGTAGAAACACTTTATTTTATTTGAAGTGTTGTGCTCCAAGTTGGTTCAAATAAAATGCCAGTTCAAAGGCCAAGTTTCATTTTTGTTTCTTTGAGGGGGTGTTGACTTCAGGGCACTTACAGCTTTTATCTTTTTAATTCTTGTTTGGTTCTGTGGTGTTTTTTCCCACTAAAGGGGGAGAGAGTGTGCATTCCTATTGAACTCAGATTGCATTTTTAAGGAAAGAACCTGTGAGTAGACCCACTTTACAGGCCAGGGTGTAAATGCAACCAAAGGCTGAGAACAGACACCACCTTTGCTGGCCGAAACTCCACCTTCCACCTAATAAATTGAAGCTGGAGGGATCCTGGAGTCAAACGTCTCTCTTTCAGGTTGCCGCCCAGCAGGGCAAAAGTCAGAGCAACACACCCTGATCCCAACGGGCAAACAGCGCTGGGCCCTGCTCCCGCCTCTGCCAAGGCAGCTGAGGTGTGCAGGGCACACAAGGCACGCTGATGTGCATCTGCAGAGGGACAGGAATGCTGGCAAAAGAGCCTCTTATGGGCAAAGTGTTGCTGGTACCAGCAGTGCTAGGTCTATTTTTAATGATTTGGGAATGGAGGATGCTTTCAGCAATACATAATTAATACAAGTGCACTTCTGTTGTCTGCCGAGAGGGTAGGCAGGCCCTGGCTAACTTCTGAGGCTGTGAAAGGAAAAAGAAAAGGATGAAAGAATCAATCAGTGGAAATTAGGTAGGAACTAAATGAAGGTTGCTGAGAATAATTTATTCTGATCAGAAATCTGTGGTTGGGCTCTGTTTCTGAAGCTGGTCATGCTTCATGGTGAAGTGGAAGGAGCCTCCCTGACACTGGATTCAATCTGCCTGCTATAACCCTGAGCCTGATATATCCTTACTCTTAAAAAACCCAAGAGGTTGCTGTCAGAAACTGTTTCAAATAAAATAAGAAACAACCCAACCAGTAGTTCCTCCTAAGGTGGAGTGGAGGAATTTCCTTGAAATGCATTCCCATCCCTCCTTAGAAATGAAATTACCACAAGTCATCACAAGGCACGCTGTATCCTTCAGCTGTATCCTTCAGAAGGTGAGGAAACCTTGAGAAAGTGATGAAACCTTTTTTTTTTTTTTTTTTTTTTTTTTTCAATGGAAGATCAGCTCTGAAACAAGACAAGGAACTTCCCAGAGTCCTTCCTCTTTATGATGTTGTAAAACTGCAAGTGCGTGCAGGGCTGTCCAAGCCCGGGGAGCGAACAGCAGAGCCCTTGCCCTGGAAAGCCGAAAGCACAAGCGGACGGCAATGCGCTGCAAGGCAGGGCAAACACGGCGGCCTCATTTTTGTCAAGAGGATAAAAAAAAAAGTATATATATGTATGAATAAAGAAGGGAAGTGAAACTAAAAGGAGGGTTTCTGCACTTCTATTTTAAAATTTTTAAAATTTAGAAAGCGTGGTATTTCTAGGGGGGAAAGGGAAACTTTTTGAGGCGGGACGCGCAGCCCCTCAGTCGCTCGCAGCCCTCACGGCCCCGGCGGCGGCGGTGCCGGAGGCGGGGGAGGGCGGGAGCGAGGGAAGGCGGCCGGGAAGGAGGAGGCGGTGGCGGCGGGGAGGCCGTGCTTGCTCGCGGTTGCCATGGGGAGCGAGAGGGCGGCGCCGCCGCCGCTGCGCAGGGAGCAGCTGCTCCCTGACACATCCCCCCGCTGCCATATTGTGTCCGCCGCCGGCCGCGCGGCTTCATGACCGCGGTGAGTGCCGCCCGCGCCCGCCGCCCCCGCGGCCCCACGCCTTCCCGGGCTGCCCCCGCGCCTCCCTCGGGTTTAGCTCTCGCCTTTCCCCTGGGTTTGGGGGGTGAGTTTTTTTTGTTCCCGACGCTCCGCGAGGGTTTCGTGGGGGAAGGGGGAAAGCGCGGGGAGTGTGGCGGCGGGTCCCGCTGGTGCCGAGGAAGCGCGCGGGGGAGGGCGGTGTGGCCGGTGTCCCCTCATTCCCCGCGTGGGGACAACGCGCGGAGGCGGCGCTTCCCCTCTCCAGCCGCTCCCGGTGCCGGTGCGTGGGAACTGGGGGGTCCCCGTGCACCCGCGGCTCCTCCTCCTCCCGGCACGGCCCCGCGGAGCTTCCGCCCTCCCTCCCGCGGGGTGTACGCGGGTAATCCCCTCCTCCTTCACCCTCCCCGGCGAGGCCAGCCCGCGCTCCTTGCGCGCTTCCAGCTGCGGGCATGGAAAACGCTGCCGGCACCTGGGAGCGCGGCCCCGCCGTGCCCCTCGCCGCCGGGTCACCCCCGTCAGACCCAGGCGCTTCCTCCGGTGGAATAAAGACGCGTTCGGCCTCGTTCCCCCGAGCGGCGGGAAGCCCCCGGGGATGTGCGGAGCGTCCGTGGCTTGCGGAGCTGGGGGCAGTGCGGCAGAGGCGCTCGGGGGTTCCCGCGTTTTGGGGTAAAAATCCAGGAAACTGCTGGCGGAGTGCTCGGGGTCAGGCTGGGATCTGCACGTGGCCCTTCGGAGTTTTTCCATATTTTTCGGGGTTTTTTGGTGAAGTTGGGTGATGAGTTGGTGGCAGCAGCGGAGCAGCATCCCACTGCCTTCCTGCCTTGCTGCTGCTCGGGCACACCGGCGTGCTTGTGCTCAGGTTCTCTGCGAGCGGAAACTGGCTTTTGTTGGTGAGGGTTTGGATTGTGACAGGGCCCAAACAAAGAGTAAAAGGAACAAAGAAATAAAATAAACCTTGAAGAGGACCCGATAAATTCATGTTCCCGCCGAGGTGCCTGCCTGTGGATGGATGCTGTGTTCTAAATGTGGAGTTAAACGTGCTGAATTATGGTAGACTTAAATGCTGAGAAAGCATTTTGATTAGCTTTGTGCCTAATCTATGAAATCAAGATAACTTAGTGTATAATTTACCATATATATGTGTGTGTATATATGCACACAGACACTCTCCAAATCTTGTTATTGGTGGGCTTACATTCAGACAAATTTAGTAATAGGTGGGTTGTAATATATTGACATATGAATCATTTAACTTCAGTTGTGTTTCTTGGATTGGGGTCTTTTTTCCCCTCCTTAAAGTCTGGTGTGGTGCTACATCTATGCAAGAAAAATTCAGCTGGCATTATCTTACGTCAGGAAATTTGAAGTAGTTTGAAGGTTGGTGTTTTGTTTTTTTTTTCCTTGGCAGGTGCCTACTCACATTTCCCAAGCTCTGCAGAAGGTAGCTGGAGCTCAGTAGTAGCAATTAGTGCAGCCCAGGGCTTGAGCTGATGAACTTAGCCGAGTGCCAGGGTGTGTTATCTCTGAGCTCAGCCATGCTGCTGCAGCAGATCAGCTTCTGCTGGGGGCTCACTTGTGTCCAGCTGTGCCACTTAACTTTTGTAGAACTAGAGAGGAGGTGGTGATTCTCACTTTGTGTTTGAGTTGCCTGAAATACGTATAGGACTTTTCTGTGCTTTTGTTTGTTATCAGATGTGCCCATGAACTGAGCAGTGCTGCTGTGCAATGTCTACACTTGCAGACTGTGGTGGAGATGCTGCCCTGCAGGTCCTCAAGGGAGCTGGAGGCACTTGCTCTGTATCAATCCAGGCATGTGGCCCTGAACACTCTCAGGGACCTTGCTGGGATAAAACTTGGTTGATGTCTTTGTTGGGAGTGTCTGGACCAGAGGATGAAGTTGTGACCTGCTTTGGGTACTGCTGCTGGGGCTTAAGGACCTCCTCAGGGATTTTTCAGCCCAGAAGTAAGGTATTTTTTGTCTTAAAGTTAAGGAGTGTGCTGCCTCAACAGTTCCAGCCCCCACAGAATTTCTGCTTGAGGAGCCTTTCAGTGTCCCATGGAGAGCTCAGGATTGAGGGCACCAGCATTGCCAGCACCTCTCTGTGTCAGGATGTGCCGGTTCAGTAAGTAATGGAGCAGCTAGAGGTGTATGTAATGGTCCTGCTGAAGCAAAAGTACTGCCTGGCAAGTGAGTGGAGTGCCTTGGAAACAAGACAGAGGCTTAGGGACATGTCAGGCTGATTTTTGCCATCCTTATTAACCACAGGCTCTGTTCCACTCAGTGCAATAGACTTGAAAACCTGACACGTTGAGCAAAAGCAAACTCTCCTGGTGAATGAGGTAGTTTGGCATCTGAAGATGCTCTGCATGGGTATGGTTCAAACTGGTGAGAAAGCCACGTGGTTCTCATGCAGAGCTGTTGGTTTCCACAACAGCAGCACAAGTTTTCATGTTGGTTTCACTGGGGTTGTAATTCCACCTTCCTGCTCTGTCAATTCCACCTTGCCTACTCATTGTTGGGGTTAAAAGGAGCTGGTATTTACGAGAGGAAGTACCCCAGGCTCTCAGAAGGCTTTTTCCATGTGCAGGTTTGTGATACCTTATCAGAAAGAGCTGCACGGAGGGATTATAGCCAGCGAGGTAGCAGAAAGGATGGGCTTTGGGAGGAGTGATAGTGTGCCCACAGCCCCTGCTGCCATGCATCTCTTATGCTGTTCCCTGCTCTGGGATAGTCTTACTGCACTGCTGTGGTGCAAAACAACCTTGGATGGAAATGGATGGAAAGCAGCCTCTATTCCCCATTAGTAAATGGCTGTCAGCAGTCTCAGTGAATGCTCACGACCTTTTAGCAACTTCTGGGTTATTCCCTTTGGCTCCTTGAGCATTTGCCATTCCTCCCCTCCTGGTAAATGAGTGCATTTTGTGTAAGGATGTCACTGCACTGATGGTAACTTTTCCTGAGGGAAGTGGATGGAGGCAGTGAGTGCCTCATCCTGGTGTGCGTGTGCTGCCACTCCGCCACTGAAACGGTGTTGGGCAACTTCCTGCAGCTGGGGTGACTCATGGTGGAGCCCAGCTCTGCTCTCAACAAGTGCTTGCTTGCAAACCCTGTCCACATGGGGAGGCTCCCTGTGCCTGCATCTGGGCTCTTTCCAGATCCAGTGACTGCCAGAGAGGACACAAGAGACCTCTGGGATGCTGCTTCACATTTTTCCTGGCTCGATCTTTATGTGTGATAGGTGTGTGTTTGTTCCCTGGCATGTTGCACCTGCTGATTTGGGGATGCTGCTGGGTGATGGTGAGCTCTCCATCACCTCCTCACCATGCTGGGTAAAGGCACCAGTTCCATGAGCTCTCCATCTCATC
>JAHXMQ010012337.1:35004745-35017732 GCA_020466415.1 Ammodramus savannarum pratensis | reverse complement strand
TGGGTAAAGGCACCAGTTCCATGAGCTCTCCATCTCACCACACTGGGCAAAGGCACCAGTTCCATGAGCTCTCCATCTCACCACACCAGGCAAAGGCACCAGTTCCATGAGCTCTCCATCTCACCATGCTGGGTAAAGGCACGCAGTGATGTTCCATGATGCTTCCAAAATACAATTTGGGTCAGCAAGAAGAGACAGCTCACAGTATTAGGTAATAAATTACATGGAATGGAAGAAGTACTGCCTGATGCCAGCCAGCATCTCTGTGACCCCTGGTACTCTGCCTGCTCCCTGTAAAACGTTATGGCTGTGGGAGCACGAGGGTTGGTCACTCCAGGCTGGGAGGGTGCTCAGTGCTGTGTGGTCAGCAGCTGGGAAATGTGGCAGCTGTGTTTGGGGCAGCAATGCCCATTTTATTGAGTGATTGCTTAGGGGCACCAGGACCATTTTAGGAGAAGCCTGTAATTTGTGCAGATAGGAATACTTACACTGAAAGTCAATGATGTGGATTTTGACTTTTTTTTTTCTGACTGCGTTCAAAATGTTTTCTTGAAATGTTCAGACTAGACTTAGTGCTCCCTACTTTTTCCTCAAGGGTTGGAGAATGTTAGGGAGTCCATTAAATTGACCACTGCGGGCATCATCACCCACCCCTGCTCTTCTGCACGCTCAGTCTTGGTGTCTTGTCTCAGGTTATTTTTAGTGCATTCCTATCTTGCAGTTTGTCACTACTTTTAGTTTCCCGGTTTAAGTGTGGTCCCTTGCTTTCTTTTCAGCAGTGTCACTGGGTTTTGTTGTGCTAAGATTTGGGGCAAGTACATGGTTGCCTAAAAGCTGAGTACTGGGTATGAAAAGAGCTCAGCACCTGGAGAAGTTTCATCAAGTAGAGCTGGAGGAGTGGGAGCTGGGAAGTTTCCTGCTAAGCAGCATCCACTCATCATCCCTTGTCCCCTGGTGAGTGAGGATCATCCCCAGATAAGTTATCAGCCAGTTTGGTTTGGTTTAGGGATATTGAGTAGTCAAAAGTAGGAGGGTTTTTTGTTTGCTTTCTTCTTTGTTTAAACAGAAAGCCAAATTCCACACTGGTGGAATAAAATTAAAAGCAGGTTGGCCAGGGAGGTCAGCACAGTGAAGAGCATTGCTTTGCCTTCCCTGGGCTCTGGAGGAAATCTTGCACTTAGTGAGCAGGAGCTGGGAAGCAGCAAGTGGGGACAGCTTTGCAGTCACCAGGTTGTCCTGGTAATGTGGTTTTGTGGTACAGCTCCAATGGGGCTTTCCAGTTAAATCTTGCAGAAGGGTCACTTGGGGTGAAGTTTCAGATTGTTGGTTTTCCACTGGAAATCAGGAGTTTTGGTACTTTAAAGGCAGAAAAGCTGTGTGGAAAAGATAGCCTCGTGTTTTCTAGCATTGATAAATTGGTACTGACACCAGCTGAAATGTAGCTATGGTCACTTCTGTTTCAAGAGGGTGGTAGGGAAACACACAGAAAGGTTACCCTGGAAAGGGAATTAGCATCAGAATTATTCTTCAAGTCATTTGCTCAAATGGCTCACTTGTGACCATATCAGTGGTTTACATTTTTTTGCATTTTAGTCCACTTAGCAAGCACAGTACTGAATTTCAGGAGAATGACCCATAAGCATCTCTTGAAAAGCTATTGGCTGTAAAGCATTTTTCTTGAGAGCACTTATTTCCCTCCCCTCCCCTTTTTGTGTCTTACCAAAGGTTTTTCTTAATGGTTAAATTTCACTGCTTGTTTGGGTTTCTTATTTTTTAATATTATTTTCATGTCCCAGTTACTCTGTTAGGCTGTTATTATGTGCATGTTTTAAATCTGAGGCATGGGGAGCCAGGTCCAACAGTGACTGCAGCCTTTGGAAAAGCTTCGCATTTGCAAAGTGGAAAAAATGTCCCAGAGACTCTGGGTCATGTACAGGGTCTGGATTGGGATCAGGGCATGTCTGAGCTCACATACCATTTTCCTTTCAGATACTTGTTTCAAACACAAACCACTTATGTGTGTGCATATGTGTGTATTTAATGAAAAAAATGCAAGCTTTTATGAAAAAAGTTAGATGAAATCTTCCTCTTACTCCCTGCCCTTTCCAGGTCTATGATAAGGGTTTGTTTAATCCCTTCCCTATTGCAGGATTTCTTAACTTTCCTTAATATTGAACCTTTGAATTGGTTTTTGTTACTTTTTTCCCCCACCCTGCCTTTAATTATATCACAGGGTGTGGGAGAACACTGACATGAGAGTCTTGGAAGTATTTCTGCAAATTCCTGGAAAACCTCTCTTCCTCTTTAAGCCCATCAATGCCAAGGTTCAAATGAAGCCTCTGAGCTTCTGGCTGGTCCAGTCCTTTGGTTGATTGGTTTTATTTTTAGTCTGGATTTGAGAAGCTGATAAGTGCCCTTTTTAATATTTTTTAAACCCATTATTTTTAATTTTCCTCAGCTTTGCAAGCCAGGAGGAGCAGGAAGGACCCTGCCTGCTGCAGGTGCTGCCCCTGGGAGCATCTCTGCGTGTCCTTTGTCACCCAGGGGTTCATCTCTTCCACAGACATGGGGTCCCAGCTTGCTGAAATGTGTGCCTGAGAGGTGGTTTTATCCTCAGCAGACTGTAATGCCTTTAGTTGTCTTGGATACGTGACATCATGCAGTGTTATAATCAGATATAGGCCTTCCTCAGGGCTGGGGGAGGGTCTCAGCTGCCCTCCAGCAGGGCTGGGGGGTGTGCAGGGCATGGGCAGCCCCAGACAAGGGAGGTGATGGGGGAAAGGCTGGATTAGTAGGGGGAAAAATGGTTTGGTGTCATCCTTTTAATGCTCCTGCTCAGGCAGATGGGTGCTTTTTATTGATGGGTTTGCATTAGTCATGCCAGGGGTTTTTGTTTGTTTGTTTGGGGTTACTTTGTTTGTTTGTTTTTGTTGGGTTTTTTGTTGCTCTTCCCTCCAAAGACTTGTAGCTGGTCCTGTGCTATGTGTCCAATGACTTGGAAGTTTATCCTCAGCTTGGGTAGGTGAGCAGTGCCAGTCATTTATGTGTCTAATTCTTGGGCTGTTTTGACAACACACATTGATGTACTTGAGTCAGGACAAGCCCTGATGCATGTTGTAGATGCAAGGGAATATGAAAAATCAATAGAGGAGTTTGCTGTTGGTGTAGTTGTTTGCATGCAAAAGCAGGTACCAATTGTCTTAAATCCTCTCACAGAGCCTGTTTGTGTCAGGGCAGAAGTTGTGTGTAAAGCACAACTGCTTGGCTCTGTAACCAAGGGTGCACACCCTGAGCTTGGTTTGCAAAGAGTGGGTGCAGAGCTGCTCTCATTAATGGGATATGGCTGAAAATCTTTCTTCCTGGATAAAATTATGTTAGACTCCTCAAATTTGAGCAATGCATGGTGAGATTTTTTTATTTTTATTTTTAAACCTGGAGGGAAATCGCTGCGCTGTTGGCAGGCTCCAGGTCTTCCCACTATTAGCAGAGGTGACCTAGTTGCTTGGCTGGTCCTGCAGAAACAAAAAGGTGCATTTAGTTGTGGAGAAGGTTGTCCTAACCTGGGGCACTGATGCTGTGCAGGTGCCAAAAGGGCACCTTTCATCTGATGCCACTGTAAAGAAGGATCAAGCAGCAAAAGCAGCTCTGTTTTCATGCTGGCTTGGTGTGGACAAGGCTGGGGCACCTTCTGACAAAAAGGCTGAGTTCTTTCTTGCCAGTTCAGTGAGTCCAAGCATGGTGGCCATTGAAATGATACCTGCACACTTACACCTGCAATGCTGCTGAATTTGGAGGAGGTCACCTGTGGTGGGATGGTGGCATCTGCCGCAGCTTTGTCCTGGATTCTGCTGGAGCTGAGACTTCTTCCAAGCAGGGCTGCTGCAAAGTGAACGTGCTTCCCTGCTTTCCTGAGGATCTGCTCAAGTGGACTTCCAGTTTCATTAAGTGGTTGGCCTTTATTAAAGCAGCTTTGTCTTCATTAAATGCTCACACACCAAAGCATTTGCTCCTGTGGCAGAACATAGCGGTGCTGAAGCTCTGCCATCAAAATTCAGTCATAGCTGGGGTCTTTGTGGCAGCACCCAAACCTGCCTGATGAGCTCACGTTTAACCCAGATGTGCTCTGCTAGGCTGAGGACCTTTCAGTGCTCATAACTTTCCCCAAACTTAGCTCTCCAGTGAGTTTGAGAGAGGGCAGCAAAAAATATTACCTTGTCTTGAGGTATGGAGTCTCCTCTGATCTGTTTGTGCTTCTCTGGGCTGCTGCCTTGGTATTCTTGGCCTTAATCAGCCCCTTCAGAGCTGGGCTCTGCTGCTTGGGTTGTGAGTGCTCTGGAAGAGCAGGTCTTCACTGGGCGGCTCTGGGTGCTGCACTGGCATGGATTAGCAGGGAGGTCTGCTCCTGGCAGATGTGATGCCAAAAATCACACTGCTGGAAGAAGGTTGTGTCTCTCACCTCTTTTCTGATGCACCCTAACTTTTATTTGAGCAGCCTCAGTTGACTTGGCAGCCTTTTAATCTTCTTACCCTGGAATCATAGTCCTCTGTCTGTAATTACCAATGCAAGATGATGTGCACCTCCATTGTGAGGAGCATTTGAGGAGTAAATGCTTTGTCTGGCCTTTCTTTTGAAGGTACCAACAGGAGATGGATCCTTGGGTTCCTTAGGATTGGGATGCATGAGGCTCTGCTTCCAGCTGGAGGTGTTAATACCAGTGAAGAGCAATGTGCTGTGTCACTGTACTCATGGGTAGGGTAAAGCACATGGGCAGAGCACAAACTCTTCCATGTTTTTCAGAGGTGTGCTTAAATCATATTGATTTTGCATTTGCCTGGCTGGAGGTTGCCTTCTTGGCTCTGCTTACAGGGCTGGAGCTGTCCCCATGGGAATTATCAAAGCATCTGCACTGGAGAGCTGCTGCTGTGCTCTCTCCTTCTCACACTTTGCTCTCCTTGCTCTCACTGTGGTTTTTCTGCTGGGGCATCCCTGAGCACAAAACCCCGCCAGCTTACAGCAGAGATGGCTTTGGTGGATTCCATGACTCTTATGTAAAACATTAAACCCCAAATATTGGCAGTGGTAATCTTGAAAATGGCATCTTGGAAGCTGTGTTCTCACAGCTGTGTCTGGTTCTAGGCAGTCAGAACACACATGGAGAAAAAAATCCAAATGGATTTTGGATGTCATTAAGGGTCTATATGAATGAAGAGGGGTTCTGGAGAGCACACAAGCTGACCACTTGTGTGCCTTCAGATATGCTCCAGTGGCACGAGTGTTGGTCCTGTGATTTTATTTTTTCTTATTTATTAGCTGATAATAGTCTAATAATAATAGTCTAATAATTTCTAGAAAAAATAAATTAATTTCTGATGTGTTCATGTAGAAGGTGTATGAGGTGGTGAACTAGGAAAAGAAGGTAATCAGATGTGGATTTTTGTAATGCATCTAAGAAACATGACACTAATCTATATTATTTACTTTTAATAATATTTTAAGTTTATAATATTTAATAATATCATTTTTATTATTTATGTTACCTGCAAATAATTTTTATTTTCATGTGGGGCATTAGATATGGTAATGATTCTCTTATATAATACAGTAGCATGCAAACAAATAGTGCATTGAACCACAAAGTCTGCCTGATTAATAAGAGCCAGCTTCATCAGTTGTTCTATTTTTTCCCTTATATTTTTGACCAGACCATTTTTGTGTTGAAACAGATTTCATTGCCCCCTTTCCCCTAAGAAAAGAATACAGTGACCTCAGTGTGTGTGTGTGTGTGTGTCAGCATGTGTGTGCTCCTGATCTGCCACGCTGATGGGGGATTTGTAAAGGGAGATTTCGTGCAACTTGAACCTGCAGCTAAAATTACCAAAACACGGCTGGGAGGTGTGAGCTCCTGTGTAGCTGCCTAAAGAGGTGCTCAACCAGGGGCCAAAGTTAATCATTAGAAAGAGAGCAGAGCAGCTCATGTTGCAGCAGACTTGGGGTTTGTCTCACTGTATGAATTTTATCACTAGCTCTTTGTTTGGCTTGGTTTTTTTCCTTAATTTAAGAAAGCATTGAAGCAGTGACATGAGCATATGTATATATGGCTGTGTTTAAAGGCAGCCATCTCTGACTGCCAGTATGAACCTGCTCTGGTGCCTTGGGGGAGAAGTAAATCGTAGGGAGAGCAAAGCTATTTTTGACCAGCTATTTGAGCAGCTCACTTTGCTTTAATTTTTTTTCTTTTTATAATACTGACTGAGCTGGTAGCTAACCATACCCATCCCTGCACTTAATAGAAATAAGAAACAGAAGGTAAAAATTTTATTAACATTTTCCAGCACTGCTGCTGGTAAGCATGAGTTCAGGTGCTGTTGTCCACACAGTTTTGCAATAGCTGGTGCAAGAGTGTATGAGCAGATGAAGAGAGGAACAAAAATTGCTGGTGGAAACACGATGTGTTTCCTGAGGGAGGCACAAATTCTGCACCTCATGACTGCCTGGCACCGGGCAGGGGCTGGGGAGCATAACATGGATTATCCTGTTGCCTTTCTGTGTCACTCCTCCATTGCACCTATCTCTTCCTTTCTCCAAAACAAGGAGCTGGGCACTGTTCTGCCAGGGACACGGTGAGGCTGCCAGGCTGAAGCTGCCTGGGGCTGGGGCTGGCACAGGCAGGCAATGGACCCTTGGTAGGAGGAGATGGAAGAGCAAGGAGGCAAGCGTTTACTGCAAACTGGTGTGAGAAAACATGCAGTAACTGTGTAGAGCTGTCTGGTGAGATGTGATATGGGAACTGTCCTCATCTTGAGCTCTGGCACTGGGAGCTGGAGCATGAAGCCAGAATGATAGTGCTCACACGGACAGGGAACTGGAATGGGGTTTGGGTTTTTCTTTGGTTGTTTTGTTGGATCTTTTTACAGTTAATACAAACCTCAGCTTTGCTCTGTGCTATTTACAGCTGTGAGCTGCATCCATGGTTGGAGTGTCTTATGTCTGTAGGGTGCATGTGAATGTACAAATACACCCCCTACATTTGTAAAGTGTACATCAGCAGAAAAAACCCAGCTCTTGCCATAACACAGGTTGCTAGAAGACCCCTTTTGAAACTCTACAAGCAAGGTGGTGTCTGTTGGTGTAATGCCTCTAAAGCATGGGTGGCCTGTTAGACGTTACATTGAGTGGCAGTGTTTTATAGATAATAATGTTATGATTAGGGCTTTAGTGTTTTGTTCTTTTGGGATTTTTTTTGTCTAAGTGGTGAGCCATTGCTCCTGCAGGTCTGAGCTGCCACCCCAGTGTTTTGTCCCTTCCTGTTGAGAATTGGTCTCAGCGCTCTTTACTCTGCAGGGAAGCCCATGTTAGGGCAGCAAGCCATTGCAGGAGGGGAAAAAGATCCTGTGGGCCCAGGCAGCTCTGTGGGACACAGGTGATGAAGAGATAGGCTGGCCAGGTCTTCCCCTGGGAGAAACAGGCAGCAGCACTTGAGAATGACTGTGGCTTATAGGGGTTATAAAGATTTCATTGGTGCTGAGACCACAAATAGACTTTATGCTGATTTAAGTTTTGCAATTCCTTTTTCACTCTTTGGACACCAAAGACAAACACCTCTAAACAGGGTCAGTTTACAATATAATGAGTAGTTAGTGTGAGATCTGAATGGATTAGATCCTACGTATTAAGGGGTTTTTTTGAGGTTTCAGGTGTTGCCATGAAAATAGCTATTATTTCTGTGTCTGAATTGGTGTTTCTAGATAGATACAGCACTTTCCAAGTGCTAGCCATAAGTTCTGTTATAAACCAAGGGGAATTTATGCTCATGAGTTTATTGGGAGGCTCCTGTTGGACCCTGGCTCTCACCAGTGGCTTCAGTGTTTGTGCATGGGTGTCGCAGACATCTTTTCATGAAAAATCCTTTCCTTAGTATTTTTCCTCCTGAGAAGCTGAGAGGCCTCAAGAAGAAAATATAAACAATGGTTATCTGCTGCTGTAGAATGCAACAGGTGGATCTGTGATTGGCTCATGTTGGTTTGTTTCTAATTAATGGGCAATCACAGTCAACTGGCTCAGACTCTCTGTCTGAGACAGAAGCTTTGTTATCATTCTTTCAGATTCTGTTCTTAGCTTAGCTAGCCTTCTGATGAAACCTTTTCTTCTATTCTTTTAGTATAGTTTTAATGTAATATATATCAAAAAATAATAAATCAAGCTTTCCGAAACATGGAGTCAGATGCTCGTCACTTCCCTCATCCAAGAACCCTGTGAACACCGTCACACATGGGGATGATGCAGCCCCGTGCTTGGGTTTGGTGGGCTCCTGCTGAGCATGGCTGTGGTAGTTTGCACTGATTTCTGACCATCTCCTTTGTTGCAGACCAGTCAAGCTAAATGGGTCCAGTCACTGGGATGACTCCGGATAAGAAAGCTGAAACACCGGGAGCGGAGAAAGCCGCGGGACTACGGCAGTGCCATGGGATGGGCAGCCTGCCTGACACGGGCCACGCCGGCAAGCCAAAGGCCACCGTGGTGGACAGAGATTCAGCAGATGATGAGCTCACAAATTTGAACTGGCTGCACGAGAGTACTAACCTGCTAACAAACTTCAGCCTCAGCAGCGAGGGCCTGCCCATTGTTAGCCCCTTGTACGACATCGAGGGGGACAGCGTGCCATCCTTCTCGCCATCCTGCTACCAGAACCCTGAGAAAAAATCCTCCACTTCCAAACCCCCTTACTCTTTCAGCCTTCTCATTTACATGGCGATTGAGCAGTCCCCCAACAAGAGCTTGCCAGTCAAGGAAATCTACAGCTGGATCCTGGAGCGCTTCCCCTACTTCGCCACAGCTCCCACCGGCTGGAAGAACTCGGTCCGACACAACCTCTCCTTGAACAAGTGTTTCCGAAAGGTGGAGAAAAGCCATGGCAAGGTGAGACCTGGGAGGAGGGAGGTGGAGCAGGCTGGAAATTCAGGGAGAAATGGAGAAGGTTCTGTTGTTCTTGAGCACAGTTTTGTTTGGGTTGTTTTCACCCCACTGTGTCCTTTTAACACTTCATTTGCAGATGGAGGTGGTTTGGAAATGCTATTTCTGTGGAATCACAGGATGACAAAAGTCACTGGGTTTTGTTATTTGTCGTTCACCTAGGTACACTCAGCTGTAGTGCATCCTTTTAAAATGTGGCACACATACAGTTGCAAAGGACTCTTGTTTCCATTTACTTAAAATTTTTTTAGTCTGCAATAACCAGCCTGAAATTTCAGACAACTCTCTGAGGATTTCTTCTTGATGAAGCCTCTTAAAGTAGTGCTTTCTCCATTTTCCAGTGCTGAAATTCTGGGGTGTGTTCCTCCTTCCCTGCTTTTTCAGCATGGCCATGGCTACAGTTGCACTGGCAAGCAGAGGAGATTATGGGATACCAACCAGCTTCCCTGCCTGGCTAGCAGGGATGTTGCCCCTCTGGGTGCAGATGTGCTCCCCTGCAAGGTGCCCTTGCTTGTGGGCACACTGGATGTGCGTGGTTGAGTGTTCCTCAGTCCTACAGCTTTCTCAGATATTAAATTGACTCTTCCACTTGTGATCTCCTGTTACACTTAGCACAGCTCTAGCTTTCCAATAACCATATTAATTCCTGCATTTAATGGACTGTAATGCTTTAGCATCTGTCATAAGATAAGATGTGTGTGTCTCTGTGTGGTGCACACAGTCTTCTTAAAGTCAAGGATACTCTTTTCTGTACAAGTGCTTTCTTCTGATTTATATGATTTTACTAGTGACTTTCTTCCTCCTTCTCTCATTCCCCATCTTGTTCCTCAAAGAGCTGGCTGTGACTTAAATAAACTAACAAACCACATACTGAAAGTCAACAAACAAGTCCTGTGTTTTGGAGGTCAGACTCGGTGGTAGCAGGCTTGTTATCAGAAATGCCTGCAATGCTTGGAGTGCTTGACAGCTTCTCACTGTAGAGAGGGGTCCTGGAGCTGAGTGGGCATTGGGGAGGACTGCCTTGTACACCACTGCTTCTCAATATTCCTGCTTCTGCATTAAATTGTTAGGGTGTTGCTGTCACAAGCAGCAGCTTTGCCCTGAAAAAAAATTACTTTTTATTGCAATGTGGCAAGTCCATTAACTACCCAGTGCTGAATCCTGCTGAGTGTTAGGATGGGCTCTTAACGTGGCCCAAGGTGCTGTGATGGGGTAACTGAGATGCTCAGCCTGTCCCTGTGTGGAGGACTGGATCTAAGCAGGGACCACACACTGCTTTAGGTGACCCAAGTGCTGTTAAAGGCCTGGGTGGCTCTGTCCAAGGAGGGAGGCATGAGTTTCAGAAAAATTATAGCAGGAAAGGGAAATCTAAACTGGTTTGAGCTCCTTCTGTCTGTGGATCTGCCCTTAAATGCTGTGATGTTTTCCAGCCTCATGGGTTAGGAGTTACCAGTCAGACTTGTTGTCTTGGCATTTGGGTGGCAGGAGCTTGACACTGCCTGGTCCCCTGCTTACCCTGGCATCTCCATGGGTACTACTGGACTCAGGGGATGGCTTGTTGCTAGATGTGACATCTCTAGTAGGAAGAGCAAAATGCAGAATATCTCCCACTGCTACCAGGAAGGTGATGCTGATGTGCTCTGTCAGTGGTTTCCCAGGGCTCCAGAAACTGCACAGCTCTGTAATTCTAAAGAACAGAAACTGTGCTTACCAAAAAATACCACCCCAGAAAAGCCCCTCTAGAAACTTTGCTGCAGCTTCCTCATTTCCAACAAACAGCAGTTCAGTCTTTACCCTCTGCCCTCCTTAGAAAAGGACCAGTTGAGGGTGTGCTCCAAATTCTTCCTACAAAATAACTCTGTGGCACACAGCAGCATGCCTGCACCCTGTGGGAGTTGATCTGGCAGGTGATGGAAATGCTGCAGACCCCTTTGGATGAGCTGCTCAGGTGTCACTTCTTGGAGCAAGCAGCAGCTGCTCACAAGCTCATTTTACTGACCCTGTTGCATGTACCCATGTGCTAGCCATGCCTCTGGGTGCTTCCCTGAAAGGGCAAGATAATTTTGTATTTTTTTCCCTTTTTTTTTTTCTTTGTTGATGGCATTTTGTACTTCAAAGGGAGCAGGCAATCACCTTCCTTCTATGCCAAGTGCCTGTGGAAGCAGAAAGGTCCATGGCATGTTGTATCAGAGGAGCCTGGTGTATTTGCTTACATCAGAGTATGAAGGGTTTTACAGCCTTTCAAATGGACCTGAGCTCTTGTGTTTGAAGAGTCTAAGATGTCTGACAGTAGGGGATGGATGCTCTGTGCCCCTGCATCCCAGGGCAGGCTCTTCTCTGACACCTTCCAGGCTATTGCTGCTGGCTGTCAGCTGTGAAATCATCTCTTTGAGGTCAGGCAGCAAAAGAAGGAAGAGTCCATCCTCATCTTTGCCATAATGCTGGTATTTTGTTTTGGATTGGAAGTGCATGTTGAAGGAAAGCTAATTTTTCCCCACTTCCCCCCCTGAGCTGGCACTGCAGGGCAATTTCAGGACTCTTGCACTTGACTCATTTTGCCTGGTGCTGAGCTGGAAGAGTTGCTGCAGGAGCATGCTTGCTGTGCCCTCATAACTCTGGACATTGTCCACAAAGCCCTGCTAGAGCAGATCTGAGCAGAACATCCAAGGCACAAAGAGGTGACGCCTCAGCACCAACTCCCTTATTCTGCAGAGCTCTTTCTTGGGCAGCTTTTTTGGGGCACCAGACTGTGCCCCATCATGTTGCAGATGCAGCTCTGGGTGGCCATAGCTGTTTGTTCTGTGTCTATATTTGCATTAGCCAGCTGGATACCTGCAGCCTGCAGGGCTTCAGGGGTCTAGGGCAGCATCCATCAGAGACTGGGGAAGACTGTCCTTGCTTGGACCACTGGAAAAAATGACATGTTGTGGTTATTTTTTTTAATGAGTGGTGCTGAAGGGAAAGTAAGTGCCTTGAGATGCCTCATGAGCCAGCATTGCAGTCAACAGGAGGAACTTGTGCCATGGGATCAGGATGGATGGACATCATCACCCTGCCTAAGTACCATTGCCTGCTCTGTGTGCACATAGCACACTGCTGCTGTACCCAAGTGGTGTGTCAAGATGACAGACCCATGAGCTGAAACACCTTTTATTTTAGAGCTGCAGCAGAGAAGATGTGTGCAGTGAGCCAGGCAGGTGTGATTCCCAGTGGCTCTCTGGTAATGATGGTGATGAACATCAAGGGGGAGATGCTGGAGCAGTCCCAGGGACACCTGCTTGCCTTGCAGTGTTCCTGCTGTGGCCCTGAAGGTGTGGAGGTGTGACTGTGAGTCAGTGATGCTCAGCAGACACAGCTGAAGCTCCTTGCATCTGAAGCACTGTGGTGCTGCCTTGGGCTTGGGGAGAGGCGCCTACGCTGTGACGTTGCTTTTTCTGAGGGAGAAGCATCTGATCTACAGCACAGGAGGACCTCAAGTGAAAAGGGGCTTGGGGCTGAAAGCCACGGAGAATCTCCCTGCTCTTTGCTTAGACTTGTTTTTATGATTATGGCATTGGGAGTTATTCATTAATTGATGCTGAGGAGAAAAGGTGTGAGGAGGCAGGATCAGTATCCACATCAAACATTAATTTGGCAGGCCCCTGCTTGCATGGATGTGGCTGTCACTGTTTTCTCTAGAGGCTGGGGGTTACAGGGCTTAAATATCTTCAACAAACATCCTTTTCTTGCTAAATATCTGGTCTGGGTGTTTGTGGTAGGTTATTTTTTTTGTCAAGAGATGATGATAAACAACTTGCAGCTTTTCAGGTATTTGGGTGAGGAGCAGGGCAGGTGCCATCCATAAGCCCTGGGAGATAGGAAAGAGATGCCTTTTCTGTGGATGTATTTTGTACCTCCTTGCACACAGGAGTTATAACCTTTTGGTGGATGTATTTTATACCTCTTTGCTCACAGACATTATTTTCCTGTGGTTCACCTATGTGGTGGTTTGACCAGGAAGAAGTAGGAATTCTGGG
>JAHXMQ010012337.1:34849282-35004645 GCA_020466415.1 Ammodramus savannarum pratensis | reverse complement strand
TCCCAGAATTCCTACTTCTTCCTGGTCAAACCACCACAACCTTGCTCAGGTGGATGCAGCTGGTGACCCCTGTCCATCCCTGATGGAGCCAGGACTGCTCCCAGGTGTGGAGCTCATGGAGAGCTCTCTGCAGCACAGGGACATGTGCCTGCTGCAGGGAGCCTGAGCCACCAGCACCAGCTGAGCTCTGCTTTGGTTGCTCCTCACACTGGTGGGGTGGTGGTAAAGGATAAGGCTGGATCATGGGAGGCATTTTGTCTCCAGCCCACATTTCTGTAATCCAACCCTGAAGTGCTGGAGGCTGGAAACTTCCTGTCTTTACAAAATAGCTCCAATACTTCAATATGCAGGAATTCTTTTCTTTCCTTTATTTTTGCCTAGATAAAATCCTGCAAGTCAAATTAGAAACATTAGAAAGATGCAGAAGAGGTGATAGAGCAGAAACTAATCTCAGAACTATATGATTGCCCCTGTTTTGAGTTGCAGAGTAAGAAGAGCCTTGTGGCCTCTTTTCACTGACTCTTGGGGCGCTTTTCTCTAGATCTTAAGTACAAGTTACACCTACATTTCATTCCAACACTTGCCTCACTGTTGAAGTGAAATACTAACGTCTAAATGCAGTTTAGCATTTTAGAGTGTCCTGAATTGCTAGGAGAAATGGCACAGTCTGTTCTGGCTTGTTTTGAAGCTGGATGTTGGTTCTGTGGCACTTCCAGCTCCAGCTGTGGCAGGCTGTCCCCTGGCATGTGACACTTGATTTCAGACCTGGGCTGGACTTTTCTGCCCCTGTCTTTGCTAAGCAGAGCGTGCAAGCAAAGCACAGGAGCAGCTCCATCATCTCTTCAGCTCAGTGTCTACTTTTAGCATCTCCAAAGGTGGGTGGAAGTGTGGTTTCACATTACACATGACCCAAAGAAGGAGTCACCCTGTTTACTGCCTGTTGCATTGGATCTGTCAGTATCTGGATGGCTTCAGGGTGTGCCCAGGTTCAGCTTGCTGTTGCAATACCCACCCAAAATCCTGGTGTTATGTTGTCAGGGCAGCAAACTGGAGGAGTACCTTGCTGGGAAGATCAAAGAGGGAAACTAACCCCCAGCAGCTGAGCTGAATGAGGCATGAAGCAAAAGTGCTCACCTAAAGTAGGAGATAAGGTAGCAGATAAACAGTGTAGAGAAGTGGTTTGCTGCTCAGGGGACTTTCTGCTGCTCCTTGGGGGCAACAGCCTCCAAACTGGGAAAGGGAGGGGGGAAAAAAAGCCAGCTGGGCATGGCTGGGGCACTGGGGAAAGGGATCTGGGAGAAGTAAAGGATCAGGGTGTGAGTCTGTCACTGAGATGACGTATACAGCCAGCTGGGAGGATGCCTCCTGTTAGTATCTGGGTGGTTAAATCATCCTGCCAGCCACCATGGCTGTTTATTAATTATAAGTAAGCTCATTGATAAGTATCTTACAGGCTGTGCTCAGCTTTAGCATGAAAAGGAAGTATAAGGAAGATTCAAATTTAAAAAAATAACTTGGAGGGATGCAGCAGCTCAGAGATCCTTGTTAAAGGCAGCTGCATCTCTTTCTCAGCTGGGGCTCTGCCGGGCTCGATTTTTGTCTCTTGACAGCAAGGTATTTCCTCCTCTCAGAAAACCCCTATAACTTAAATAGAACCACAGATTTAAATGTTTTGTAAGTCCTTTTTAGTCTGGAGTAAATCATGGAGATCTATCCATGTATTGGAATTATTGTCCCCATGATTCTGGCAGGAGGAGGCCAGCTGGCCACTGTGGGCTCACAGGAGCTTCTCCATGAAGTTTGGGTTTCTGCTCTGATATTCAGCCCCCAGAAATCCTTTAGTAGGATCTTACTGTTCAGGTGTACAGCTGCCCCATCCTTCAGCCATGTACATTTCCATTTCTGTAGCATCTGTTTTCCCCAAAAATTCTGGTGCTGCTACGTGCAGAGCTTTTAGCTGATCTGTCAGGTCAGTGATTATAGAATTTCTATTATAGAATAAAACTATTTAATTAAGTTGCAAGAAGTAGCAGGCTCAAAAAAAAATAGGTCCTTTATTTAGTACATTAGTGAAGAAAGCTTTGATTGAGACAAGCAAGAGGTGCTTTATCTTCCTTAAGTTTCAATATACCACATTTAATATCAAGAATGACTAGCACAGGGGTGCTTACATTGCGCATCAAAAATACACTCATTAGGTTTTCAGATTCTGAGAAAGTGGGAATAATCCATTTTGTAGCTGGACATTGAGCAAGATCATTTTCCAGGGTGGTGTAAAGTTTGATGTGCCTATATCTAAACCAAGGGGAAGGTGCTTTGGTTTCTTACCTAGAAACATGTTAAAGAAAAGTTTACTGATGCCTAGAGAGGTCCCTAAACTCACAGCTGTGTTTATTGGGTGTCAAAATAAAGTTTACAGCATTTAGGGGACAAATGGGAATGGGGCTTTAGAGAAGGGGTTTTGAAGATGCTATCATGACCTGCAAGATGGGTGCTTCCTTAGTGTATAATGAGGGTCTCAGGGCCATTTTCTCAATTTTGGGACCGTCCAGGATGGACCTGCCTGTGGATGTTGTGTGTCAGCTGTGCAGTGGTGTGTGCCTACATACAATCATTGCACTGTGCTACAGCTTGGGGATATTAAATCAGAAAGGACTGTACCAGCCTGGTGCTGGATTTTCTAATTTGCTGTGTTTCTTCATTGCAGGTGAATGGAAAAGGGTCCTTGTGGTGCGTTGACCCAAAATACAAACCTAACCTTGTCCAAGCACTGAAAAAACAGCCTTTTTCCTCAGCACTTGCATTTTATACTCCACCAGCATCACCACCCAGGTAGGTGGAGTTCTCATCCCAGCAGGACACGCTGCTGCAGGTGGCACAGGGTGTTGAAGTGCTGTTATCTGCTGCCACCTGAGAGCAGAGTTTGAGTGGGCTTTGGTGGGACCAGCTGGGTGAGGTGGGGAGATGCAGTGAGCTCAGGATTCCCAGACAGCACATCTGGGGTGTGTTCAAGGCTCTTATTAACTGTGGGAGAGTTTAAAAGAAGAAGGTCAGGGGTGTGCTGGCTGCTTTCTGGAGAATTTCTGCATTTGAAATTTCTGCAAATGAAATTTCAATTTCTGCAAAGAGAGCAGGCAGTCCTGGGAACTGGAGCAAAATCCTCTTTCAAGCACAGTCCATCAGGACTCCTGTTGTGGAGGAGGTGGATGTCTTTTCCTGTAAGTCACTTGTATGGATATAAAGTGTATCTATTCTGTGCTTTTGTAGAAAACAATCAACTTTTCCACAGTCTGAAGGGCTGAGATGCTGTCCTGAGAGGGTTTTTCTCTGAGGCTATTTGAAAGCATTTTGCAGCAGGGATGGAAAAGACAGTCTTTGCCATAAGTGTAGTTTGGGGTGGGGCATGCAAGACTTCTAAAACCAGGACTTCCTTACCAGCACAGCTGAAGATTAGGCACTAGAATTTAGAGAATTTGAAGTGAAATTCATGTAGAGTTTGACTCAGAGTTCCTGAGCAGAGGAAGAGGAGCAGCAGCTGTGGAGGCAGGAGGACGGAACGCAGCGCAGCACATTGGGTGAGCTCGGTTCTGAGGAAGGCATGTGGCTGGTTTGTCAAGTCCAGGAAAGAATTTGGGTGAGATAAGAGGTCATTAAGGTGTTTGTACATTGCCCTGTGCCTTAACCTTACTGCAAGGAGTTTCCTGATCAAGCAGGAGGAGCTGGGATTCCTGGAGCAGGGTGTAAGACTGATAGTACTGAGCAGACATTTCTCAGGGTCCAAAAGGACACTGACCCTGGGAGCTGGCACCCCTGTGCAAGCCTTAGGGGCTCAGGAGTTTTGTGTGGCATGGGCTTGTCCAGTGGGGTTTGCAACCCACAAGATAGAACCAGTTGTCTCTGGTCTCTTTCCCACCCAGAGCCATCCTGGGCTGGAACAAGCCTGGCAGAAATATCCTGTTTTCCAGCTTTCTCTTGGAATTGAGAGCACTACTAAAATAACCCTGAAACATTGAAGTATTAAGAAATAGATTAGAAACAATGAGATGACTGCTGGTACTGCTTGGGGTTTATGGGAATAAAGATTATTGAAATGTCTGTAATTGGGCTCTGGAGGATAATGCTTTCACAGGCTGTAATGTCTCTGTGTAAGGGTATGGACCTCTGGTTTTGGGTACAACTTAAGGGGAGGTTTCAAACACACCTTGAAAGCTTTAAAGTCTGGCTCTGCTCAGCCATACTTCAAAATATAGAGAATAATACAGATGGGAAGTTGCCTGTCCTGCCAGAGGTGCAAAGGACTGACAGACTCAGCCTTGGGCAAGGTGTTCAGAGCCTTGACCAGTTGAGCTTTTAAAATCTCCAGGGTCTCCAAGATCAGTGCAGCTCAAGTTGTGTTAAGTGTGGTCTACTTAGCTTGGATAAATGCAACACACCAAAATTAGGTGTGAGGAAGGAGACATTTCATCTGCATGCTTAAGTACTTGGAAGAGCAGGACTTTAATTTGAAGCTGTTGTTTTTGGTAACTTTTTTTTCCCTTTACTGAAGGACTAGTCACACTTGCCAACAGTTACAAGGAAATCCTGGATCTAATGAAGCCACATGGCAAAATTCCCACTGACTTCAGCCCGAGAAGAGTTTTGCAGTGCTTGTATTTATGAGTACAAGAAAATAAGAAACAACATATTAAGATACCAAACTGTTCCCTAATGAAAGCTGGTTTATTTTCCTTCAATAATAAAAAACATTTATGTGACTTTCCATCACGCCCAGAAAAACAGATTTATTTTTTCCCCTTCCGTGCTTAGATTTGATTTAAATTTTGGCCTAATTTTGGAGAAGGGCCCCCAAGGATCTGATTTGTTGTAGAGAGGGAGGAAGCCCAGAGGTTCAGCTGGAGAGAGGCTGAAATACTGTCCAAATTTATCTTCAGAGTGATCCTAAAAGTCTCTGAATTTTCCAGTGGGAAGACTGGAAATCATTTTACAGTGTGTTTGTGGGGAGTCTGCCTATCATTCAGCACGATTTTAAAATAAAATTTAGGCTGTTGCTTTGAGCAGAAGCTTTCCAAAACTGTAATCTGTGTCTAGTGACACTGAAATTTGTATTATCATAGATGATTGGCATGCCTGATGCATTTTATTTCTGCACAGCTTGTTCAACAAGTCCTTGTGAAGCCCCTGGCTGCATTCTGGTTCTAGTGCCACACGAGTGACAGCCCTGAGGACAGCCACAGTCCTCCTCTTGCTCATACCTTATGCATGTCTTGTCTTAATCAATACCAGGCATTAATTTACTTTGGGGGAGCTCTATGGGGACATGATTTTTGAAGAGTCTGAGCTTAGACAAAAGGATGATGATGTTTAGCATCTCTCTGTACAGTGGGTCTGAGGGCTGCAAAGCCAGCCATTTGGGGTCAGACCATTGCTTTCCTTTGTTTTTAATTTTTTTCCCCCTACCCAGTTTTGGATCTGTTCCCTTTGCACTCTGTGTCTGTTACAAGAAGAGATACCAGACAGTGAACCCTATTTTTGCACATTTTTCCCATTCAGCTGAAGTTTATCTTGCACATTGGGCTTGAAAATTCTGTCATCACCCTTCAGATTGTTCTAGCAGCCCTATAAAAGATGCACATTGCTACACTTCATGCAATTTTAATAGTGTGTACTATTTTTGTTGTAGTTACTTGTAACTGCTCACTTATATATTTATAATAAACTGAATAATTAGGGCTGGGTGTGTAGCAGAAAAAAACATGTGAAAGCTTTAGCTTGCCCTTTATTTTGTGAGGGATTTAAGGGTACTTTGGGGCAAAGCTAGTCTGATTATGAAAAACTACCCTGGATAGCATCAACTTTAAAATCAGCAGTTGTCTTGATTTGGTTTTTAATTTAGTATTACTTTTTGTTTTCGTTAATTGCCCATCACTGCTTGGAAAAGCAAATGATCACAACTGGTCCTTACCTGTCCTCTGAGCATGCCTGTTTGAGCTAATGTTTTGTACATGTGTAGGTTTTATGTACTAAAAAATACATATCTTTGTTTAAATCCAGCCTTTAGGCAGGTGTAGAAAATCTGTAGAAGTCAGTGACTGTTGCCAACAAGATTTTTGCTTAGTGTGTGTATTTGGAGGTGTTTTCCATGTGCTGGGGATAGCTTAAATAGTGCTGCACAAACTATGAACCAGTGCTGAGCCATCTACTGAGGGTGAATAGAGTTGGTTTTGTTTTTAGCCTTCTGTGATCATAATATTGTGTCTGCTGTACTTTGCACAAATCCTTTGCCTGATCAGGGCTTGCCTTTGAGCTGTTGAATTTCTTTTTCAGTCGGTCGTCGTCCCCTCACTACCTGGCTTCAGTCCTTCAGCAGAACCACGGCCGGGCTCTCAAAGGTAAACTTGGAATTTCCTTTCACTCTCCTCCCCTGGTTTTGATCATAATCATGGACTGCAGCCCAGCTGATGTTGTCTCTGTCCCTGCTCTGAAGGGTTTGCTGGATGACAAAAGAAACCAGATGTAGTACAATGTATCTGTGTTATATTAGCTACTGGTGTGTTAATTTTAAATCCATGAGGTGAAGTTCAAGGTGTAATTGGGGCTGTCTTGTTCTGACAGCAGAATATTCAGCGCATGCATCACTCCCAAGTATGACCTACTTAATGAATAGTTCAGCAGAAAACTAATCTGAAAGCTGCACATTTCTTTATCAGTTTTATTGGCCAAGAACTGAGAACCAAAGGTAGCAAATATTAGTGTATAAAACTTGTTGGTACCAAGAAGGAACTAGAAAGTGTGCTGGGGCTTGCAGCATTTCTTTTGAAGAAGCCAGTTGGGCACAGCTCTTGCACCTCGCTAATAAAACTTAATTAGGCTTGTCCTAGACAAAAAAAAAAAAAAATAATAATTTTGGTTTCAAAGTGCTGAAAAGTGAACAGTACTCATTTTTAAAAGGGTTGAGTAGAACAAACTGTATTGCAGAGGGGTGTTGTTACAGCTCTTTCAGCAGGATAGTGAAAGGCACTGCCCAGGTGAGACCTAAGCCCACACCAGCTCCCTGATGTGCTGGCTCAGTAGGCTTAGAGGTGAGAAGGTTGCTTTTAGGTTTTGACCACAAACCAGGAGCTTGGTTAGGCAGCAAAGCCAAAGCTTTTTGGAGACCAAGCACCTGGCCCACAGGTGATGATGGCCGTGCCCCCCAGAGGTGGCATCTGGGTGCCAAGGAAACATCCCTTGGCTGGCTGGCTGCTGCAGGACCTGGGGTTCTCAGGGCTTGTTGGAGAACACAGGAAACCCCTCTCCTCGTAAAGATTTTGCTGATGTGTCCTGTGACAGGTTTGAAGGTTGCCAGTCTGATGTTGCCTCATCCATTTAGCTACACCAGAGGTGCCAAAATAATGACAGATATCTGGTATCATTTGGTTTCTGCTTGTGGGGGAGCCTGTTCAGCATTTCTCTGGCATTAGAGGCAAGCCATTCATATTCCTGGGGTCCCACAGGGCAGCTCTTGTGCAGATGAACAGAATTCCTTGTAATAAGGTGCTTCCTCAGCCATTCTGCTGGAGAAGTGTAAATTTGGGAAATACTGCACTGTTGTGAAGAGCAATCATAAATGAAGCCAAAGCACATTGTCAGTGACATAGAACACTGCTAAGAAGCCACTGCACAAGTGCCTCTCCTCATTCTTTGGGAGTGTTAAGGTGCAGAAATACTCTTTGTAGGTAGTAATCCTGCATTGCATGAATGGCTTGATTGCTTGTCATTTTAATAAGGTGGTGCTTATATACCAGCATAGATGATAGAATAAAATATCTGGCATAGCAAGTGAGGAATGGGAATATTTTACTTCCTGATTACACTAGTGAAGCAAAGTAATTCTTCATGCTTTATTTTTCTACTTCTTTTTGTCAGTTGAGTGCATATAACCTATGAATTCAGGATCTCTGTTTCTGCCAAAGAAAGCCAAAGCAGAAGGGGAAAAAAATCATATGAGTACAATGTATGCTGGATTTAAAATGAAAGACATGGAAAACAAGGGGGGAAATGTGTATGTTTTATAACCTGTATTGGGAACAGCAGCTCAGTCCCCTTGTCATCTTGGTACAACATTCCCAAGGTGTCATGTTCTTCAGATTTCTTCTTGAACAAGGTGAAATTAGAGAGAATTATCAAGATAAGCAAGCCACACTGCTGAACTTTACAGGCCCCCTCCCATACTAGCCTCCCCTTAAATTCAGTAATACAGTTAATGCTGTAATGTGGGGAAGAAAGCAAATGCTATCAGAAATGGCACTGCTGATGTTGTGCTTTAACAGTTCCCCCCACAGTTGCAGCTCAGCAGAACTGAGAGCCTATTCTGCTGCTGCTGGTCCCCTCCAGCCCTGTTCTCCACTCACTGCTCATGCATATGTACATACCTACCTACACCTCAGATGAGATCTTCTGTTCTCAGACACCCAGCTCTTGTGAGAGCTCACTGTCTCTGTGCTCCTGTTTGCCTGGTTAGTCCCCCATAGCTGTTTCTGTTCTGTATAAGGAGTATCCATCCTCCATTGCAGAAGTGAGCCAGAGAATGGATTGGATTTCCTCTTCTTTAAAGGGCACAAGCATGTCCTGAAATGAGTGGGAAAGGCGTGCTTGTTTCTTTTCCCTTTCACCTTGTTCTGGTTAGAAATGTCACTCTCTGCCCTGTTACCCTCAAGGTGCCTTTCAGAAATGTAAGCAATCCACTCTGCAAAGGATGGCATTTGCAGCAGTGCTTCTCACTGCAGCTGACAGTGCCACAATTCACCTCAACCTTTCCTGTGTGCCTATTTATTATTTAGATCTCCCTGCTCTCTAGATTGAGCAGTTCAGTGCCCTTTTCCCCCTTGTAGTCTCAATTTCTTCCGTTTGACTTATTAGTGTGGAAAATTCTGCTGGAGGAGGGAGGAGTGCTGAATTAGTGCTGCATTAATGGGCCCTGCACATTCACACAGCCAGGCTATGGAGCTGCTGAGGTGCTTTGCTGTGCCATGGGTCTAATCTTTGTCTCCCAACTGTTACAAACAAAAGGCACTTGTTAAGTATAGCAACAGCATTGTCACATGAAAGTCTAATTGTGTCACTGATTCTTGGCTTCGGTGAGTGCAACGTGAGAGCTCGGCCTTTGAATGTCATAGTTAAGGTATGAGACTGATCTGGAACAGTATTGAGCTGTACAAGGGTCATGCTTTGTCTGAGTTTGTACATTCCCCCCACCCTTGCTGGGGAAAAATATATACTACAGGCAAAAAAAAAAAAAAATATATATATATATATATATTTGTATTCTTTGTATATTTTAGAGGCCCCATCCTGTCGGGTTTACCTGAGTTCTAACATTTTGCTGCTTCTGCTTCACAGAATCTGATATTGATGCTGCTACTGCAATGATGCTGTTAAATACTTCCATTCAGCAAGGGATGCTGGACTGTAAGCATAAGCCATTTTGTTCTTGTTTTTCTTCTCTACTCACTGACTAAATACTTTCTCTATAAAATTTCAGGAAACAAGTATGATCTAGTTTCCAAACAGTAAGAGTAGTCAAGAAGCAATTCTGGTTTAATTATTCTTTCATCTAGCATTGCAAGAGTTTTATTAGAAGCAACCTTTTTTTTTCTTTTCCCCATTAATTTAGATTTTTTTTCTGCAAAGTTCTATCCCTGCCCTCTCTGTGCTAGATAGTAAGAAGAGTTTCTTGACTATTTTGATGCCTTGTGAAGGCTGACCTAGAACAGAGACTAGATGCAGTTAAAGAATAAAGTAGGTATTTATTAGAAGGCCTCAGTAGATCCGTCTTAAGAGTCCAGCCAGGTTCACACCCGAGATGAACCCAAAATGGTCACAAAATGCATGACTGGTCACAGGATCTCTCACTTTTATAAGTTTTGGTCCATTAGCATTTTGGAGTTAATTGTCCAGTTATAGCTTTAGGTTATGAAGTCCCATCCTTGTTGTTTTTCTCTCTTCATTCTACCGTTGTTTATGCTCTTGGGCCTGAAATTTGGATCATTTGTCCTTGGTCCCCAGCTAGAGAAGGAATTATTTTGTCTAAATACTTTGTGAAGAGAGCTTACTATCCCCTAATATGAGGCTCAAACTGCACACTAAAGCAGCACAGAATCTGAAAAATATAAAAGCTAAGACCAGAGGCATCATTTCCCCCTCTGCTCCTTTAGCTCTTAGCTGAGATTAGGTGGTGACAGTAAACGGGCACGTTGTGACTTTAAGTGCTGGAATTCAGTTTCCCTTGCAGCCAGCCAGGCACAGCTGATCTCGCTGGGCCGTTTGCCCACTGACACATCTCATTTCTCACAGGTGAGAAACCTCAGCCTCTCAAGACACCCAAGAAGAGGAGCTACGGCAGCGCCTTCGACGCCCCCAGCTCCATCAGCCTGCCCGAGGGCGATTCCGCAGCCGCCAACATCGACCCGAGCGAGGACCACAACTACAGCGCCAGCTCCGTGGGCTCCCAGCGCTGCGCCTCCCGCTCCAGTGTGTCCTCCCTGTCCTCCCTGGACGAGGTGTACGAGTTCATCTCCAAGGCCAGCCACGAGGGCAGCGACGGCAGCGAGGGCTTCCACAGTGAGGTGGACACGGACGGCGACTACGAGGACGATCCCCTGGGGGACAGTGGCTATGCAGCCCAGCCGTGTGGAGATGGCTCCAAGGAGAGCCAGCCCAGCCAGAAAGTACTCGAGGAGCTGTGCCAGGAGATCGACGAGGAGCTGAAGGAAGCGGCGGGGTCTCTGCTCCACCTTGCTGGCATCCAAACGTGCTTGAGTTCCTTAATAAGTACTGCAAAGACCCACTGTCACAAGCAGAGGAAAAAATAGTATGTTTGTCAGTGTTGAATATATACATATATTTTTTTTAATTGTGGCAATACTCTTCTACTTTTGCCCTTCACAAGGGAGATCAAAGCCATAAGAGGACTCACTGCCTTTTTTTTTTTTTAATTTTTGGCGCAAACTATAATTTAGCCATTTATTTTTAAATCACCACCTAAAAAGAAAATATTTAATCTTCTCAAATTAGAAGATATGCATGACTTGTGAAAACCCAAAAGAATACTTCTTAATGATCACTTCTTAATTTTTTTTCTTTTCAATAGTTGACTTTATTTTTTTTCAGAGATGTGTTTGTTCAGATGCACACTGTGGATCATATTTACACCTCTGCTGGCCCCATCTGCAGAGGTGAATTTTGTTCTGTCTAAGGGCTCTGACTTCCATGTAAAGGATTCAAATTCATTTTGCAATAAGAGAATCTCTTTATAGTTCCTAGATATCCTTCAGCCAAAAAATGGGTTTTTTTGTGGTATGTTGAACTTCATCCCTATTTTTCTTATAAAATCAGTGGTGATTACTTACATCTTCCTGTAGATTATGCCTTTTTTTTTATTTTTAATTATCTGTTCAAAAATGGGTAAGCAGTTCTGTTGGAGTGGGTTTTAACAGTACTGTACATACAAGGATGCCTTAAGTATGTTGCAGAATTGTATACAGCTATCCAAGGTCATCTTTCCTGTTGCTGAAAGGTAGCATGATGTGCCATAAACGTTCTCACCAATGTGAAGCTACTGCTTCCACCACGTGTTGGGCAAGCTGGGTGAAAATTAGGAGCAGAGCCACTTAGGAAGCCAATGTCCACTGTTGAAAACAGTGCTGGATTCAGCCAAAAGTTAACCTTTCCCTAAGGGAGTATTTTCCTGGCTATTTGAATGCCTTTCTTAGACTAGTGTGGGTTTTTTGCCCCTTTTTTCTTTCTTTTTTTTCCTTATTTGTCAGTCTCTTTATGAATTCTGTTCTGAGCTGTCTACTTCCAATGCAAACACAGCCATGCTGCTGAAGGTCTGTTGCTCTGAGGGCCCATTCCAGTGCCTCTTGAAGACAACGGTGGTGCTCCTGCTGACTCAATGGCTGTTGGATCAAGCCTGAAATATTTGAGGTTCTTGGTGTTTTGGAATTTAAAGCACAAACACTAGGAGAGAAAAATAGGTTTTTGCGGGTTTTTTTGGGCCTTCTTTTTGGTTTTTTTTTGGTTTGGTTTTGGTTTTTTTCTTTTTCCAATTCAGTTTTAAGAATTATTTGTTTTATTTCTTGAAAGGGAAGGAAAATACTCTGCTTCATTCCTGATAGCCTACACCTGTAACAGGGCAGTGTGTGTGCAGACGTGTGTGTTCTGGCTATCACAAGTGCTGCATTAGCCAATTAGATCTGGTATGGGATGTAATACTGATGGCTAGTAGGGGTAAAACTCACCATTTAAAGGAAAATTAAGTACCAACAGCAGTGGTTCTTAGGATTTCAGGAGCTGAAGATGTGAATGCTTGGTGGAACTGCTTCATCTTGCTCATGGGTTGCTTTTGAACTCTCATGCAAAACGGTGAAGGGCAGAGCTTGTGTCAATGTGAAAAGGAGGGTTCAGGTACATAGAAATACTGTGAGCAGCCTGAGGTTTGCTCAGTGCCATGATTTCAGTGTCACACTCTTGCAGAGGGGTGCTGCTGCCTGGCTCCTGCTGAAGTGGTTGCAGCTTTCTGTGGCTTCCAGTGAAGGTATTCTGGAAGCTGTGTTCATAGTCAGCTCCATGGTTTGATTTGGTTCTGAATTATTTTTTGCCTCAGATAAGCTTGGAGAGTGTTAGTACTCACTGGGCGTGTGGCTGTGCTGCTGTTAACCCTGAAGTTGGTGACAATGACTTCAGCATATCTGAAGGATTGGGATGCTAGATTTAATCACCATATGCAGTGACTACTGAGAACCAGTTCCTGATCAGCAGTTAGCAGCAGCAGCTGCATCCCATCCATCCTTACAGCTGGGAGAACTGGAATGGTGGAAGGGAGGAGCAGTGGCAGCCCTTTCCTGTGACACAGAGCCGTGCAGCGGGGCCGTGCTCTTCCTGCCCTTCCTGCTTTGCTGTCTTCCCTCTCTGCTTCCAAAGGGGAAGGCAGATGAGCTGCGCCCTGTCCCACTCCTTGTCCCAGGCCTCTGCCCACGTGTTTGGCAGCTCAGCTGTGGAACACCTCTCTTGGCAGTGGGAGAAGAGCTGCCCTTCCTTTCTCTTACATATCTGTTGGGTTCGGGTTTGTTTGCCACCTCAGTTAAAGACCCTGGTGTATATAGTATAAATGGAGTATAATTAAAAGTTATTTTGATTGTTGGGCTTTGGGTTTTTTAGTGACATATGTAAAATGTTGATGCCAATGGTTGACTTGGATACATTTTGGCAAGAAAAGTATTAATGAACCACATTCAGTTATTTAAATGCAGTGAAGAAATGTATGAGACCTGTGTTCATGGGAGGTTGCTCTGTTGAGGGTAAATCTGATGTGATTACTGTACAGACCTATACTGGCTTTTCAGATTCCAATCCTAAATTACTGATCTGCAGAAGTCACATCAAACGTTTTTAAATCCAACTGCAAAATGGAAGTTGTGTGGTTTGCAACTTTTCAACAACCTGAAAAGTACAAGCTTTAATTAAAGCAAAGTATACTCATACACGTTAATAATGGTGTGGTCAAAATATTTATTGAAAAGAAAAGGTAAAATATTTTAAATGTTGCACCTGCTATTTTATCTTAAAGCACATTCTTCACACCTAACTGCCAGTGCCATTATCAAGTCAGTTTTATAAATGTACATTTCTTCAAACTAAAAAGTGCATAATTAAAAGTATTATGTTACTGCCATATAGTGATATAAAACATTTTATAATTGCCAATTCATTGTAACTATTATTTATTTAAAAGTGAATTGTAAGAATGCTTTCTGATCAAATGAACCAGAGTTGTTTTAAAACCATTCCCGTTAACTTGTTTCTAATGTAGCATAAGCAGTGTCCTTGGGTTTGTTTGGAATAATTTTGCCAGTAGGTGACCAATTCTAACCCTTTTTCCTCTGGTTTAGTCCTTTACCCGTTTTAAAGACGATTTACAAAAGTTTAGTTTTTGTATGCTAATCTCTGTTAAATAAAATGTTTATAAATTTTATTTTTACCAAAGAGATGCAATTCATTATGACAAAATATTGCAGAATAAACTTTGTTTTATAACATTTGTGACTTTTCTGCCCACATTTTTCATTCAGATGATCAAAGGGGCTTTTCTAAAATAAACAGCATTGCAAACAGAAAGGCTGTGTTCTCTCTTTGTCTGCACACCCTGCCTCTGGTCTCAGATGGTGCTGGATATTCCACCTTCCCATTTAAACATCTTCCAGGAGACTGGACTGGTGTAAAAAGCCCAGTGTGTGATTCATGGTGGGTTGGGTAAGATGTTTGCATGTGTCTGGAAGTCATCTGTGAAATACCTGTCAGTCCATAGCAGGATTTTCTTGCAGCCACATTCATCCATAGCTGGCCCCTCATGTTTGAAGAGCATCTCATTAAGGTTTCAACCTTTAACCTGGAACCTAAGGAATGTTTTGACATCTTGGAAATTGCTGAAAGCACTACTGCCTGACTTCTGCCCTCCTGTGCAAAGCACTTGTTTAAGCAGAAATAGCTTGAATCTTTTGCTGATGAAACATCTGTGATTATTTGCTGTTCTGTACCTGTATTGCTGTGGCCAAGTTGCTTGGATGAGACTCAACGATCAACAGCCTAGTACAGGACAGGTAGTGTAAAAAATGAGTCCCTGGATAAAGCAGCATAGGTCTTGCTTGTTTATTTTTTTCAGTATTTACTTTCTCTAGATAATAATTTATGATGTCTGTTGGTTCTTTATGCAGAAGGCCGTATGGAAAGTACACAGGTGGCAAACACCCCTCTTACTAGCAGAAACAATATTCCCCATCCCATTGTATACCTCAGCTTGCTGCTCAGCTTTTCTCCCAAATGCACACACATAGTGTGTGCCCTTTCAGTGCCTGAGAGGAAGGTTTCCACCAGAGGAGGAAAACGAGATGTGACATGATGTTTATCTCTGTTAAAAGCAGACATTGGTCCATCTCTTGTATTTTTATTTGTTTAACCCACTGGTATCTCTTGAGTTAAGCTTGCTCTCTAAGATCTGATGACAGTACAACCTTCTCAGTACTTCAGGTGATAACAGAGACTTGTTTTATTGCTGTATCTAACAAAATTTAAATTGCACATTACACAATATGTGTGCACTATTAATATATTTGATTTAGTGTTCATTTTAATAGACTAATGAGAGAACAACTGCATTAATTAGTTTGGACAAAATCACAGCCATGTATCATATGTTAATGATACCTTTCTAATTGTTATTTCACTATATTATTCTGAGAACCTTGAGCTTGCTGTTAAATTTCCCAGGAGTGCTTTCCTCTGTTATGACTTTGCTGGAAATTTTCCTCTGTATGGAGCCACAACTCTCAAAATAAAGCATTAACTGCAGCAATTATGCACTTACACCAGCTGTATTTTAAGGACAGTTGTTGAAGAAATACCTAATAGATTAGATATATTTGGAAAAAATGGTTGTCTAAATTTGACACAGATGACTATGGTTATTCTTTCACATATGTTGAGGTTACAGTTAGCTGAAAATATTCTTATTTTGAGTAGTCTGAGTGAATACATGTAGCTTAGAGGTAATTACATATTAGTCTAGCAGTGCTGTTACTGTGAACTTTCCCAGCATATTTCACCATAAAAATCTTCCCTGTTTTTTACCCACGAGGATGCTTCTCATATCTGGGAAGGTGGAGCAATACCACCTCTGCTTGAATTTTCTGTCTTCAGCACTGAAGTCTTTGGTTGGTGTTTTTTCTCCCCTTTCCTCCAGCAGCTGCCTGCTCTTACTGTTGTGAACTCCTCAGAGCTGACATAAAATCACCACCTACCCTCTGCCAGGGTTCGTTTGAACAGCTCTTCGTTAAACAGCAGCCTTATTTTCCTATCGCATCACTACAAAAGCAATCATTTCCCTCCTCAGACTCTTGACTCGTTAAACAAACCAGAATTATTTCTTTTCCCTTTGGAAGACATGATCGTCATTCCTCTTAACCACTTTTCTGCACCTCAGTTCCAGGCTGAAGTCAGCCTGCTGGCACGTGCACGAGGAGGAGAGTGAAAACCACTCTTCTGGAGTGCTTTTTTCTGAAACCTGGCCTCAATATTTCCCTGCTTTTGCACCACTCCTGCCTGCACGGCCTTCACCTGCTCACATGCAGTTGAGTAATCCTATTATCAGCTAGTATGTCCCTATCTTTGTTCTCCCCCATCACTCCCAAATGGTGAGGCCCCAGTCAGCAGGAAAGTTGGTAGTTCATGACCTGCAAGTTGATTTAATGAGATCTGTCATGATCGTTGTGATCCCTCCTCGTGACATTCCTGATCGCCAGGAGCAGCTTTTTGGCACAGCCTGCCCAAAATAAAGAAAGAAGGACCTGTCTGTGCTCTTTCAATGTTCAGAGAAGGACATCCAGTGTCCTAAATCTAGATATGTCTACCAGAGTGTTGCTTTTATGCTGGTTTTCATAATCTCCATTTCCCTGAAATTTTGACTCTCCAGGCCCTAATGGGCAGTGTACTAGGTTGGACTGAATACCCAATTTCTGTGTCCATTCCAGAGGTGCTGATAGCAGTTCAGAATCTGGGTACTTTCATAGTTAGAAATGCAAGATGGGTCCTATCAGACTAACCTCAGATGCTCTGATGTGCTTATGTGCTTTAGAGTTGCCAGGCAGATGTTCAGAAATATCTCTCTAGGTGCCTGTACCAACCTTAACACAGGGCTGCTTTGAAAAACAGATTTTGTGACACAATGGCTTTTTTTAAATTTAACTAACTTGATATCTTGATTCCTTACTAAAATCCAGTGGGTTCCCAGTTGTTACAAGTGCTAAAATTAGCTCAGCAAACTGAATTTTTGGTTATTTTCAGTAAGGGTACATTTAATTCTCTGTCACTGGCTTTGGAGGTTTCCATGCTCTGAACAAGTCAGGCCTCCACAAATAGCAGGCATTTTGCTTTTTTTTTTTTTTTGGCTCTGAGTAATTTAAAAGATGAAAACTCCACCTGTTGAGTTTGGCTGTGATGTGCTGGCCGACACGTCCCGCTGCTCTGCGCAGGCTCTTCCCTGGGGTCAGGTGAGGTGTGGGCAGAGCTTAGCCATTCCAAAAGAGGAGATGTTTCCTTAAATCTCTGGGTATGAACTGGAGTGCAATCGTGTTGGCTGCTGCCTTCCAATATGATGTCACCTTGCCCCAATCAGAGCCCATTTTCTGTGAGCGTGATGTGAGCTCCCCAGAGAAGCATCCTCTGAGTGACACAGCATCCCGTGTGGCCGTTGCTAAGCGACAAGATTCGGCTTTCAGCAGGATCTAATTTTAAAGTATTTAACCCTAGATCTGTCAAGGTTCATTATTTCCAGTGTGCTGGTTAATCCCTACTTGTTGGTTGGTGCCCAACTTCACAAATGCCCTGCTCCTTGCAGTGGTGCTGTTTTATTTGTCACAGATAATGTCTCAGAACAAGGAGAAGCAAAAATGCCCCAGGTAGAGCTCCAATATTTCATTTTAGCTCTGATCTATACACAGAAATATGGGACACAATTAGAGGTGAAAATCCTGCATTGTTGTTCTGGGAATCTTCCTTTCTTTGCTGGCTTGTGCAAGTGGCTCACCTCTGCTTTCCTTCTAAGGAATGCTGGATTTCAAGTGAATGAGTGCTCATGGCAATAACAATTAAACTTCAATTTTTAGTAATATTATGTGTCCTCTTGTTTCTAGCTGTATTTCATCTAGCTTAAGAAGCTTGTCATCTTACCTGAAGGCATTTGAAAAAAATTATGTCATTTTAAAATTTGAGGGGTTTTAATACAGGAAAATTTTAGTTCTTTTAAATCATTACAGATAATGATGAAGATTATTACAGATAATTCTACAGAGAATTTTTGTTGGTGTTTTTTGTGGGGGTTGTTTGGTGTGGCTTTTTTTACAGTTAACTGCATTTTATTTCTTTCTAAAATGTAGAGGCCTGGAATGATACTCAGGTATAAAAAAAAAAAAAGAAAAAAAAAATCTGACCAGCTGTGTCACTCTTTGATTAATTACTACACATCCCTGTAAGTGCACTCAAGTCCACTGGTACCTTCTTAATGTGATATCTCATTCAGCTGAGATAATGCTGCTGTAACTGGTCTGTATCATAACAACAACAACAAAAGAAAAAACACTGAGAACTGCACAAGCCCTTCCTCCCCACAACTGCATTAAAATTAAAAAAAAAATTTAGATTATTCATATTTTATATGCTAATAGTTCATCTCAGCCTCATAATCCCACCTAGGATTCTTCCTCCTCCTGTTGTTAGGTTTTGAATCTGACACCACCTTGCTCCTTGTGCTGTATCTCCTTCCCAGTTCACACGAATGCACAAAGACAAACCTGTCCCTGCCAATGCACTTTTCCCAGCAGTTGATTTGATCAGGATATTCTCCTGCTGCCTTTTAATCCTCCCTTCCACTGCTCCAAGCTCCCATTCCCATCTCTGGGCTCATGCTGCCCAAAAACCTGTTTGTGGCTTTCTCCTCCTGCGTGCTGTGTTGTGCCTTCTCCCTGTGCTGTCAGTGAGGAGCCCTGCCCCACATCTCCTCCATCCCCCTCTTCTTGTGCATCCCGGTCTTTACACATCACAGACCTGGCTTTAGCTCATCCCACAAGTCCAAATTATTCCCAGAGGCACCACAGTCCTTTTAAAAATAATCATAAAAAGTAGATCATGAACAGGAGTAATTCTGATCAAAATGTTCCCTAAACTCCTGGTGGACCTCCCAGCTCTCTCTCTGCTCATGTGTCTATCACTGGAGAGAAGACAAAGCCACGACATCTTTGCTGTGGTAACAGCTCCAGGTTTGTGGATGTTCCTTGCATGGCTAAGTCAGGACTTCTTCCCATGGCTTGCAGATCTGTATCACAACTGGGGCACACAAGAGAGCATCCACTTCTCATTCCACAATCTTCACAATGCTCCTCCTCCATTATTTATTCTATGAAATCAGGCATTTTCTTTATTGGGATTTAATGTATATTGCTTTTATATTTTTTTTCTCCAGCAAACTTGCAAGACTAGAATTTCAGTGTGGGCAGTTCTAGCTAGGCTGAGATTTGCCAGCTATGGCCCCTGCAAGTGTGAAGAAAAGCAAGAAACGAGGCTGTAGAAGATGCACAGACCTTCAACAAAAGATGGCACAGTTAGAGAAGAGGTTTCACTTCCCTAGAGAGGGGGAATTCCACATTCAAAACCCAAACTTTTTGAGCTGTTACTAAGTTCTGCTGGTTTCTGGAGTGAGTATCAGTAAGGATTTGGTGTGGAGGGACAGCAGTTCCTGCTGCTGCACGCAGGGCTGGTATGTGCTGTACCCACGTGGAATGTGAGCTGCAAAGTTCAGCTCTGACTTATCACAGGCAGCTACCTGCTCACTTTTTCCATCTTCTCGTCCTCAGCAATTTCTTTCTGTACAAAGGCACCGCTCCCCTGGCCATGCACACACCCTATAGATGACTCAAGCTGTTTAACCTATGGGCTGGGAAGGGACATGAGAGAGAGAAAGAGAGAGACTTGTTCCCATTTCTATTTTTAAATGCTGTGGGAATGCTGAAATCACAATAATGAATAATAACTAAACTGGTCTGTGAGGTGCACTATCTGTACATACATTTAACTTTTATTTTTTCTTTCTTTCTTTAGTTTTTTTTTACTGCTTGCCCTTTTTTATCAGAGCAATCAGGTTTTGCCGAGGTGAAAGGTTATTCTTAACGAGCAGCGTGTTACAGTCACCATGAGAAATAACGAGCGTGCATTGTGAGCACACATCCTGCTGTTCAGACTTGCCGTTGCTACGAGAACAGAAACAAAACACCAGTTTCGGATGCTCGCAGCTTCCGAGGATGTGGTTTATTTGCTGCTTGTGATAGTCTGATGACTGAAGATGGCTCCCTTCCAATCATTTTTGAATTTTTCCTGTCTCTTAGAAACCCTTTTGTTGTGAGTACTTTTGAGGACATAAGTGATGACAATGATGTTTATTTTCCCAAAGCATAGAAAACATGCTGGATAAGCTGAAATATGTTCTTTGTTTATTTCTTTATCTGCACCTATTCCCAGGGTCTGTGAGTAAAAGTTCTGACAAATAAGACAGTGAGTCTTATTCGTCAAATAAGACAGATAGTCTTATTTGTCAGAAGACACGGTTTGAGAAGGAAGGGAGGAGAAATGAGCCTGCAAATAGGATGATTTTGAAACAATCACTGTAATTCTTAACTAAATTCGTTGTCTTGAGACAGCACCCAGAATTCAACACCCATTGTAGCAGCTGCTGAGCACAGACACAGGGAAGGACCGCCTCTGTCTATCCTTTGCTGTCTGTTCTCCCCATGGAAACAAAACTGCCATGAGTGTTGGGAGGGATTCCTTTGCTCCACACGTCACCTCTGAGCTTGCATTAAGCCCTGCTGCCATAACCTGTATTTATTGCTGTGGGTGGGGCACAGAAAGCTGTATTTTGGGGGTCCTGTGCCAACCACCCCACACTGCTTGGCATTCCGCTCCCATGAGCTCTCTCACTCCCAACTCCTGCCAAGAGGAGCAGTCCCCTGCAATTACTGAGTCAGTGCTGGAACAGCCTTGCTCTCCAGGGAGAGGTGAGAATTAAGGATGTGCTTAAGAGGAAACAGAACAAGGAAGACATTTTTTGCACAGCTGACGTTTGGGGAAGTAGCACTCACAGCTGCCACAGCAAATCAAATGGATGGATCTGAAAGTTTCCTGCAAGAGAGGGGGAAAAAACCTCAATAAACAAACAAACAAACTTCAGTCACCCGTGTTTTCATGGAAATTTGCTGAAGCTGTTTGCCAAGAGCCACCATGGGATAATTGATAAATTACAATGTTGTATGTTCCTGATATTAAAGGGACTCTGGGACTTGTGAGAAACTGGGCAAGAGACAGAACCACTTTAAAACACAAGAGGCTGGTCTGATTCTTAAATACACTGCAGTAGGTCTGCTCTGATGAGCCTAAAAATCCTGCAGCTAGCTCTCAGCCTTAAAGCAGTAAGAGCACCCAGCTTTTATTTGCTCCTTTCACTTGTTCCAAGCAACTGGCATTGCCTCCTGTGATAAATGCCTTATATTAAGTACACTTGAGTCTTGTCACTCTGCGTGGATCAGGAGAATAAATTCTGTGCTCTTCCACTCCAAGTGCTCGCTGCCCAGCCAGGAGCACTGCTGCTGTCAGTGGGGAAGCAATTCATTCTGCCACAACCAGGCACTGTAATTCCCTGAGCTCCTCTCCCAGCTTTCAGCTGTGAAACCTCTCTGCCAGCATCCACTGCACCAGAGGTGAGGGGAGAGCTGCAGCACAAAAGCATCTCTGGAGGTAGCACAACCTCGGGAGTGCTTGCAAAGTGTGTCCAAAGTATTTCAGTGTAACATTTCAATGAAAGACACATCCTAGAAAATGCAAACTTAAAAGTACAGGTTGGAGTCAAATGTAAAGGCTTTAAATAATTTTTCTATACAAAATTTACTGCACTGACATATAAGGATATACCATGGAAGGCATGCTGCTCTTAACCCTGATCTGTTTGCAGCAGTTGCAAACACCATTGGCTTTGCTAGAAAACTTCTGTAGGGGATGCAAAATGGAGTGGAAAGAGAAGTGTATCTGCTCTAATAGTTCAAAACTAGAGCTTCCTTATTTCTTATTCCAGGATTGCTGTTTAAGCTCTTCTAGTCAAGCAGAACAGCAGCAAGATCATTTGGATGAATGATGAAAGTGTGTGTTTTGCCTATATCCCCTTTTACACTTCCTAAAAATGCACAGTGCTGTTGCTGGCAATAGGGATCAGCAACATGTCCTCCAACACTAAGGCTTCCTGTGGAGACATAAACATGTTTACTAATGTGGCCCCCATGTCATATTTAGGGCTTGCCAACTTCACTACTGTGATAAGCAAAAGAACAGCACACACCATCAAAGCCTCAAGACTAAGGAAAAAATTAGCTTTCATTATGGGCACCTTCTATCCACTCCTACTTAAGGGGAACAAAGACAAAAGGCGGCAACAAAAAGATGATTTATCACCTCTAGCACTACCCACTACTGAGGAGCAGCTATGAAGACACCGTGCTGAAATCAAGTGGAAAAAAATGATACCATGGAAACAGAAAAAAAAATAATAATTTGCTGCTACATCTCTGTCCTAGACCAGGAAGCCCTTAACCTGCAAATCACCAGATGCTCAGCATATACTGGTGAAGTCTCATCACATTTTTGCCTTATTACACTTTTCCTTACACATCTATTTCCAGTCATCTGTTCAGAAAAATTCTGCAGTGACTGGAAGTACCAAATACACCTTTTATGATGTTTTCAGTTTCTGCTTGAAGTGTGCTGATGGTGTATACACGTTTAAATGTTTGGCCAGTCTGAGGATAAAGAAGCAAATGTGAGGTAAGCAGCAGAGCCTCAGCAGTCTCAGAAGAATGGCTGAATGCTGGAGAAGCTCAAAGGTGGCTCTGGAACAGAGACCTACACGCTGGAGAGAAGGGAGCAGAGAAGGGCCCCTCCAGGACAACACAGGATGCAGAAAGCCAGGATCACAAAATCACAGAATTGTTAGGGTTGGAAGGGATTTGAGGAAACCATCCATTCCAGTCCCTCTGCCAGGGCAGGGTCACCTGGAGCAGGTGACACAGGACGTGTCCAGGTGGGCTCTGAATGTCTGCAGGGAGGGAGATTCCACAGCCGCCCTGGACAGCTATGTCAGGGCTCTGCCACCCTCAGTGTAAAGAAATTCCTCCCCATGCTGAGGTGGAACTTCTTGTGTTTCAGTTTACAGACACTGCTCCTCATCCACTGGGCACCACTGAACAGAGCCTGGCACCATCCCCTTGGCACCCTGAGATACTTACATGCATTGATGAGATCCCCTCTCAGTGATGCCCCAAACTGTGGAATTCGAGTTTCTGCACTGAGAGGACAATGCACAGCCCGGAATCTACCCGTGCTCTCCTTCACTGGGATATAATGGATACGCTCAGTATCTCCTTGTGAAAAATGTGTATTTTGTGATTGGCTTCTCGCAAATGTTAAAATGAATATTATATGTGTTGTGTTAGAAAGTTATGCTGTGTTAATTTTTTAGTAGTGTGTTAAATATAGTTTTAAATTAGAACATAATGTTAAAATAGAAACTTTGCTATGTAAGATACTTTTTAATGAATAAGAAATACCACCCACGGGACACCTGAATCTTTCAGACAAAAATAATTTATTGCTCCATTATCAGAAGACACGAACTTCTTCCCGCCTCGCTCAGCCCTGAAGACGCCGTCAGGATTCAGAGAAAGAAATTGACGATGACCAGACAGAATCCTGTGTTTGAATGGAATTTATGCATCATGCATGAGGTGTATTAATATGCAACAGGTTATTGTTTTTAAGAGTTAATCCTCTGTTAACGTAGGTCCTTTTTCGGGCTTATTTTGCCCAGAAAAAGGTACCCGGACTGTCTGTAACTCTTTGTTTCTATTGTCTCATATTGTCCGAATCCAAATTGTCCAAATTTTTATTACTCTAATTACATTACTATTTTTATACCCATTTTATTATCATTAGACTTTTATAATGTTAAAAACAAATGGTTGGCGTTTTTCGCATCCTTCATTGAGGGCTGGAGGCTGTGGGGAGAGCCGGGCGCAGGCACTGACCCGCACTGGGCGCTGAGGGAAGTGTCGGACCCGCCTTTTGTCACACTGAGTCCGCCATGGGCCCGCGAATACCCGCGGCTCCTTCAGCGTCTGTGCGAGTCCCGGGGCTCCCCCTGCCGACAGCGCTGCTCGGCCGGGGAGCCGCCGGACAGGCACGGTGCCAGGCAAGGACGGCGCCGGGACAACGGAGCATCGCGATTATCGCAACATGAACCCGCAGCCCCGTTCGCGGGCGAAGCTGTTTGGGCGGGGCGGCGCCCCGTAGCCAGTTGCCGAGGCAACGTTGCTAGCGCCTCGTCGGCGTCACGTGACCAGACTGGCTCCACCCCCGAAGCCACGCCCCCACCTCCCGCCGCCATCTTGGAAGTTGCGTCAAGATGGCGGCGCCGGCGGCTCAAAAGCTCCGCCCCCGCCGCCTCGCGCATGGCGCGGTTACGTCACCGCGTTCCCGCCGCCCTGAACCCGGAAGTGCGTCTTGCCATTCGCGGGCGTGCGGGGCCGGCGGGAGCGCCCGAGTCCGGCCGAGCCGAGTCGAGTCCGTCCGAGTGCAGCCGAGCCCGGCCGAGCCGGCGGGGCGGAGATGGCGGCGGCGGCTGAGCTGCAGGGGAAGTACCAGAAGCTGGCCCAGGAGTACTCCAAGGTACCGGGCACCGGCGGGGCCCGCAGCTCCGGGGCTGCAGCGCTGCTTTCCGCGGGGTGCCGGGTTGCCTCCCCGGGCGTGAGGCGGGAGCTGCGGGTTTGCGGTGCCGGGTGAGCGCTGCTGAGCGGCCCCGTGTGCAAGACGTGCTGGTATAGCCACACCGGGCTGGGCTGTGCCGGGGCACTGACACCGGCCGTGCTTCCCTTGCTCCCCGCTTCCAGGCGGGCTCGGGCCCTGGTTTTACCCGGTGAACATTTGCCCCGGTGCCGGCCGTGTGCGCTCCCGGGTGCGGGGGCTCGGCAGTGTTAGTGGCGTTTGGAAGCGAACAGGACGTTTGCTCCTGTCTGTTCCCGTTCTTCTGCCCTAAGTAACTTAGCATCCCTGTTTCTGGTGCTGCTTCGCAAAGATGGGTACCCATAGTGGAGAATGCCTTTCCTTTCCAAGGTACCTGAGATGAAATAGTGGAGCCTTGCTGAGCACAGAGCCCTTCACTCTGTCTTCTTCACTAAAAAGAAGAGGAGACTCTCGGTCTGGAGTGGCAGAGTCCTCCGGCAGCCTTGGGGAAGAAAAGCAGCACTTTTTGTGCAGCCCCACATTAGCAAGTGGCACAAGGCACTTGTCTGTGTTTGACACTTCTCCACTTCTCCCAGCTCACAGAACCATGTCTTTAAACACTCTTCTTCTTGGAACTGTTACAAAAAAACCATGTGTAGCATCTAAATAGTTTACAGATAAATAGCCTTTAAATGCTGCCACAAAATAGCTTTAAGAACATTTAATTTGCTTTGCAGCCTTGTAGGTCACAGAATTCACATGCCTTGTTGTATACAGAGGCTCTGTTATTCCTTTGACATCAGTAGTGGCTGAGGATGAGATAATGGAGGGATGTTGGTGCTTGATTCCTGAATGAGCATTGGAAATTTTGGAAATGTCTAATCAGAAATGGACTTCTGATTAGAACTTCCAAAAGTTCCTGCTGCTAGATCCTTCCTTTTAGCATCATGGTGCCCAGAAGCTTTCTTTGAGCTTCGTCATGCACTTCTCAGCCTGTGCCATTTCTCCTTTGCTAGAACTATTTTTTTTCATCTCATCCCCTTTCTCATGCAGTGCAGCTCAGTGTGGGACTCCCCTTTGCAGAGCCTTCTTCTTTTTGTTGTTGGCTGCTTGTTTGTGCAGGTGGAAATGGAGAGTAGCCCTGGAGTAGCCTGCTCACTTAAAGATGCTCTGAAAGCCATAGAGAGAGGTGGACAAGAGTCTGACAGACTCAAGCAGTGCTGGGGGAAGGAAATCCCTGCCAAAGGATTGCTTTTCCTCTTGGTTCACAGACCAGTCCAGAAGAAGGATGAGGAGAAGAAGAGACTGAAAACACACAACTTGCAGCTGCTGGCTGTCTCCTGAAGGAATAACCAAAGCAGTTTTGTGGCAGCCTGTGTGGGTCCCACTTCATCAGCTGGGTCTGTGGGTGCAGCAGGGCTGAGCTGCTTCATTCTCTGCTCCTCACAGGTCCCTGCAGTAGCAGCTGTGGCACAGAGTGGAAAACTCCTGCACTGCTCCTTCTTGCTAGGGAAATCTGTGCTTGGAATTTTTCTGTGGTGCTCTGGGAGGTTTCTTGCCTTGCCTTTGTGATGCCTGAGCAGCACAGTGGGAACACTGCAGGGGAAACAGCTTAGCAGTGACTCCTGACCTCTCAAACACACTCAGTCATCACACTGAAACAAAGAGCCACTGCTGTTTTACATTGAGTCTTGCCTTTTATGCACCTGCCAGATACCTGCACAAACCCTTTTAGTTTGTATCTGCAACACCTGGACTCACACATGTCAAATTAATGCAAACTGCCTTTGGAGAAACCAGGATCCAAGCAAATTTTGAGGAATGGGAAGATGGAAGTGTCAGTGTCCTCATTGCTGCAGGGTGGAGGTGCTCTGTGGAGTGACTCTGTGGGAAATAGATTTCTTGAGGATCACTTTTCACTGCAGTGATTTTAGCTCAGATTTTGGGTACTGTGTAAGTAAGGCTTAGAGGGCTTTTCCCTGTATGCTTTTTGTGTCACTCTGTTCTCTCTGGATCATCTGCTGCCACTGACAATAAGTAATTGTGCATTAAACTCCTCTTGAATTTATACAGAATTTGACTTTGAGTCCTGCTTGTGTTCCAGAACTGGTTATAAACAGTTTTGGGAAGAAGAGGAGAGGGATAGAAATAGCCCTGAATATGACCAAGAGCTTCATTAGTCAAGAAAGAGCTTGCAACTTTTCCATATTTGTTCCTAGTTCTTCAAATCTTAATTATATTTAAGTGACTGGTCTCCAAGGGTATTTATTAAGAATTCTGTTGTATTTGACCAAAATGTTCAGGTGGTAAAGCGACTTCTTGTTCTTTGGCAAGTCAGGATATGAATTGGATGCCTTTTCAACCTGATACCACTGCTATCTGCCTGAAGAGAACACTTGAAAAGGCATTCACACCTGGCACTCTCCTGAGTGAATGTGGCACTTCCTGCACTTTCTCATGGATGGTTTTTGTTCATTCTGCTGTCTTTCATAGTTACTGGTATCTCTTGTTTTTCAGCTTCGTGCTCAGAACCAAGTGCTGAAAAAAGGAGTTGTAGATGAGCAAGCAAACTCTGCCTCACTGAAGGTAATCTCTAAAAACTGCTCATCTCAGGTGGACTAAGCTGTGACAAAATAACTGTATAGGGGTATTTTTTTACTAAAAAAGTAATGTCAATAAAAGAATGAAGAAGGAGCTTGATTTTTAGTAAAAGAACTTCTGTTTTGCAGCTAGCCTGTTGTTCTCTGTAAGTGCTGAGTTTGTAAAAGGGGAAGCTTGATTCTTGATAATTATAGAATTAAATAGCTACTTGGGTATGATCTGTGACCAGCTCAAGGAAGTGAAATACATTTTTTGTAGTTCAGAAATGATACTTTCTATCTCTTCAGTGTTTCAAAAATGTAGCAACTTTCTAACTTGTTTTTAACTTGTAAAAATAAATGTGAAGATTTTAATATTAATTTCTATTTTATCATTCAGGAACAACTGAAGATGAAGGATCAGTCCCTGAGGAAACTGCAACAAGAAATGGACAGCTTGACCTTTCGAAATCAGCAACTTGCCAAGCGGGTGGAGCTACTTCAGGATGAACTTGCATTAAGTGAAGCTCGGGGCAAAAAGAACAAGGTATGTGCTGAAGGCAAAGAAAACTTGCTTAGCAGATGTCTGCTCCTCACCTGTCAGAGCCTTATCCTGAGTTTTAGCAGTAGGTGTTTTGTGTCAAGGGTTGAGCTGAATGTTCTTGTCAGAACTTGTGTTATTTTACCTGATGTGAGTGAAAACACCCATAAAACACATTGATATATAAATATATATATAAAATGCATGCTGTGTAGTTCTCTACTCTTCTAGTCTGTCACCTGACTGATGCTGAATTGCTGTCTTCTTTTATGGATATTTATTAAGTGTTCAAAAAAGTGGGAAATACTTTGGAGCTCTGTGATTAGTCAGCTGCTCTGCAGAAAGCTGATCACTCCTCATTTCCCATCCCCACCTCTTTGCTTTGTAATTTTGATGTTGGCAGTTAACTCTTCAGCCTGTGATCATAGCTTTTCTATGTGAGTCTTGTCAAATGCTTTGAAATCTAAATTTTTACCTTGTATTCTTTGTTATTTCAAAATGACAGAATGATTTCAACACTGTGATCTTTTCTGCCAAAATGCTTACTGATTGGACTTCAGTAATTCTTAATTCTCAAGCATCTCTTGCTACTTTCCTAATGAAGAATCCTCTCTTAATTACTGCTGTCTTTTCTTTTTGGTGCTGTCTTTTCTTAATGTGCTGTAGTTATAAAGACTGGCTTTAAAGAAATAATTCAATTGATTAATAATATGATCATCTTCCTACTTTTCCCATAAACTCTTGCCCATTTTTCTGCTTTCCAATTCCTTGACAAGCACAGTGCTTCTGACTACATTATTCATGCACCACCATAGATTGTTCTGTCCAATGCAGTTTGACCCTTCTGTTCTTTTATTTCAAACTGTGGAAGTTACTGTTTTGCTAGCTGTGTTTCCAAATTTTCAAGGACATCAGCCTGTCTTTAGTAGCTTTGCAAACAATTGCCACTGAGTTTCTTTCCTGGTAAGATGCACAGCTTTAGTTCCTTGGTCTGTGTTAGGGTGCAATCCCTTTAGAAGGAGCAGAACATGTGCCCATATCACAGGCTGGCATCAAACACAGAGGTGACTTATCTGTCCTACATTTTCCTAGTTCTTGAGGTTTGGTGTTGAGTTTAAACGCACAGAGTCTCCTCTGTGTTTGGAGATAATACCTTTCTTCAGCAGTGTGGTTTGTGGGATTCAGTGATCTGAGTCTTTTGGATTAAATGAGTGGAAAATGAGGAAGCAGGCAGAGGGATGTGTGTGGTTGATGGGCAGGGAACACCCTGTGCTTCCATGGCACCTTATGCTGCAGCCTGCTGAGAGCAGCCTGCCTTACACCTGGGCACAGATGTGCCTTACACACAGCTAGCAAACCTGCTGAGCCTGGCTGTGGAAGGTTTGGGATTGCTGACTGCATGGGATCAGCAGGATCCCAGTGAATTCAGGTGGGCTGCTGCCCATCCCAGTGATTGATTGATTCCTGTGGGTGTGAATGGGACTCCTGAGTGGAGGCTTTCCCCAGGCAGGGTCACAGGGGTGTATTTTAAACAAGGACAGTAAAGTGTGCTGCCTTGAGGCTGGTGCTGAGTGCAATATTCACACTTTTGCTGTGTCACTCAGTGTCAGCAGGACATCTCCTGGTGTGCCCCTCTGGGAATAACCTGTGGGAGCTGTTCCTCCAAACCTGGCACTTGGAGATCATGAGTGCATTTTGACTCTTTTAGAAAAGTGTAGAATCCTCATCTCAGCTGAGTCAAGAACAGAAAAGTGTCTTCAATGAAGATCTTCAGAAGAAAATAGAAGAAAATGAACGACTGCATATACTTGTGAGTGAAATTGTGTTTTGCCTTTATTGGTTCAGAGAACTGGTGTTACAACCAAAGATATTGAAAGTATTGTGCTGTCTGAAAACTGCTGGGTTTAGAAGATTAGTTGTATGCAAAGCAGTAGATTAGATCAGATTGTTTATAAAGATGTTCACCAGGCAAATCAAGTATATTTCGACTTCTTAAGACAGTGTGTGGAATCACATAATACGTGTTTTCTCATTCAGATTTTTAATTTTTGGTGACAGCTACCCTACTGAAAATAGCCTGGTACTGATAGGAAATTTCTTATTAGTTCATTTACTGTTTCAGAATTGCTTTAAAGTTTAAAAGATTTTCTGCAAGTTGCCATAATTAGGAGCTACTTCACCAAAATGCATTTCACTTTAGAAAACTTGAGAAAAACCTTTTAGCTCAAGTTCAGTTTTTCATTTGCCTGCTATTAGTCAGCAATATATTTAAAGAATGATTACTACTACGAAACTTTCCTGAATCTTTTCTCTGTAAATGAAAAAAAAAACTTCTATTTTTCTGAGAACTGGTAATTGCTGTTAACCTGATCTGCCTGATGAAATTGGAGTAACTTAAAGGACTGGATTCAGTAGTAAAATGAAGCTTTTAAAAAGACCTTTTCTTTCCTTCCTGTAGTTCTTTGAAGCAGATGAGCAGCACAAACGTTTAGAAGCAGAGCTGAGGAGCAGACTGGAGGTGTTGGAAACAGATGCTGCCCAGCACCAAGCTGTGGTGGACAGCTTAACAAAGAAATACACAGAGACCATAGAGAAGCTGCAGAATGATAAAGCCAGACTAGAAGTAAGGAGTTTTTCCTCTTGCTTGCAAGTTTGCAAAGTTTTGAAATGCAATGTTTTGCTGTGTCAGCACTTACATTGTGTGATTATCTTCTTGCATAAAGATCAAGTCTCAGACACTAGAAAGAGAAGCTAAGGACTGTAGGCTTCGAACTGAAGAATGGTAAGTGGCTTTATTTCATTGATGTAAAGAAATCATTGCTGTGAAACATTAACTGGATTGTTTTTTAAAAATAATACCATTTTAAAAAGGGGTTTAATTGAAAGACTGATAAAACTCAATTTGTATTATCATGAGGACAAATGTGAGCAGTGCAGGTCAAGCCCCCTTTTCCTTTGCTATGTGTGGAACCAGACAATTCCAATAGACAATTTCCAAGCTTTTTCAATACCAGTAATGTTGATGAAAGTTTGAAGAATTTGTGATTGAAAACCATAGAAAGTAAAAACTTGTATGAAACAAAGATATGTGAGTTTGTAAAAACTGCTTCTAAGAACAAAGTTTGAGTAACATATGCTGAGAGAACTGATGGAAAAGAGTTCCAGAAATCCCCCTTCACTGCAAAAGCTTCTTGAACAATTTTTTTTCTTCAGGTATAGTGTTCTCAGCTAGAATATTTGAAAGTTTTTATCAGAGAATGATATTGTTAGTTTTGGAATATTTTCATTGTCTTGAAGACAAGTTGTAGAAGTTGAGAACTGTGGACCAAATGAAATTAGGATGCATTTCTCTGAAGTTCATTAAGCTGCATTTTCTTAGATGATAATATGTGCAGTACAGATCTTTAATGTAATGAATAAGATGTATAGTGAGTGATCAGATGCAGAGTTCCTTCTTTTACATGGTAACCCTCAAGTGTGTATTTTAATTATGTTGATAGATGTGAAGATACTTGTATCCAATAAGTCCACTAATACAAGTCAGGGTTTCACTAAAAATGACTTGCAAAAGAGGAGCAAAGCTGTGTTTGGCTGCTTTTTTTGTCCTGTTTGAAAAGCTGTAGTTTTAGTCTGCTACTAGTCAGTTCAGGCTTTGTCTGTCACCTTCTATGGTGACTGGGTAATTGATGTCATTGTAAGAAGTTATCCCTACTATTTTAAGTGATACTGCATTAAGTTTTTAAAAGTAATAAAGCCTGACACTTCATGTTAAACACTGCAATCAGTGTCTGCTGAACACATGGCATGATGTGTCCCTGAGAATACTGCCCTTCTGTTTTCCCTGGTTTGTCAGGGGAAGGGATCCATTTGCCTCTGACACCCACACTTTACTCAGAAAAGCCAGAGGATATGGGACTTGACAGCCTGCATGCCTTGAAAATTAAAGGGCAGAATGTAAGGCAAAACATGTCAAGCTACTTGTTTGTCATTCCTGTAAGTCTGACAAGGAACTATCAGTACATTGCAGTTTGTCTTGGAATTAATTTTCTATCATGCTCAGTGCTACTGCAATACCTGCTGTACAGTTTCTATGCAATTATGGAGCTGCTCTCCAAGAAAAACCTTTGTTAATGTGCATGAGCTACCTATTGGCCAGTTTCTTCATATCTCCCTTGTCTATTTTGGATTATTTTGCTTTGTTAGAGTTGCTAAGTTTCTGTGTATCAAATATTGTAAGAAAAGAAAAAAAAACTGTCACTTTGACACCTTTCCCCCACCCTCCACTATATGTGCAGGAGTTCTAAATGTCAAACAGGAAGCAAAACAGTGAAGAATATGGGGGCCTAAATTGGGTAAGGTGTGGAATTTGGTCTGAATCAATAATGGAGTGTTCTCTGTAGATATATAATGCTGGAGTATGTTACTGTTCATCTCAGCAGTCTATTCTCATTACATTAGTAATCCTAATTACTTAGGTTCACACAGTCAAATGCAAGTGAAGAAAATTTAGAGAAAAATCACTTGGGAATGCATCAGAAACATAATTGTCAAGTCATGTCAGAACAGGCAGTATCATAGCAGTGTTTAAATAGGGGTTTTGAAAAGCCTTTGAGGTATCTCAAATAGTGATGTGACATAGTTAATTGAATTATTGACAACTCATTGCCTCCTTATCGGAATACTGCATTGGATGCACAGTAACTAATTTGGAGGACCTGTTACCTTCCCATCCAAATTCTAGTAGAAAAGAATGCCTTCATATAGCTTATATAATAGTTGCACTATAAGAAAATGAGGTGAATTTTAACTCTGAAGTAAATGGAGCTTCTCAAGAATGGAATTTAGGATTTTCAGGTTTATGGTAACTTCCTGCTTTTGTTAGGATTAGGATTCAATGTTGTGTTAAATATGAGATAAAGAGGACAAATGACTCCTACTGTATTTATTCTAACTTCTAGAAGGACCCAGATACCTGTACACTCAAGGGATGCCTCTAGTGAGATATGGTGTTGGTGATACAGATGAAATTTTAAAGGTTTACAATGTGTGTGTGTGTGTGTGTGGTTTTTCGTTTGTCTCTTTGTTATTTAGCCAGCAACAGCTAAAGAATCTTCAAGCAGCTTTGGGCAGTAGACTGGAAGAATCTCTATGCATAATTAATGAAAAAGTTCCTTTTAATGACACAAGTACGTATTGCCTTGGTCTGGGTATCTTGTCTGATTCTTTTTTTTTTGGGTATCCATCTGGAGGGAGTACTCCTTCTGAATTAAAATGTATTAGCTGTAAGAAATGTTGGACATCTGAACAGACACTTGAAGGTAACTGTAGTAAGTATTCCTGATACTTGCCATGGTCTTCTTCAGTAATTCTAAAATACCAAGTTTTTATATGTATAATGAAAATTGCAACTTTTGAAGGCTTTTGAGTGATTTGCCACTTGTCTTATTTAGTGTTGACAGGATGAAGGAACACTGTCAATTTAATGGCTGCTCCATAAAGATTGGATACTCATCTCAAAAAGTATTATTTTTGGCAGGCTATATTCAAGTGATGCAGTAAGTTAAGGTGGAGGAAAACTGGTGGCTGCAGAGATATTCTATCATTATTGATGCACTTATTACTGATGGGGAATTTCTGTCTCATTGATCAGAAAACACACAGAGTAGTTCTTACCTGAAGGCTGTCTTAGACTTGTTTGTCCCTTCATGGGGAAAAAAGCCCTTTGGACCTGGGGACTTTTACCTGAAGCAATGTTTTTCTGCTTCCTTTCCAACTGCTGCTAGATCAGCTGAAGTGCAGAGGAGCCCCTGGAGTTAGGAGTGCTCAGCCTTTGCATGGCTTTGGTACAAGCATGGGTTAGTATGTGCTGCTGTGCACTGTGTGCTTTCCTAAACAGTTGAACACAAGGCTGGGCAGGCACTGCCTCCTCTTCAAGACAAGGAGGACCTGGAATTGTGAAAAAGCTCAAAGTAGCGAAGAAGGAGCAGAGAAGTGAAAACAGGCTTTTGAATTTCTTGTATATTTAATTCGTGGCTTTAGCATTTTTCATTCAGTTTCAAACCTGCTGACGGTGTTTTAAGTAGCCTTAGGTTCTCTAAAAGCTGATCTGGCAGGTGTTGCAGGGTGAGTGTGCCAAGCTCTCCAGTGGTTTGGCAATCCAGTGAGTCTTGGCTTAGGAACAGCAGATCATCATCTCTGCAGGAAATGTTGACTCCCCTACAGCACATCACACTGAGGTGTTGGTGCCTGGAGTTGGGATCCTTTTCACTTCTCTCACTTTGCCTGGCATCTGCTGCCTATTTCTACTTCTCTGGCTTCTTTAGCTTGCATTTTTTTAGGTGCTTGTCATTGTAGCAAGAACTTTGCTAAAATAATTTATCTGCTCACTCAGCTGCTTAATACCTTTGCTTGTGTAGTAGAAAACACTGCAAATAGAGAACATTTTGTTAGTGATAGATCAGTGGAAGTCAGGAAATGTTTGTTTGCTGTGGATTCTAGCTGACTTCCTATAGATCCTGCAGTTGGCTTCAAGTGTAACTAGCAGCTAGTTTCAGTAACAATCAAATGACTGCTCAGCATGATTTACAGAGCAGGAAAAGTTTCCTGAAGCATTTATTTAGAAGTAGGATTCAATAATTTTGAGCAGGGTTATTTTCCTCTAAATGTAACTATCTCTTCCCATGTCTTAATAGCCAAATTTGAATGACACAAAAGGAATAAAAAACTCCAAATTTCCTTTGTGAGCAAATTATAATCTAACCTGGTTATTGTTCAACTGAATTGAGAATGGATGTGACCCCTTTTAAATCTCCAAGACTTTGTAAGCTGTTCTCTAGGTGCAAATACCCCTCTGCCCCTCTATTTGTGGCTGCTTGGAACTGAATAATCATTCTAGTTACTTCATGACTAAAGAAGAATGCTGAAATACATGGAGAGTGCATCTTTGTCTAAATTATCACCATATTAAATGTATACAAGAGCTTTAAGAAACATGGAAACCATTCAAAAATATATTAGCATTACTTGTCCTCTCCTTGGCATGTAATTGAAATTTGAAGATAATCTTGAATTCTTTAAGTGTGTTTTCTTTTAAGATATTTTTTCACTCTTGTTTGTGATGAATATTGTTCTTTGGGCAAAAAGAGTCTGCTCTTATTTTTCAAATTCAGGGTCTTCAGATGATTAAATTTGACTTGCAATCTGAGGCAGGTATTGAACTGCTTTGCCTTCCACTTAATCACAGAAACCCTTAAGTGAGGATATTTAGGCCTGGTTTATTTGAGTCAATTGTTTGTATCTCTTTAGGTAATATTGCTTACATAACCTGTAATATCCCTGCAATTAATTTTCTTTTTTAAATCAGTATTTACCAAAAAATCTCTCTCCCTCACAATTTAACAAGTGCATATAACTCAATTTTTTTCCTGTAGGATCTGCTCGATACAATGCTCTGAATGTCCCATTGCACAACAGAAGGAATCAGGTAAGTGCTTCTTGTGCTTTCATGTGGCTCTGCACAACTTTCTGCAAAGATGCTGAAATAAAACCAGTCATTTTAGTACCTCAAATGGCAGAAGATAGCCTGTCTTACTATTGTCATGATATTCTGAGAGCATTTCTGCCCACAGAGCCTCTGCACTTTTCAAGACCTCGTGAATGTTGTTGTTACATCCAGGAGTAATAAAGTTATATGAAATATTCTTTTATTGTGTCAACCTTCAGTAAGCTATAAGGTGGAACATTTAATTTTTAAAGTTGATTGAAGTTGATTAAAACTACAGTAGTTCAGAGGTTTTTTGTTGGAAAAAACTAGGTTTGGTATCCTAAATTCCTTTTTCCTCAAACTGAGCTTCTTCAGTCACATCACTTGAGCTTTAGAGAATGTGTGCATTTGTAAACTGCACAGTGGTGTGTGCACTAAAATGCTGTATTAGGTAACTTTACTTGTCACCAGTCACAGCCCTTTCAAGGAATAAATCATGTCACTTTGAGATCTCTGCATGGTTCATTTACATTTTGTGGGATACTTCTTACCAAAGCACCTCTTACTTGCAGCAGAATAACTCTTATATATTGAAACGCTTTTAGAAAACAGTTTCTGTTCACTGCTGTAATTTAATGAGATTCCTTGGGCATGTTGTTTATTCAGTATTCAAAAATGAGCATTCTGTGAATGGCTGAATATTTTCAGGGTTTTTACAATAGCAAATCAGAAACCTGTATGCAGTCAAAATTTTCCTGTGTTGCTACCACTCTTCAGCACCGTGGGGTTTTTCTGTTTCCTTGTATGTCTCAAGTCTTCAAGTTAGTGCATTCAGATGCTACTGCAGGAAGATTTAAAATAGCTGCTTTCTCCATTTTTCAGAAGGGCCTGTAAAGAGACCTTTTTCCCACTAATGTCTGCTGTGAGAGCAGGTGACTTGCTGTTCAGTTTTGTGATGGAAATAACCTTAAATTTCAGGTTGTTGCTGCTGAGTTCCAAGAAAAATCTCAATAGCTGCATGGAAACTCCCTCCTTTTAATATTTTTTCTGCCATCACTATGTCAGGCAGCCTCATGCTTCAAGATCTGCAATCTTGAAAATACTCCAGGACAGATTTTTATGACTGGCTTTGCCAATGGAGGCAAAATGTTGGTGTATTAGCACAGGCTGTGGTGTAAAGGACAGCAAAACAGCAATGTGTGTGTTTCCCTTCCTTACATGACTAATTAACGTATACAAGCTGGGTATAATGACTGCTTTAATTACTTGCCACCATCCCAGATCCATAATCAAGACTGACCTGATTTAACAGTCCATTGACGCATTAAGAGTACATCTCTGAAAGATAAGTTATTCTTGGCTGAAATGTCACTATAACATTATCCTCTTCCCATAAATCCCAACAGGGAATAGTTTTCTTCTCTCTTGAATTTATGTTCCATTCTGGATTAATTTTTTTTGTACCTTCCTGCTTTACTAAAGCCACAGAACAGCCTTACTCATGAGCAGTAGCTCAGTTCTGTCCAGGAGAATAAAAATTGAGTGTTCTTGGTTAGAGGAGCAGACACCTTTAATTCTGGGAGCAAACATCATTTTTTTTTTACTAATTAAATTGAGGTTTCCTTGCAACCTGGTGTTGAGCTGTTGTCAGCAATTAGTCTGTTGTTCTTTGGAAATTTCAGACATGGTTCCTGTAATTGTGCTGACCTTTCAGTGTTTTTGTGGTTTGCAAGTTTGAAAAATGCAGCAGAGGCAAACCATCACCAGTTGTGTGAAATAAAAAGATACTTTGTTGTCAGAGAACAATGTGCCCTTCTGTAGTTTATGAATAAAAATTAAGTTAAAAATAATTGCTGTTGTGTATTTTAGGCTGAAATAACAAGAAGAAAGAAATTGCTGATAATGATTTTTTGTATCCAGACAGGTTTTTTTCTCATATTTAAATAGATCCATTCAAACACAATTATTTTATAAATGTCTTTCCAGCTGAAGCTGCGAGACCTTGCTGGCCAGGCCCTGGCTTTTGTCCAAGAACTTGTAACAGCTCTCCTGAACTTCCACACATACACTGAGCAGAAGGTACAGATCTTCCCCATTGATTCTGCAACAGACACAATATCACCCTTGAATCAGAAGGTAAAGTTTACACTCTTCAGCTACAAATATATTCAATTAGTTAGACTTTAGTGAGTGAATGGTCTTAGGGAAAATTGCACCACCTTTACTGGAATGCTGTGAGTGTGTTCCTGAGAGCCAGCCCCTCCTGCATGGGACATCTTTTCTGCTCCATGAATTTTCTGAATGTGGATGAGGTGTAGCTGCAGAGAATCCTTTTCCCTTGTGCCTCTGCTAGAAGAGAAATATGATAATCAAATCAAAGTTTTGCTTTTTTAATTGCTAAATTAAAGGGCATCTGTTGAAAGTTCAGCTGACTTGTTTTAAAATAATCACAAATATTGCACTGCTGAATAGAGCTTGTTTAGTTAATGCACTGGGGCATAGGAGATGTTGAGACAGAGCCTGGTCTTGTGTTTAAAGTGTTTAGCTGTAATATTAAATAAAGGATAAAAGGTAGACTTACATGAGGGAGAGAACCTGGACTCTGTTCCCTTGTCAAAAAACAACTTTATAATCTGATTTTGGGCTGCTTGTGTGAGGATGTTTCCTGTCAGTGTTCTGAAGCTTCAAGTTTGTAAAGCATGTTGAAATTAGTATGACAAATCTGACTCATCTCTTTTGACACAATTCCGTGGAAAGATTTTCTGAGAGTGTCATCCAGAGCTGTTGAGCTGCATGTTTTGACTTTGTTTTCCTATGCTGTGAACTAGAGAAAATAACTGTGCACAAGGATTTGTGTGGGGATGCATACATGTATGCTTTGGAACAAATTGCATTGAGATCAGAGTTGACTTCATAGTTTAAGGGGATCTGTGAGTATTTAAGTTACAGGGACTATTTTGTGATTCAGGCTCTTAATTTCAGTTTAGTAGTTGCCAGGGCTCAGACTTAGGTGCTGAGGTGAATTGTGGTTTGCATTGATCAAGTGGCTGCAGTGCATGTGGTGTCAATGTTAACTATGACAAAACTTTCCTGTTCTTTGGAAAACCTCCTATAGCCTCTTTTCAGGTAACAAATATGTTAATGAAGGTGGTTATCCACAAGAGAAATCCCTTTCTGTTTGCCTTCTCAGTTGTTCCAACTGATTTAGTCAAGAACACCTTTCTGCAGAGATTCAGCATAGTTTGAGAACATTTTCTTGCTCCTGCCACCAAATGCACTCAGAATGGCATGTCCTTCCTGTGAAAATGGTGTGGTTTAGTAATCTTTAAGATTTTTTGGGGCAGGAGTGGTCTCTTTTTTTTAACGTGGCTCAGTGTAGTGACTGCATTATCAGATACTACTGCAGTTTACATTTACACTAAAGCAATAAAATCAGATTTCCTAGACATCTCTCCTCACAGATTTTTTTCCCTGACCTCCTAGTTAACACTTCTACATTGTTTTCCAGCACAGCTGAAACAGGCAACTTAATCAGAACCATAATTTTATTTTCCTTTTCTTGTAATTGAGTCTGATTCAGTAGTTCAGGCTTTGTTTTTATAATTATGTCTCTTGTAGTCTGCCCCACTGTGTATTCATGGCCTAATTCCCTCAATGCATGCTACTTCTCAGGGCTTTTGCTTTGACTTTCCAGCACTGAAGCATCTTTTATTGCTCACTGAAGCTGTAGTTGCTCCTGTATTTTTTATTAATTTATCTATTTGCTTGGCAAGTGTTCTCAGTGTGATTTTTTAAAAATTTTATTTTTAGCTACTCCACCAAGTTGGTCAAAACCATCCCCTTAATATGGTAGAAAAGATGAAACAAGTGTCAGGTAGTGGCTTAGCAGACTTGCACTGATTTATTTTTCCCCAACTCCAGGTCTTGTCTGGTGCTTTCAAGCTATTTTCCCCACCAAACACTCAAAGTAGATGTGGACAATTCCCTGCCAGGTTCAAGTATTCCTTTTCTCTTTAAGGGTTGGATTGCTGGGTTCTGCTGGGTCTACAGCATCATGCTGAATAATTCAAGTCCTCTCTCTTGCAACACAAGCCAGGAGCATTCTGCATGTGTTATTTCTTCCTCTTTAGATTTAGGAATTTTCCCTAATTCCACCCAGGTTTGTGCATGCATGGATCAGAGCTTAGCATCTCAACTCTTCTTGTTAACACTGTGTTACCACACTGTAATAACACAAGGAACAATTGAAATCTCTTGTACTCTGTTTGCCTGGGATCTTGAGTTGCTCTTGTGGTGTAAATAATCAAAGGTGAAGGGATCTTTCTGTGGGGTAAAATAAAAGCCAGGATTGCTTTTGACTATCTGTATTAATTTGTGGAAGAAGCTTTTTTGTGATACTGAGGTACCAAAATGCAAAGCTGATGGTGTTGTTACATTTGATTGTGTGTAAGAGTACACCTCATGTTCTCAGGTCTGCTTTTTTGAAGGCAAAATTTGCTGTAGGATTTAATGAAGCAATTTTTAGCGAAGTCAGGCAGGTCCATGAGGTCAATAAAATAAGAATTCTCCTGTGATCAGTTGGAGCTCCATGCTTTGCATTAGCATAAGCATGCTTTGACTCATGTTGAAAACTGGGCTGGACACAGATGGAAGGACAAAAAAGACACATCTCTTGCTCTCAGTTTGACTTGGATTTAGTTTTTCAGTACTTTGCACAGCACAGCTTTGCAAATGTTTGTGCTGATGGACAAGGCTGGGAGGCAGATTACTTTTGGGAGGAAGGTGGGATAGTTTATTCTGTGGCTAAATGGTGCATGGATCTAGCCTTAACTGGATGGAGTTGAAGAAGGAATGCAGGAATGTTTAAAACTATGAAAAGCAAGGGTTTGGTGTGCTGTGCATGGCAGTTGAAATGAGACTGGATGCCCTGGCAAAGCCCTAGATGTGGTTTTGCCTGGACTTCCAGTGCTTCTCACTCTCCCTCAAGGTGTGTTTTTGACTGTAGAGGAGTAACCTTACTGTGCATCACTGGACTGTTGTCTCTCATTAGTGACATCTTAGGCATCGTTAAGGGGGACAGGACTTGGCCAAAATGTCCCGTTCAGGTGTTACCTTGGCAGAGTTGACAGAAGCTGTCAGCAAGCACCGTTTAAAAACCTCTGTGTCCTCAGTTCTCACAGTATCTCCATGAAAACGCTTCCTATGTTCGCCCTCTGGAGGAAGGAATGCAGCACTTGTTTGAGAGCATCACCGAGGATACCGTGACAGTCCTGGTGAGATTTCCTCCTTTCAGTACCCAGAAAGGTTTTTACAGAGCAAAAACACTTACCTGCTGTTTTTTCCTTTCAGGAAACAACTGTGAAATTGAAGGCTTTCTCAGAACATTTAGCTTCCTACTTAGGCTTTTTAAGAAAGATTCTTCCTTATCAGTTAAAAAGGTACCTTTCATTTGATAGATCAAATTTAAAGGCACTGTGTCAGGCATGCAGCACCATCAGCACCTACAACTCAAATATTAAGTTAAACCTTAAAATACTCTGACCTCTGCTGTCTTAAAAGGCTGAACTCATTTTTTGTCTTGTCTTTTTATTTTTTCTTGTTTTTTTGCATGTTGTTTTCTAAACCTTAAGATTAGGCACAGCTTTTTGAGGCCTTAGGACTAAAACCATGTATTTTAAAGCCCCTCCACACACACCCTCCCTAACAGATGAGACTTCAAAAATAATGAAGCTTTCATTAATGTTTCTTAGTGTTATTCAATAGCATTGATACTATTCATGTGTGATACACTGTAACTGTTAATGCCTTGACCTTTTCTGAGGTTTGTTCATCAATCAGTAAATGTAACAATGTTGTAAAACTTGGCTAAGTCTACATCCTTTCTGCTGGAAAATCTTTGTTCCTGAATTGATTGAAGGGAGGTGAATTATAAGTGCAAAGAGCTGCTTTAAGAGAGGGCTTGGACTAAGGAAGGAAAAAAATCCCCTTGATTTATGCCTCCTTTATACCTGTTCTCGTGCTCCTTAGGAAGCAAAAGAGAATTTATGTAGTAGAGGGAAAAGTCTTCAAACTTAAATTGCTGCAATCAGTTCCTTGCTGTGAGAGTAAATCATTCTTGGCTTGTGACAGAAACACCTGGGAGTGGCCATGCACACAGTAATTTTCATGTATTGCTAAGTTCCTCTGCTGTGTTAGCCTTTCCAAAATCAATTCTGGTCTCCTGTTGCTTTGCACTGGGGAGTAGAGAACAGCTATGTGCTCTAAAACACATGAGCTTGTTATTTTTAAGACAATTGCTTGCTTTTAAAAAAATAATTCATATATTCCTAGTTTGGAAGAAGAGTGTGAGTCTTCTCTTTGCACAGCTGCTTTAAGAGCTAGAAATATGGAGCTGCACAGAGACATGAAAAGGTTGACTGCAGTCTTTGAGAAGCTCCACACATATGTCAGTCTTCTGGCCTTACCAAGTAAGTGTCAGTGCTGGCTTGGCTGGCTACCTGTGGCTGCTTTTCTGTGGGTTTTTATGGGATGATTGACAGTCTGCCTCTTAATTATGAAGTGGTTAATAAACTACATTTTCTTACTAATCATCACTTCCAGCCCCTCCTTTTTGTAAGGTTATTACAAATGTCATGCTAATAAATAATAAAATGGTAAAGCCTTTGTGTGTATGTGTGGGGAAACTATCTCCAAATGCATCTTGTAAATAGCAGTAGAAAAATGTTTATTTTATAGCTTCAGGTTATTTCAGTCTTCACTCTTTAGAAAGACTCAGATTGTCTTTCCTATAGCTGTAGTCCTGTCTTTCTGTGTGTGTGGTTTTTGAGACCAGCACAATTGATATTTATGAAATCGGAATAAAAACTAGAGGACTTGAAAGTCTTTCACCTGCCTGCTCTGCCAGAATTGGAGATATCAATATTTGATATTGAAGGGGAAATTTAAGTAAATTAATCTATTGTGACTCATCCTCCATGCAAATGGTTCTAGTAGGAGGAAACTGAATTATTTTCAAAGCTAACTGTTTTCAGTTATGCTCAAGTCTAGTTTTGTGGTTTTCCTTCTTATTTGTTACTCTTAGGTACAAGACCAGAAGGACTCCTTAGGACAAATTACAACTTTGTGTTTACAAACATTGCTGCAGGTCTTCATGGATTCCATGACATTTTAAAAGGTGAGAGTTGGGAGTGTTGTCTTGTTTCAGCTTTGCTGCTTTCTTGTTTAGCATAGCACACATACACTGTCTCTGTAACAGTGCTGAAGGTATCATATGTGATAAATCTGGTTTGTTTTACCTTTACAAGCTAAGAAACTAAACCTACTAACCACTTGTTTTAGACATTCATGCATGGTTTTCATTCCTCCCTTCTCTTACCTTTGTTCCTCAGAGTTGCTGGATTATTTAATTGTGTCTCTCCAGATTTTCCTGAGCAGCATCACTTTACTTTCTGAGCTTCAATGCTCTCCTGAAATTAGCACACAGAATGGAATTTCGTGAAATGTACATATTTTCCCTGCATATGTAGCATTGACCTAGTACCTGCCTTCAAAGTGGAATTTTTGCTTCCTATTTTTAGGGTGATGACTATTTTTAACATGAATATGTAACCAAAGGTTACAATGAAGTCTGAATTCTTTTTGAAACTTGGCTTCTTCTGGAAAATGGTTTACCTTGCTTTTATCAGAACAACATGGATATGTTATGTTTTCAGTGAAGGGGTATTTGGCTAAACCTCAGACTTTTGAATCTGATGTTCCTGCATGTCCTAGAATTTCAGTACTATGTAGCTGTTTCTGGGGAGAAAATAATCCATAGAGATGAACTGGATTTTTATTATTTAGCTATTTAAACATTAAGCTTTCATAATGTTAAGCAAAATTGGGGTTTTTTTCTTCATAGCATGAGAAGTTTGGTCCCATTTTGCAGAGTCCTTGTTTTAAAGAAAAAAATAAGATATTAAAGATTGTACCTCACAGAAAATGAGACCCTAAACCATGAGTTTTGTGGCACAGATAAGTTTAAAATACTTTCTACCTTCTAATATACTGTGAAGTCAATCCAATTTATACTTTAAAGGAAATACAGAAAATAGAAGCAGTGAAGAAAACTGTCAGTAGAATTCATTAGCTATCAACAGAAATGTTCTTCTTAATATCTCACACTCCCATACTCTAGAATGTTTTATTTCTCTCTACTTTCTCAATCCCAACTAATTTTGAATTTCTTAAGATTATTTCAGTTTACAATTTTTGGTGATGATGAGCTGGGATTTCTCCATTCTGTAGCAATAGTACTCTGTTTTAAAATAGGTGCATATTGTTCACTTGTCAATTACTTTTTTTTAAAATTAGGCCACATTGAGAATGTTCTTACATGAGAAATACTTGATTCTTTTTAAATGTTGGTGTTGTTGAAATTAATATATTTAGGCTAAGATGCTTTTGTGAATGATTTTCAACAAGTTTTTTATTCTTAATTTGGCATAATATGCTTTTAATTTTCCAGATATTTCCAAGCACTATAGTCAGAAAGCTGCTTTAGAACAGGAAGTTCCAACTGCCACACAGAAACTCATAACTACAAATGACTGTATTTTATCCTCTGTTGCTGCTTTAACAAATGGAGCAGGCAAGGTAATGGATATTTTTGTTTCAAACAATGCCTTAACTTGTGCAGATTTTTAAAAAACCCAAATAAACTTAGCTGAACGATTTAGAAAATCTCTGTGTGCCTCTGATATTAATAATCTATAATGTCATTGGTTTTTGAGTTATTCTTAGGCTAAAACAACGGAGTGATAAAAGTAGATCCTGTGAGGAGGATGCTTTGTGTTAGGAAGGTCTGGGTTACATGGAAGAGCCTGGAGCTTGTTTCAAAGTCCTGTTAAGAACTCCAGCTTCACTAAATACTTGTCTTTTCAAAGTCTAATTGCTCCAATGACTCCTTCTGGTCAATTCAAAGAGCCACTTCTCTTGATGTGTTTAGATGGCCTCGTTCTTCAGCAACAACTTGGATCACTTCAGCACCTCGCTGAGCTATGGCCCCAAGGGAGGAGCAGAGTTCATCAGCCCTCTCTCAGCTGAGTGCATGCTGCAGTACAAGAAGAAGGCAGCTGCTTACGTGAAGTCCTTGAAGAAGGTTTGTTCAGCCAGTGTGCTTGCACAGAGAGAGCTCAGTTCTGTTGGTGGTTATGCCAAGCAGAACACAAACTAAGGATTGCAGGATTTGGAATGGTAGAGATTGTCTTAACAACAGGTTTTGGCTGAGGATATTGCAGTAATGCTGAGGATAGCATTGCAATAATGCTGCTGAAAACTTTAGAGTGTAGTTGCCCTCACAACTGAGGGTATGTGCCACTTCTGCCATTACCCATTTCCACTGGTTATTTCTGTGCCAAGACTCCAAGGAGAGGAGGGTGGCTGCTTATGTAAATTTCCTCCTGTATTCACCAGGAATATGGAGTGAATGAAAACATGTTCTTACACTTGCATGAACTGGAAGACATAGGGGGAAAAAAAAGGAGGTACCCTGGAGAAAGTGTGCTGAACCCAAGGATTGAATGCAGTCAGATCTCCCTGTTGCCTCCATTAAAATGAACAATTAAGTGATGTGCTTAGCAGTTGTTACTAAATCTCTTTACTGCAATGTTTGTAAAGAGGACATTAAGATGCCTTTCATCATAAATTAACACTCAGAGTTTTCTGAGCTCTTTTTAATCAACTGTACCTTTTGGGGCAGTATTTCTTGAGAGCTCAAACCATTTTTTCCTTATACCTGATAAGCACTAGGAACATGGGGTTTTTTCCCTTTACTAAATTAAGGAAAGTAGTAAGAAAATAAAAGCAGAATACATGTTGTGATCTAGTGTGTAACATGTTTTGAGAGGGGTTTTTTGATTTTTCTGCAGCCTTGTGCAGATTCAGTGCCTTATGAAGAGGCTTTAGCCAATCGCAGAGTTCTCCTGAGTTCTACAGAAAGCAGGGAAGGTCTTGCACAACAGGTATTGTACTAACATGTAAGGCAGTGTATTTTGTAAAGGTGAACTTGTATCAAAGTCTCCAATTTATGTCTGTGGTCATTTGTAGGTATATATGAATATGCTGAACCTTAAAATTAGACTGTAGATGTCTTGTAGGTTTTGGGAGTAAAACCCTTCAAGTCTGAGTTATCTTCAGGATGCACATGTAGATAGATATAGGAGCCAGGATTATGCCATTGATACCTTCATTTGGAAATACAAGAAGTCAGGTAATCTCTAATAATTAAAATAAATGCAAAATAAAGACAGGAATGAAGCATACTAAAGGATTAATTTTTAATGTTGTGTACTGATTTGAGTCCTCTTTTGGACTGTGCAGGAATTACTTGTGCTGGTTAAGGGCACTGATTTTTCATTTCAATTAGAGTGATAGTTTTTATCTGCCTGTATGCATATATATATATATATATGTATATATATATGTATATATATTCTTTTTTTTTCTGGAAGGTGAAGCAGAATGGGTAACATGGTATTTAAAAGGCCTACACAGTTTGACTATTGCTTCATATGAATAATTAATACTGACACTTCTTTATTAGCTTGTATACTCAGCCTATGCTTGACTCATTGTTATTGGACTGTTACAGAAATAAATACTTTGGTGGTTTTTTTTTTTTTGTAGCTACCAATATTCTAAGTGTATTAGTAGGAGTGAAATGAATTTCAGCAGAAATGTGCAGTGATTAGATGTGTTCTGTTCCACAGTTGTTTTCTTACCTGGACAAAATGGGTGGTTCTGTCTGTGTGAGGTGGGACAGCTGGGAGGGGACAGTTTGTCTTTCTAGCATAGGAAAAGTTAGTGATATTGCCACGTACACATCTTCCAATTTTTTAGAAAATTCTTCCCTGCTTTGGTTTTTCACCCAGTTCAATGTTGCCAGTTTTATGAGCTGTGCATGTTTCAAACTAATTAAGTAATGTGGCCATTTTTGACAAAGAGCCACAGCTAAGCACACAGCTCAGAACAGTGGTTGTTTACCTGCTGCTCTTTGTTAGCTCACTTATGTAATGGTTTAAAATAATACTGTCCTCAAACATTTCCTGTGTGTGGGTTTTTTCCTCCCTGGGTTCAATAACCTGGACTGTAAACTTACCCTCCTAAAGGTCCAGCAGAGTTTGGAGAAAATTGCAAAACTTGAACAAGAAAAAGAACACTGGATGTTGGAGGCTCAGCTAGCTAAAATTAAGCTAGAGAAAGAAAACCAAAAACTGAAGAACTCTCTCAGTGGACATTTAACTGAAACTATCCAGGAGCATTCAGTTCTGCCAAATACAGCAGAACAAAAGAAGGAAACCACAGAAAAGAGTCTGAGGGAACCTATTAAGAGCACCAGTCTGGTAAGTGACCTTTCCCTTCAATAGGGAAAAATCCACTTTCTTTAGTAGCAGTGCTGTTTGATCAGTGGAACACTAGAAATGAAAGCCTTTTGACTGTATTGAAAAGCATTCACTCTTGGGGTCCTTGTCTTTGCAAAGCTGCTTGCAAATTCTTTCTGCAGAGTTGGGCACTTCTTGGATTTTGAGACTTTGTTTGCTGTCTTTAGTATTGTGAAGATATTTTTGTAGTTCTGTCCATGTGTAACTGAGGGGGAAATAATAGGTGCTTAATCTCCTGATTTGTCTGTACTTAGGGAACTTTGCAAGTGCTGTGTATCTCAGGTTGGGCCTGTGTTTCCAGTACTTTTATTCATCTCTAGGTATGTTAAAGCAAATGGAAGTAGTTAGGTAGTGTTTGTAAATGGGTTTGAAGACTTATTGGGGTCAATTTGGGTTCAGCAATTGCTTTTGGATGTAGCATGCATTCTTTCCTTGCTCTTCTGTGCTGGTAAATGGCTTTTTCCTGTTTACTAACATATTTTAAATGAATTGGCCTTTCCCCTGAATTCCACTTCTGAAGTGGCATAGTGGTATTAATGGAATGTCATCTGTAAGAAATAATAAATCCACTCAGCATTCAATAGAATTTTTTTTTTGTCCTCCCCGCTTTCCTGCTCCAAGGTAAAAGTAATCAATGAGTGGTTTGAAATCCCCAATTCTGAAGTACACTGGCATTTTAAGGTTTTGATCCCCTATTTGATTCCTTAGGAGTTTGATGAGAAAGTTACTCATGGGTCAATATATTGTATGAATGTTCCCCATAAACATGAATCTCTAGTCCTGTTGAGATCAAGGGAAAAAAGCCCCTTAGATTCTCTGGGAAGATATCCTTGCCTGAAACCAGGTATTGGCTTGCACTGCTCCTGTAGAGTTTTGTCAGTGCTCACTAGGCAGAAGGGAAAGGAAGGAATTTGAAAGGTATTAAAGAAATCCTGGTTGACTTTCCTTCCTCTTAAACATGACAAGTAATGTTTCAGTGTGCTAATGTGGCTCTGAATTAGTTTCATATGATCGAGCAGTTGCATAACCATGGGAGCCCAGCTGCATCTTGTTGCTTTTATTGCCTTTTCCCTGTGTACCTCCTAAGACAAGAGAGAGATTTTTGAGAGTTGGTGTCAGGTTTCATTCTGGTCAAGGCACTCATGTAACCACTCTTGTTTATGTTACAGGTGGAAGTACTTAAATTTGATTTCAGTTTGCATGGTTGCAAGATTGTTTGAATTCAAAGTCCTTCTAAGACTGAAACAAAAATACAGCTATGGTATCTATTTTTTTGCAGTTTCTCATTAAGTGTGTTTTCTTCCTTGTTCTAGATTGGAATGTTGACTGTAACTACTGATAATGAAAAGGTAATCTGTTTTAAACATTATTAAAGTCCATCTGTTAAATACTTCAATTCTGATTCTGCTGAACTTATTCCACAGGTCTAATTACCAAGAGTACTCCTGTATAATGGCACAAGTTGACCACATAGTCTTTATATACTAAATGGTCAAATTTCTGAAATCCACCTGTTCTTTAATTTTCTTCTTCTATTAGTGAACTGTTATTTGGCCCTTGTGAGCCTTTTGGAGCAGTGTGAACTGGAGTCAGGGTCTGCTCTCTGTAATTTGAGGAAGGCACTGGTCATTGTGGGAATCTGTAAAATCAGAGGCTTTTGGGAAAGCTGCAAGAGGCAGGCCTCAGAGACAGCAGAACTGTGATTGGAGCTAAGCTGTAGCCATGAGATAGGTCAGCAGAAAAATTATGTAAAAAGTAGAGAAGTAAGGACAAATAGAACAATGGTCTGTGTATTAACGCTTGGCTAGAATAACTCCCTAAGCTGCAGAAAAGTTTATCTAGTGAGATATTAGGGAGTTTTAAGCTTAATAATGGAGCTCTGTGCATTGTGTTTGAAGGCTTACAAGCAGGTATTGTATTCAAAATAAGCAAGCATTGTTTTAACCAAAGGTATGTGTGCTTATAGTGATTGGAGAGAACTCCTGTCAATATGCTCTTGCTTTGTGTGATTGGTCAAAAAACTTATTTTATAAGTTCTTGGTCTGCTGCCTGGGATGTGAGCTGCTGGCATTTGCCCATTGTCATAACCATGCTGGAAAATGAAACAGCTCAAGGCACATTGATGGCAGTCCCAGCCTGTTTGTGATGTTTACAGGGACCCTGGCTAGTGATGGTCTGGCTGTGCCTCAGGAGCCCAAACTGTCTCCCAAGCCTCCATTTTTAACCCTGGGGGAAGGGCTCAAGCTACATAAAAACCCCCCATGTGCAGTGCCTGGGCTACAAAGCACAGGTCACACTGAAACCAAGCTTGAACCAGCCCTCAGAATAAATGTGAACTCTGCATTTAGCCCTGTTATAATGTAACATTTGCTCCAGCAGGAACTGCTGAGAGTAAGGTTCACTGCTTTCCCTTTTCTGATATCACAGGGAAGTGATGTGTAGCTTAGTGCACTCCTCCTTCTGAGAGTGTGATTAAAAAGGGATAGGGGGCTAGATAGTAACTGATACAAATCCTTAGAGGCTTCTGCACTGTGCTGAACTTGAAGGTAATGACAGATCATGTGAAAGCTGACTCCAGTGGGTTAGTCTGTAAACTACTGATTTGTTGGGTTTTTAAATTTATTTTCTTTTTTAATTTCACATGTTTAAAACTTCTGGAACACACAACATTAGTAATGGTTATGATTTTTGTATGCTTCTGAAATATAGTTATGTGAAGGAATTCTTCCTTGTTGGGAAGAAACTGTGAGTTTTCATGTAGGTGAAAGCTGTTCATGTCTGGATTTTCATCTTCATCAGATACTTGATATATTAAAGCAAGTTAAATTCTTACCTTTTCATTCAGTTCCTTGTCCTGTAAGGAAATGTGACATTGAGTCCCCATCAGAGTGGCAAATTGCAGTGTGGCCTGCTGTAATTCATCTGTTGTGTTTGTGGAATTCGATACTTTTTGATAGAGCAGCCAGGGCTCAGAAGGAAAGAAGAAAAAAGTCTGTATAGAGGCAATGTTGTGATTTGGGTATTCAGTCTACTAAACATCAATGTTGTCTGTTTAAACTTTTCCTTGCCAGGCTCCAGATGTTGAGTCTCGTGAAGACCTGATAAAAGCTCACTACATGGCCAGGATAGCAGAGCTGACCTCTCACCTGCAGCTTGCTGACAGCAAATCAGTGCACTTCCATGCTGAGGTGAGCATGCAGGCAAGGACAGTAAATCTCTTTTTGAACTTCCCACAGCCAAGTGCTATCATAGTGAGTTTCAATATGTGGAGCATAATGTTTTATAAAAATCTGTTCCTGGAATATTTTTGCTTGCGGTCTGGCATGCATAAAAACAGATACTGTAAAATAACTTTTTATGTTTAATAAATCCTTTGGTAGCCTTGTCTTGGCTGTATTAAGAAGTATAATGTGTGTCATTAGATTTGTTCACATAAGCTGAAGCAGCTGGCTTTAGTTACCAAGGAAGTTTTAACTTAATTTTATAGTGATGCTGATGTCATTCAGAAATATTTGAGTGTATTATGAAGTGATGGAAACAGCTCTCCTGAGAAAATTGGCTCTTAGGCAGAAGTTATACTGCAAGAATGAACAAGATGATTCATTGTATCTATGGTTTCCTTTTCATTTCAAGTCATGAGGGAACTTTTGAAAGTACTGGCTGTTTTGATTTGTGTAATAAATGATGTGGAATATACTAAAGCTCCAGGTTAACAGAGCTTTAGTATATCCTCTTAATTTTTTTTTTTTAATTGAAGATGACATAGTATGGAGGACCCATCTTTTCTGTGATATTTGAGCCTTGTGTGAAGTGAGTTGTTTGCATTGCTTTTTACTTATGAGAAGTTTTGTAGCAGTTACATGAAAAATACAATATTTAGAGGATTGGCAATATGGTAGCTCTGTAAAATGAAACATTTCATGTTAACTGTTCCATTACCTCTGCATTTAAAAATGTGCACAAACTCTGAGTTCCTTGAAATCCAAGTATCACAGATGGAAAAGTCCAAAGCAAGCACTTAAGGATGCCACCAGGCAATACTGAGGAAGTGACATTGTCCCTTGTACCCTCCCTGTCCTGTTCTTGGTAGTGTCGAGCCCTTGCCAAAAGACTGTCTCTGGCAGAGAAGTCCAAGGAATCACTCACAGAAGAGTTGAAGCTCGCCAGTCAAAACATCACCAGATTACAGGCAAGTAAATTTTTCTGTAATGTAATAGATGCATTTTGTAATCATGTGCAAGGGGAAGTTAGAGCAGAAAAATTACAGCCATCTAGCCTGGCCATGCCATTCCTAGGTCCTGTGTTGTAGAATACAAAAACTCCAGGGGTATGTGGAGAAGAGCCTTGAATAATGCACTTTAAATCCCAGGTATAAAGTTGAAGTGGAAGATGCTTCCAAGAAAAGGTTATATTGGCCAAACCTGTGTGTTTTAGCCCATTTGATGTCAGGGATTTTCAAGAAAATGAGAGTTGTAATGCCAAAAGGGGTGGTGGTTTGACTGATTTTGGATAAAACAAGGAATTCTTAATCCTTTCTTGCACCTGGGTCTGAAAGTTTTAAAAAATGCCAGGTTGATTTGGATTTTTTAAATATAGGTACCTTAATATTAAGTAAAGATAGTTATGGGGTAATCTTTAAGAAGCTGTTGTTAACAAAAATCAACTCTTATGCCATCTTGTGAGTGTCCTGTCCCTTTGTCCTTCTCCTCCACACAGCTGAGAAAGAAGCCAGTAGTACAATAAAGTATAAATAAATACACAATTCATAAATTCTTTCATGTTTTCTTTACACTTAGTTCATGTCATTATTGCTCATCTGTGATGGTGAGTACCAAAATTGCTCCATACAGACTGTGAATATTATGTTAGAAGCTTTGAGTTGTTGTGCCCATGAACAATCCTTTTAAAATATTTTCTTGACTTGTTCCTTTAAGGAATTCCACAATAGATGTTGAACTCGGGATGAAATGTTAATTTCCAGCTGCATTTTAAACTTCCTAGGAAAAGATAGCAGGCACACACCACTTGTATGTTTAGTAGTCTGCATAGTACTGAATAATAGACTTGTTTAGAGTGGAAGGGTCCTCTGAAGGTGATTTGTCCCCTCCTTGGGTCAGAGCAGAGTTCAGATCAAGCTGTGGAGCTGGGTATTTCCTATACAGCCATGCTGGTGGTCTGCCACAGTCACTCCATGACTTAGGCATTGGGTTGTTCCTTGTTCTGTCCTTGATCATTCAGCTTTCCTGGACCCTTGTAACTTCCAGGGTAGTTTTACCTGGGACCTTGCCAAGCAGAAAGAAGCCAGAGTCTACTCCTCTTGAGTCTAGGAGTCTGGGGTTGCTGTAATTCTGTTATTCATCTTGCTTCCCTCAGGATCCTGAATGCCACTAACTCATGGTAGCTGCAGCCAAGGCTGCCATTGGCTTTCACATCCCTGAGCAGCTTTTCCTTATTTGTGAGTGACAGGTCCAGCAGGGAGCATCTCTTGGTCCCACTCATCACTGCTATCAGGAATTTCTATGCCTCACTCAAGACAACTCCTCAGTTGCTTGTGTTCCACCTTGCTGCCCTTCCAGGATGTGTCAGAGTAGTTGAAATCCGTAATGAGGATCAGGGTCTGTCAGTGGGAGATTTTTATCTGCTTGCATATAAAATATGTCATATTTTCCTGTTGTCCTCCTACTGATGAGATTTATTAGTCTTCAAGCCACTTCTTCACACAGATTTCTTCCCTTCTGTCTTCCCTAAAGTGTGTTTATCCCTTCATTGCTGTGTGCTAGCCATGCACACTATCCCCCCATGTTTCTGGAATCCCAGAGAGATCATAGCTCTTTCTAGCTCCATGTGGAGTGGTGCTTCCTTCAGCTTTGGATGTGTGTGCAGGCCATGCTTTAACCCCACAAATATTACTTGTTTCCTAGCTGGAAGCAGTGGTGGAAAACTTAGCTGTTACCCTTTTACGTAAGCCATAAAAGGTGGGGGAAAAAATCTAAAGGAAACAACACAAAAAATAAAGGGAAGAAACCATGCATGGGACTTCAGGTAAAAGAAAAGCAGCTGCTGACTTCCTTTCATAAAGCAGAGGTTTTTTTAGCTGAATTGCACACACTCAGCATCAAAAGTGGAGCTAAGTGGAGGTGCAAGTGTGCTGCTTTGCCAGGTATCACTAATACTGAGCCAGGGCCTCTGGTTGTTTCATTTTCCCCTTAGGATGAATTGATGACAACAAAGAGGAGCTATGAGGACCAGTTGAGCATGATGAGTGACCACCTGTGCAGCATGAATGAAACCTTGACTAAGCAAAGGGAAGAGATTGATACCCTAAAGCTGACCAGTAAGGTGAGCTGGCAGTGCAGCTGGGGATGGGAGGGTCACATTTGGTGTTCCTGCAGCACTGCCCTTGGACAAACCAGCTCACAAGCTGTAATTCTTATTCTGAACCAGCTGGAAAGAAAACTCCAAACTTGTTCTTTCAAGTTTCAGTGAAGTAAAAAATTCTTGCTAAACATGCATGTGGGAAAGAACAAGCTCTTCATGTCACTGCTTCACATCAGTTCTCAAAGTGTACCTTCTGATGGCAGATCACACCATTTTTTTTGTTTGTTTGTTTAAATATGGTGGAAATAGAACTATTTGTAAACCCAGCTGTTGAGGCTGGGTGGTTATGATGAAGTTCTGGGTGGAAGTGTCCCTTCTGCACTCCTTTGGGTTGCAGCATACTCTGTCCTTGGCAGCTGGTCTCTTTCTCTGTTTTATTTCCACATTCTGGCTCATCTGTCCCTTGTGTAGGAATGAAAAAGTTGCCACTTGTATTCTTCTGTGAGCTTAAAATGCACACTTAAATTCTTTACCAGGCAAGGAGTCTACCCACTTGCAAAAAAATCAGAAACAGATTTTTTTGCTTGTCAAATGATGAAAAACACAGAAGTCTGCTTTTTTGAGCAGCCAGTGATTAAACCATGGTATATCCTATTCTGGTGCTTCTAGGGAGGAACAGATGTTGTGAAGGCCTTTGCCCTTCACTTGTCTGTGAAAAAAATAAATTGTCATTATTGTCCTTATTTTTGGGATGCATGGAAGCAGATAGCACTGAAGAATTAAAAAAGTAAAAATAATAAATACATTCCGTGTTCTGTTTAAAGATCCCATGATGGTGATTTTTATTTTTTAGAGTAAACTGCTTCCCCTGCTTTTCTTCAGATTTCTGAGTGTTTTAACTTGGCATTGTATTCTTTAAAATGACTTTGTGGTGTAAAAGCCATTGTGTTTCCAGAAGGAAGCTCTTGGATGCATACTGATCGTGGCACTTAATGTTTTTATAAAATGTTTTCTGGAATTTTTCACTTGCCATACTTGTCAGACACGAATTGGTGCTCTGTCTGTAAGGACCTCAGAACCTCCCAACAGAAGCCTCACAGGTTTTCAGATGTTAACAAATGTAGAAGGAAATCCACTTGGAATCCACTTGGAATCCAAGTGATGCAGTTAAAGCCCTTATCACTTGGAGAGAGGTGTTGGTTAGATTCAAAACAAATGTTATCTTCAGGAAATAGGAAGACTGAGAATTGCCAGCAAGTCACTATTGCACAAAACTTTATTTTAAGCTCCACATTTCCTTTGTGGAATTACTGAAGGTCAAGTGTGAGTTGGCTAGCTGTGAAACAAACTCTGTGCTGAACTAGGAATGATCTGTACAACCTGAATTAAAATAGAATTCATTTTGAAAAACTCCATATGGTGGGGGGTTTTTAATGTGATGCAATTATTCTGTAAGAAGTTATTTGGAGTAGCACATGAAGGAGGTTTATGATTTCACTTGCCTTCACTGCCCTTGCACTATTAGTGGTATTAATACAATTGAATGTCTTGGGATGTCCCTCAAATGCTTTGTCACAGGTTTCAGTTGTAGGAAGGCACTGTTGTGCTTGTTTGAGGTATCTGGTACTTGCCTCTGTTGTGCTTATAGAAACAGGAATTTTCAGAGCAAATGGTTACAATCTGTCAAACTTAGAAGTCTGTGGAGTGTTTATTTTCAGTCTGACTGTACCTTGTTTGTTGTAGGCAGAAATTATTAGACATCAGATTTTGTATGTTACCTGTCTAGATTTCCTTACCTGAATTATAATGTTCTCTTTGCTTGTTTCTTCTTGCAGGGAAATTCTAAAAAGAACAAAAATCGATAATTTACAGCTGAGTCTTTGGAAGCTGCTGCTGCACAGGATGCAGAGAGTGACCATTCATTATCCAGTTCCTGTTTGTTCCAGGAAGCTGAGGCTGGTTTTGGGTCTAGTAAAAACTGAATTGGTGCTGTAAATGGCTTGAAAATATTTAGAACTTGTGGCAGATAAAACACAACTTAATGTTGGCTCTAAACCAGGAAATACACACTCTGTGGATAATTTATATAGTAATTACCTTCTGTTTTTACTGTGCACTTTTTAAAACCAGGTTTTGATTTCATGTAACAACTTCAGATTTAGTATCTTTTCAAATAAGTTTCTGCATTAACAAATTTGGATTGGTGCAGTAGGTGTCTGTTTTTGAGTTCTCCATTTAATGGTCAGCACATGTACATTCCATTACTTGTTAATAACAGTTTAAAAATGAGTTTGGAGACTTTTTTGGCCATGCAAGCTGTGCAGTTACTGTAAATGTATTAGTCCTGTTCTCAGCCCTCTAGAATGAATTGGAATTGTGGCTTGAAATGATTTTTACAAATTCACCAAGTAAATGGGATCATTGTTAGACTGCAACATTGGAAACCTTTCCTGCTTGTATTTGGCACTTTGGGTTTGGAGGTGAAGAGCACAATTGGGCTGAATTGGGCTACTTCAGTGAAATTGCTTTAAGGCATTTCTGTAAGATTTTGTTTACACATGTATGTATATATATATTGGTTGAAATAGCTGTTTAAGGCTAGAGGAAACTGTGATTGTCATTTGCCCCAAAAGAGTGAAACAATGTGTGTAGAATAGATTAGCTCACTGTGCTCTCTTACAGTAAAGAAGAATATGAAATATGTAGAAGATTTAAGCACTGAACTTGCAAAAGGTCTTCATGGAATTGAGTTGTGATGGATTCACTGGGGGGATGCACATGGCTTTTCCTGTGTTTTCAGATGTCTGTGAATTTTAGGCCTCTCCTAAGTTGTTTGTTTTTTTTTTTCTCCAAGTGAAGTTTAATATCACAAGTTTTCACAGCATTGATTTGTTGTTGGAGGGGGGGGTTTGTTGGTTTTGGGTTGGGTTTTTGTTTGGTTAGTTTTTTGGTTTTGTTTTTTGGGGTTGTTTTTTTGTTTGTTTGGGTTTTTTTGTTTTGGTTGTTTTTTTTTTTTTTTTTTTAAATGAGATGCTGTGCTGCTCCACACTTTTTACACCAGTCTTCTGTTCCATAATATCCATTATGGCACTTATTTGTCCCACGGGGGTTTACTCTGATATCAGATGTGCTGAAATGTATTATCAGTATGTAATAATAAAATCAACCACATGAAGCCAGCTTGACTTTTTGCTCCCTTCTGGCTGTGCCCAGACTGCAGAGTGTGACATTGTGGTGGGGTTCCAAATATTGCTGGTGGGATACCTTACACCAGTCTAGGTGCTCTCAGTGCTTGTCTTTCTTCTGATAGTTTTTCCTTTCAGAAATGCAGAATAGAAGTGGTGGAGATGGGGAGAGCCTACAGGGTTTCCTGTTGATGTTGAATTAAGAACTCTGTGCTGGTGCTATTGAGGGTTGGGAAATGTTGCCTTTCTCTCTAGCTGTTTTATGGAAGCAGATACAGCTTCAACTGTTTCATTTAGGGTTGGGAAGCTAATTGCTTTCTTCTGATTCTTTTGAAGCTGCCTTTTCTGAGAACTTCCATCATCTTGCACTGAAGGTATTAATCCAGTTATTTTAATTCTCCGAATCAAATGAATAAACTGACACTACTTTTACTGATATTACTTTTCATAGGTTGCTGCCTTTAGAAAAAGATTTTGCTTAGGCTAATTTTTTGCATGTCTGAATAAAAATAGTGTGTGTTTAGAATTTGCATTAAAAATCAAATGCATGTTCAGAGTATGCTCCAATATATAAGCTGGAATTCATGCAGAGTGCACAGGCATTTAGGTACAATTCCAATGTACATCAGTTTATCAGCATTTTTAATTTGCTGTGTTGTTTGGGAAGGTATTTGGGTGTCCCCCTCACCAAGCCATAACCATGCTCAAGAAGAGACAGTTCTGATCACTTCAGCTGCCTTCAGTTTTTCAAGGAAATGTTTTCAGTAAGTTCTAGACAACTGCCAACTATCAACACCCAACAGTAAAATCTGGCAAAAGAAATTTAAATCAGTGTTTTGGATACTGCTGTAGTAGTGTTGTAAGGGGCCACAGGATATTACACTGAACTCAGTGGCATTAGAAACTGGATCAAGTGGAAATACCACCTCCTTGTGCTTATTATCTGCTAACCAGGTGATGCTGAATCTTCCTCAATGTGTGAAATGCTGTTAAATGCCAAAATGGCTACTGCACAAGGCTTTGCTATTAAAAAAACTGAAGACTTGTTTCAACATTGCAGCCAAAAATTCATCTTTGAGGCAAAGTTTTCCAGAAAAATTATTTTGAACTACTTTGTTTGCAATGGTATATGCAGAGTATCATGGAATATGCAGAATCTGGGCAAGGAGATTTTACTAATGGAATTAATCTTCAGAAATGTACAGTGTGAATGTTTGTCTTTGAGGTGGATAATTGGGGAAACCAGTGAGAAATTGTTGTAAAGTGTAAAAACCTTCAGCACAATACAGTGTAAAACCAGGGGTAAGGAAAAGCCTGAAGTTATCTTTTTTAAGGACAGTTCACTATGACACACAGTTTTAAAGCATTTTTTGAGTGCTTAATTAATTTCTCCATAATGTTGAGTGCCTCATGAATAATCTCTCATTCTCAGACTGAAGTGGCTAATTCAGAAAAAACACTATTTTAATGGTTTTAATTGGATTTTCAAAAAAATATTCGATCTTTGTTTTAAAGCTATACTAACATGTTCAATGTTTTCAAAATGTTTTCAGCTGTCCTAGGTTTCTGAAAGCACATCCCCAGCAACTATTCTGGGTGTTCAAAATAAATATTTGCTGTAATCAGGCATTAATTTAGCTTCAAGATTGCCCTCTTAGGAACCACTGCTTCATCAGTCTGAAACTGCCCAAGAAGCACCAAAGCCATTGTCTATTTTAAAAGGCCTTGAGCTCCTGGAGGTCAGAGGCTTCCCTGCCTTGAAAGCTTAACTTCTAAAACAGGAATCTTAGTGTCTGGTGTCATAAGCTGTGCTAGAGTGCTGCATCTCTTTGCTGTTTGAACAATGATTATTTTGAATTATACATATACAGGGATGTATATGCTACATCTCTGATTTAAACAGCAATCAGCTGAAGTGTTGGTTTAAAGTTGGTGGTGTTTGTCATGTCTCTTGTTAATCCCTTCAGCTTCATTCTGATCCAGTTCAACATTTCATGGCATGATGAAATGTGCCAGATCCTCTCCATGCATGTGAAATATCCATGTTGGAACAGTTTGCTTTCATACCTTTGGCTGTTTATATGGTTATTTTCCCTTTTTCCCAAGCCAGCTTCATTTTTAATTTGTATTTATAATCCTGCTGCTCCACCTGCCCTCCCTCCCCTTGCTGGCAGATGAAGGTTTGGTGTGAAGGACTTTAGCCCAGCCATGTTTTCTAGGTGCTGACTTCACTGTTCAACAGTGCTTCAAATCTCCAAAAACCAGATTTGCTTCAATGTGCAAGGCATCACTTGCAAACAGGAAAGGAAATTAACTTTGTATCCACATACTGCCTATCAGGACAAGGGAAAAGTTATTTACTGGCTTGGCTGAGCAGTGTCAAGGCTGTGGGGGCTTTTTTAATAGTGTAAATCCTATGATATATTAAACTTTGGAGAACCATCTGGCCCTGTAAATTGGGCAGACCTGTTGTTTAATACAGTCTGTATGTAAGGTAATTTGAGAGCACTATCTTAGCAACAGGAGGGTCATAATAAAAACAAAGCTTAGTGCAGTAAAAAATTGTAATTGCTGCCAGAGGTCTGATTACTTCCTCCCATGAAGGCTGGATGCTGCTCTAAGCATGCTTGTGTCTTACTCTGACTTTTCTGCCTCTGTCACTACCTGCAGTATTGCTTGCTGTGGATTCAGTCCATGTTTGTTTAGAAAGGGCATTTTTGCCCAAATTCCTGAATATTTCTTTTAATCGCAGAGTTAAAAACTTCCTTTAGGTGCAGTTGTGCCTGCAGCTCTGCCAGCCTGGTTCCAGAGGGGGTCAGGGAGGAGCTTTGGGGGCCTTTTCAAGGCAGGGCTGGGCTGTGAGCTGCAGCACATGGAAACTGGCCTGGGGCAGCTCTCCTTGTCTGCCCTGCTGGGTGTGCAGGCGGCTTTAGGCACAGCAGTGCTCACTCAGAGTCACCCAGCTCCTTACAGAGGCAAATACTCCAATTGCTGCAGTGCTGAGCTGCAAAAAACCCCAACTGTGTGATTCTCCTTGGGCTTAATTTGCAGGGCAAGACACCTCATTAGAATTCTGGTTACAAACCTCTTAGATGGAAATTGCAGAGATAGCAGTAGAAAGCACAATTTATTTGTTTTAGCCCTGATTCACCCTGTGAGTCCAAAACTTTCTAAGCTGATGAGGTCTTAGCTAATGAAGAAGCCTTTGAAGCCCAGGCCTAGTGTCAAACCTGTACTTACAGTCTCCCCTAAACAACACAGCTTTGTCCTGAGAAGAGTTAAACCCACAAAGCTGAAGAGTCCAGGTAATTTCCAGCACTAGGGACTCTTTCATGAATTTCCTTGGCATCTAGTCAAAGGTGGCATGTAACTTGCTGCAGGCTCTGTGTGTATCAAGTCCTTTGCTTCTGAACTGAGTGTGAGAACACCTTACACTGCCCCACAGTCCCCTTCCAACAATTTACGCTGCCCCACGCTCCCCTTTTAACAATTTACACTGTCCCACACTCCCGTTTCAACAATTTACACTGCCCCACAGTCCCCTTCCAACAATTTACACTGCCCCACACTCCCCTTTCACCACCTTACACTGCCCCACACTCCCTTTCAACACCTTACAGTGCCCCATGCTCCCCCTTCTGCCCCCTCATCTGCTCTCCCTCAAAGCTTCAGCTTCCTTTTCTCTTGCATTTAAAAGCCTTCAGTTTGGGCTTGGATAGTGAATGCAGAGCACTGTGTCCAGGGAAGATTGTTTTAATGAAGTTGTGAGGTTGAAAATGTCTGAGCTGAGAATTTCAGTGCAGTTTCATTAACTGCAGCCCTTGGCACAGGGAACAGCTGAAATCCTGCAACTGGTGCTGCTCCTCTTCTGTGCTCAGTGACTTCCAAATTGTCTGCAGCATGTGCAGGGGTGGACAGAAAATATGAACCTGGAGAAGGGACAATCAACTTGACCAAAAGTTTCTTTTGAAATCTGGAAAGTCTGGTTTATTTTTAGTCCAAACAAGCAGGCAAGAACAAGTTTCTCTTAGATTATTGATCTAGCCCATGAGGTCAAGAACATTTGAAGCCAATTTCTCACAAAAAGGACAGCAATATGCTAAATTTCTATAGACAATTTATATGTAACAAATATACATCATTTAAATAGTGAATATTATAAACTTGTACGTTTTTCTTACAAATTTATTCAGTGAAAGATGGATTCATTTAACGTGAGGAGAATTTTATTTTTCAAAACAAAATACATCTTAGTTAAGATGGACTTTTGCAGAAATTTCTTGCTAAAATAAAAGCAAAGCAGTAGAGGAAAAAGTTAAAATAAGTCTAGAAACAAGTGTTTTTCTGTCTCTATTTACAAATATTTGGTTCTAGCTAGATATGAACTGACAGGTTTCACTTTTGATAAAATAGTCCTAGACAGTAAACATTTGATAAACAGGCAATACACTGCAAATCATGTTAAGATCAATTTAAAAATAATCAGCAATGTAAACTGAATTTGTGTTGTAAAATGTAGAATGAGCTTTATAACTGCCTCTAGCAACATATAATACTGTATCTTTATGTGAAATGCTCTTCAAATTGTATTTAGAGTAGAAATAACTTTTAATAGTTGTAATTTGTTCTGCATATACATATACATATATACATATATATATGTTCATCAAAGTCAAACTATTTTAAGGAACTTTAAATCTCAGTATCAGCGGGTTTTTTTTTCTCTGATGCTTGAGTTTATATTGCACTGAATTATTTTGGAAGAGGAAATGATAGAATTTACTGGAGAAGAATAGTCTTGTCTTGAAAATGTATACACTTGTCTCAGCAAAGGAAAATCTGATCTATTTTTAGATATGCATGCTTTGATAAGGAGATATGAGACATTAATACCCTTCCCACTTGAAAACCATTAGGAAGAGCTAATGTGGAAGCTAAGCAGGGAAAAAGGCTTCTTTGAATGTTGTGCAGGAGAACATGAGAGTTTGAAGGCTCATTTTGGAGTATGCAGAAAATGTTAGAAATTATTTCCAGTTTCCTGGAATTTTGGCAAAACAGGAGGCATTGATCCCCCGGTTCCCTCTGCTAAGAGATTGAGTGTATCCTGGGAGAGGGCAGAAGACTGAGTTGTTTATGGAAAATACAGTTTTTATGGAAATACAATTTTGACACCAGGCCTGGACTTCAGGGGCAGAAGGCTTACAGGGATGGAATTCCCAAGGGAAGAGGTTGGGATGAGGTCCTGGCACTTCCAGGGCTGCCCTGCTGGGATGAGGGAGGCAAGTGGAGCTGCCCAGCCCTGTTCTCTGAGCCTGGAGACAGCTGGGCAGTGCTCAGAAAACACCTTCAAGGAGAGGAGAGAAGAATGTGACAATTCACTGTCTTGAAAGGTTAAATTCAATGGTTAAATTATGGTGAAATAATTCTGTGCTAAATTTGGCACTGGATTTTTTAAAAAATTAAGAAAGCAAATGCCAAAATTTTTAAATCACAAATGACCAATGTTCATCCTAGTGCAATTTGTGTAGTGGTGTTCAGCTTACAGAAGAATTTATTTGTAGGGCAAACTGTACTGAATACTTCTATTGCAGATGCAGACAGAGCCTGAATGGTACTCCCCAGGCATAAAACAAAGAGGTAGGACTGCATCATTTTTACAGAAAATACAAGAAAACTTTGCAGAGGAGATAAATGGGACAAAAGAAACTAGCTTGCAGAAGGAGGTCCTCCCTTATTAAAATACAAGGGAAATTTCAACCACTGGAAAGCAGTGGAGCTGAAATGGATGTATTTGGCTGCACAAAGAATTTTGGATGGGTTACACAAGAAACTGGAGCTCGCTGTTTTCAGTGAGCTGTCCCAACTACTTGAAACCCTTTCAGATGGGCAGTTTGGGTGTCTGCAGCTCTGCTCCATGTCCCTGGGAACGCTCGGGATGGTTTTGTAGGTGGTTTCCCCCTTTTCATCCTCCTTATTCCATCCCTGTGCTGTGGCCTTTCGGGAGCAGTCCTTCTGCCCCTCTGCTGGCGCACGCAGAGGGGAATGGGCGACAAGGACATTTAAGGTACCACAGCCACACACTCCTGCTGGTTATTCGGACATTTCCCGAGCCTCGGAGGATCTCCCATGCCCGGAGGAGCTTTGCCCGCTCTGGCTGCCCGGGCTGCCCGGCCTTTCCCGGGGATGCTCCGGAGCTCTGCCCGCTCTGGCTGCCCGGGCTGCCCGGCCTTTCCCGGGATGCTCGGGTGGGATGCGCCGGGCGGGGCCTGTCCCGGCCCCCGCCCCCAGCCCGGCCCGGCCCGGCCGCGGCTGCCGCTGCGCTCCCGGCGGCGGGCGGGACCGGAGCGGGTGAGGAGCGGGACCGGAACGGGTAAGGAGCGGCTCTGCCCCGGGACAGCCGGGCCGGAGCAGCGGGACACGGGGGGGCTCCGTCCGAAGTGGAATTTTCCCGGTAGTTGACGCGCAGCCACGAAGTTCTGCCTTGGAGCGGGCCGGCGGATGGGGCTCTTTTGTTTTGGTGTAAGAACATGATGCATTTAACAGAAATATTTTGTGCCTTTCTCTTTTTTTCCCCCCAAATTTCTTCTTTTCCCCCATCTTATCTTTCCTTTCCTTTCCTTTCCTTTCCTTTCCTTTCCTTTCCTTTCCTTTCCTTTCCTTTCCTTTCCTTTCCTTTCCTTTCCTTTCCTTTCCTTTCCTTTCCTTTCCTTTCCTTTCCTTTCCTTTCCCTCTCTCTTTCCTCTCCTCTCTCTTTCCTCTCCCTCTCCTCTCTCTTTCCTCTCCCTTCCTCTTTTCCCCTCTTCCTTTGCTTTTCTTTTCCAGTACAAGTGGTGAAAAGAGGATGATTTTGCCCAGGGCTTTAAATCACGGCGGAAATCGGGAGGATTTGTGTGCCGGGCATCCTACGGGATTTCATTCCCATGACTTCTGCCTTGTTTTAGGGAGGAGACTGGAGTGTTTTTCTTTAATACTCGAAGTGAGTTGAATTCCTGGAGCCTTTCTCATGTTTTCTTAGCGGTTCGGCTGCTGATGTTAAAGCATGCACGTAGGGTCAGGGTGTTTGGAAGCGTGGCTGCAGGAATCGCTCCCGTAGATCCAGCGGGGGCTTTGGGAAAACGCCCGGAGCGGATGCAGAGGATGTTCTGCACAGGGCTGGGATGTTTGAACTGCACTGACCATGAGTCCCCCTAGTGCAGACCCCGGGGATGGAGCTTTAAAGATGGTGTAAACGAGAAAAAAAATGTAGAAAATATCCCCTTTGTGGCTTTAGGTAAGTGCTCACCAAAGGGGGGAAGGGGGGGGGCTTAGCATTAAAGTGTTTTTTTTTTTTTTTTTTTTTTTTTTTTTTTTTTTTTTTTTTTTTTTTTTTTTTTTTTTTTTTTTTTTTTGTTTTTTTTTTTTTGTTTTTTTTAAGGTGTAGCTGTTCTGATATTTATGGGAGAAAACAAGGGTGCCGAGAAAACTGCTGACTAAGCTGTTCTCCAGACCCAAACGAAAGTTACACAATTCTATGCTTCCCTGGTGTTTTTTCTATAAGGTGGAGAAACCCTGACTGATTTCTCTGCAAACAAGACTTAGCTTTTTTTTGGGAGGGTGGTAACGACTGACTGGGGAGGAGGGAACAGAAGTTTTGGAGCCTGAGGCTTTTAAACATGAGCTGTTCATTTTGGTGTTAACTCGCTTTGCCCTGTCTGGGGACCGAGACTCCTCTGTAGCTGTGAAAGGAGAAAAAGCAGCAGAGGAAGGGAACACTTTGTGCTGTCTGATTTGTGCAAGGGGAGAAAATGCTGTGAGGAAAGATTAGCTGCCTCCCTTCCTCTGTGTGTGAGAGGAGGAGAACTCAGCCCTGTGCTCTGTAACCAGCTGGGGCTGAGCTTTATAGTGATTTGTTTAAACAGGCCAGAGATTGTATTTACCTGATGCTGGAGTTGTAAATTACACCCCTGGGAAAAGCTGCCCCAAGGCAAGAATGAGGTCCTTGCTTCATGCTGGGCTTTGATTGTTTTCCTTCTCCCTCATGAATATGCAGCAAGTGTTATTTTCTATCACTTCAAAAGTTTTTGGGGTTTGTAAACTTAATGGCCTAGCTTGCTGATGATCTCTGAATAGCAGGTTAATGCAGGTTTGTTAAGTTAATCTGTGTGTGGACATTGACTCCAGCATGAAAACAGAGATGCTCTATCCTGGGCAGTGTTTGGCTTGTGCTTGGTAAACCAGATCCCTCTAGTCCCCCACTCCTTTTCTTCTGGTTTTGGTTGGTATAAATATAAACTGATGTCTTCTCCTTCAGCAAAGCAGGCTGCCCACGTGTCTGTCTTAAGAGGCTTTTGGAGAGGAACCCAAATGAGGCTTTTTTTGGTGTCTGTGTTAGGAATTACACTTTCTGACATGACTGTCATCAGTTGCTATTAACAGTACTTGTATCCAAACGAACAAGGATTTAATTAGCACATCTTCCCCTTAGTGCTGTATTCCTGTAGGGCCTGAAAGGAGGGACAAGGGGAGTATCCCACAGATCAGGTGAGAGCTGCTCTGCCAGAAGATGCTCCTGACAGCTGACAGACAGTAATTTTCATGTCTAGAAGACCTCTACAAATCTTATGTCATGGGTTATACTCCAGGAAGGTATTGCCAGGTGTTTGTTGGGCACTAAGGCATGAGGCAGTTTCAAGGGCAGATATAACAACTGACTCAGAGCTAAAACTAAAGCAAAAATAAAGGACTCTTAGGCTGTTCAGTGATTTTCCTAAATAGAGTATTTCTGTCAGCTCCCCTACCTTTAATTACTCACTCTGAGATTAGTGGCAAGAGTTTTGAAGTGTTCTTCTGTGCTGTGTATCCCTTGTGGCATTTCATCCCTCCCTTCCCTTGGACACTGCAAACACTACAAGAGAACCAGACTTAAACTTCTTTCTGTCCACAGCCAGCTTAATATTTTGATATGTGATGTGATCTGTGTGCCAAAGTACTCAGGCTTTTTTATTATTTTTTTTTTTTAATCTAGAGAGCTGCTTAATCCTAAAAAAAACAACAGAAAAAATTGCTGTTACTAAAGTGGGACAGCCACCCGTAACTGCATTTCTGCTGCTTCTTAGTCCATTATAAATCTCTGTCGCTGCCCAGGGGGATAAGAGAGGGAGAGGTTTGGGATGTTGAGGTACTTGCCAGAGCCCTGTGCAGAGCTGCTGTGACCACAGCAATTCTGTGGGATGTGCGTGCTTTCCTAATAAAAACATGTTTCCTAAACACAGTTAAAAATATTGCTTCAGTAGATGCAGTAACATTCCATTAACTTAGTGACCTGCAGAAGTATTGCAAATAAAAATAGATTTATTTTCCTGTCTCTTCCAGGCCAGAGCATTTTTTTAATTATTATTGAAAGAGCCCAACAAAGTTCTGTACAGTGAAATGACAGCTGGTGTTAATAAACAGTTTACATGAATCCCTGCTGTCCCTTGGCTCTCCCAAATGTGCCTGTGGAGTGTAAGCTGTGCCATGACTGTGGTGATGCTGAGGAGGAGTGTGGTTCAGAGGATGAAGCAGGACTAGCCCAGGGAGCTCAGTGTGAGTGGGCCCTGTGGGAGATGTACATGTGACAGGAACACAGTGAAATAAGAAAATTAAATATGATTTACCTGTCTTGTCTGTGCAGATAATGGGAAAAAATAAGTGGAACAGCACAGAGCAAAAGCCAACCTCCAGCTAAAAAGGTTTTTAAGGGTCACAGCTTTGCAAATGAGCACTTTCTAACTTTAAAAAAAAAAAGGAGTTTTCACAATACACTGCTATGTGTGACTGTTTTGCTTTGAGAAGATGCAATCATGTCTTGCATCACACTTTGTAGTCACCTCTTGCACACAAGTGATGTGTCTTAGAAGGCACTGTGATATCCAGAAAATAAGAGAATAAAAACTCTGAGTAGTTAATATTGATTTCATCAGGCTTTTTGTTATTTCTTCTAGGAAAAACAAGCTTTTTCTGTTAAAGATGTTCACTAAAACATAGAGAACCATTTTGTGGTTCTCAGGATTTAATCCAGTTCTATTTTGAGCTGGTAAAACTGTTCCTACTGTCTTTGATAGCAGGCTGTGTCTTCCTGAGGGTTTTCTGGCCATCCCATTTGCCAGCAAACGGGGCATGAGCAGGGGTGCCCCTGTCCTGCCTTCCCTGTTCCAGCCAAAGATGCACAGACCCACGGGTCACTATACCTGTGTGGGTGACACCTGGGACAGTCTGTCACCTCCTGAGGTGGGGAATCTGCCCAGAAAACAGGAAAATGCTGGGATGTCATCTGCAGGAACTGACTGAGAACTCAGAACTGATGTGCTCAAGAAAGATGCTCAGACTCATGCTGGGTACAGCTGTTTGCTGTTCTTACACATATGCCAGAGACAAATGTGGTTTTTATCACTTTGGTTACGTTAAAAGGAAAACCAAACAGGTTCTAAGTGTACCTGTGGCTCTTCTTTATGTACCAGAATTATGCAGTTTGTGGTGTGATATAAGATGTTATTTCATCTCACTGAAACAAAGCAGTTGCATGTAGCTGTGGCTTGGGAAAACTGTTTTTTTTTATGTTAGAAAGTGCTTGTTGCAAGCTGTGAGCCTTGGATGTTTGGTAGCTGGAGGCTGATTTTTGCCTGATTCTTTCTCCATGCTGTTCCATTCACTGGTTTGTGTGTTCTGTAGGGTGTCTGGACATGGGCTGAGTGTCAGCAGGTTGTGCAGGACCTGCTGAAGGAAACCTCACAGCTCCCCTCAGGTGAGAGAGGTGGCCTCTGCTGCTTTTTGCAGCTTCAGGTCAGCATTCCAGTGTCTTTCCTGATGGGAAAGATACACTGGGTCTCTATTTTAGTTTCCATTTTTTAAAAATATATTTTTTTAAATTATTATTTTTAATTTATTCTATTTATTTTATGTTATCTCATTCCTAAAGTTATGTTCCTGATAGGTCTGCATTCCAGTGTCTTTCCTGATGGGAAAGATACACTGGGTCTCTATTTTAATTTTCATTTTTTAAAAATATATTTCTTAAAATTATTATTTTTAATTTATTCTATTTATTTTATGTTATCTCATTCCTAAAGTTATGTTCCTGATAACAAGCTCTGCAAAAGACCCCTTGAGAGGAATGAGGGTGCAGATCCCAGGTGGCTGTGCAGCCGTGATTTGTAAAAATCCCTCGATCCCTTTAGGAAATACCTTTGGTTTGTCTCCATAAAATCATACAGACACTTCCAGTGAATGTCTCTAAGCTTTTCTGCCTTGATCCTGTTCCCCACTAGGAAAGCAGGGAAGGACAAAGCTGATGTGACTCACAGTGGGGTGAGGGAGAGTGTGGGAAGGGTGTCCATGGGAAGGGTGGCTGAAGCTGATGGAGTTACACACAAGACCAGTCATGCATGAGGTTTTGTTGTGTTTTCCAGGCAGCTTTGGAATGACTTCACATCTGACTGTTAGGGAAGGACTCCCAGAGTGGATCTGCACATGAAAAGGAGTTTTTTTTACAGTGTGTAACAACTGAGGTTTGAGTGATTATCCATGGCAAAGATGGGAATTGTTGTGAGTAGCTGTGCTGAATTTTCACATACAGTGGAAATCCTCACCATCCAACCTCCTCCTCTTTTCAGCAAGGAGAGTTACTCCTTTGGGGATGATCCACTTCAGGCACAGCTGAGCAGAGGTTACCAGAGATGTGCTCTGGCTGCTTTCCTTTAGTTCTCCATTTGGGAGCATCCCATAGGATTTCCCTCTGCTGTGACTCTCATATCAGCTCACAGCCCTTTAAAGCATGGAGAGGCAGAGCAGCTGGAATTTCCTCAGAGCTCCATCATGCAGTGCCTGTGGGATCCCTCCCTGGCTCATCCCAGATGCTCTCCTGGTGTGCAGGGATGGCACTGAGTGCTGTGACCTGGTGGGGGGGAGTCCCCCACACCCCAAACCCTGTGACATCCTCCTCACTGGGGAGTGTTTTAGCCTCTGCCCAGCCCTTTTCTCTATCAAAGAGTGTTGTCTCTGCTTGGGAGTTGTGATGGGCTCTGTTGATACCCTTACAAATGTCAGTTTTTCCAAGCTTGTGCCTTCAGGCAGGAGCAAGCAATAGCGAGAGGTGTGTGAGGGAGCTGGGCCTGCCTTTGCTCTGGGGATGTTGCACACTGTCAAAAGCTGAAACCCTCAATTCCTCCAGCTCTTGGGGCCAAGAGCAAGGAATTCCAAATTAAACAGATTAGCTTCGAGCCCTGAACTTCTCCCAGCTGTGCCTATGCCCCAGAGAGTAAGCAATGTAAATAAAATGTCACACTGCACTTTGAAGTTGGTGTATTTTTGACTATTACACCAGTTCCTTATTTTCTAAAATGAGTAATGCAGTGGGAGGTTTAATTCATATCCAAATACAAGAAAATGCCAAGAAATTCCTGTGTCCCATCAGCTGTGGCTTTTGTTTATGTTTATTTCAGACGTATAGTCTGGATACATTATTTTATCTATATGTGTCTAGGATACATATTATATCTATATGTATCTAGGATAGAAAAAGCAGAGTTAAATAGAAGTGCAGCCACATGTAATATCAAAGTAAAATTTGAGGCAAATCATCATAAATCAAGCAGTATTTTATGTAGAAGTTGTGCCTCAAGGTTTTTTTTTTTTTTTTGGTTTTTTGGGTTTTTTTTTCAGAGTTAAGTAATAACCAAAACAGTGACACAAAGAATATGGCAGTAAAACACAGAGAGAAATCTGCCATGTTTTACTTGGATATCACAAGGGCTTAGAAACATTTAGTGTGTTTTATATACCATATGTGCTTTATTGCTTAAACTGCAGAGAATTTGTACCTCCCTGAGGGACTCTTGCACTCTGTGGCAAAAAGCTTGAAGGGTTCTCTGCGTGTTTGTGGAAAGAACAGCAACAACTGGTGTGGTTGTGGGACAGCTTCACCACAGCGTGCACAGGATGCAGAGCTTGGCAGTAAATTTCCACATGGCCTGTGTGCAACAGACAACCTTGCTCCTGGAAATAAAACTGACTTGTAGGGGTGTATGGGGTCCATAGTTTCTCTGGAAGGGTGGAAATAAAAATGGCCAGGCACTGTCCACAAACAGAGCAGCTCATGTGAAGAGCTCAGCTTATTTGGAAGGGATTATTTAACTCTTTTGTCACACTGTATGTAGATGAATCTGGGGGTGGGCAAGTAATGAGGTTGGTGTTTACCCAGCTGAGCCAGTGGCACACATAAGTTTTGTGCTTGGGAGTTCCAAAGGGAAATTGTTTACAGGATGTGTAGCTTAACAGTTCTGGAGCTGCAATGGCCTCTGGAGCTAGAGAGGCAATAAGGAATGTATTTATAAAATTATGCTTTTCTGTATGTTGGGAGTGTGAGTACTGTCTATAAAACACTGCATTTACTTGCTTTGTGCTTTGCAGAAGGGAGGTGTTTCCCTGACCTTCCTCTTTACCTCTTCCAATATTTTAATAGAGAACCTTTATGTTTGAACACAGGGGGATGTGCTTGAGGGTTTCAAGTCATGCCAAATTTTAGGGAAGGCCCCTAAAGAGAGGGAGATGTGCAGGGGGTCCAGCTGTGCACTGTGTGGTTCGGGAGGTGACAGGAGGCTGTGCTGTCACGGCGTGGTGGGGACATGGCTGATGGCACATCAGCTCCCTGAGCACCCAGCTGCACCTGGATTAAAAGTGCCAAAGCCAAAACCTTGGGATGCACCTTAGAGTGAGCAGGGAGTTATTATTAGTGTAGGAAATTCTAACAATATCCCCCAGCAAGGCATGGAAGTTGAGCTGTGTTTTTGCTGCAGATTTGATCTGGGATTTCTGAAGCAACAAAGGACCCAGGGATAGCTACAGCCTGTAAAATCCCTCAATAATGGGATAGGATTTCTCTTCTTTCCATCCTCAAGGTATTAAAATGAAGAAATGAAGCTGCAATGACTGCTCATTAAATGCTGAGGGAGTGTGTTTAATCTGATAAATGGGAAGATTGTTTTCAGGCAGAAGAGGATGAATTGAAATGAATTGCAACTATTGGGTTCACTGGAATTAATGCACCTAGGATCAACTGTTATTTCAGCCAGCTTCTTTTTACTGGCAGTTTCAATATTCTAAAAATGGTATTTCCTGCCTCCTCTCTGAACAAGACACCACACATGCTTGTAATTTAAATGTCACAGGCTCCATAACATGTGTGATCAATGGTATCTTGTATCATTTTCCTTTTACCCAAAGCATTTGGGTTACATTTATGTGGGTCCCATGGGGGACCTTTGCTTTTTGGAGGGAAAACACATCTATCCTAAAGCCTGAATTTTAGTTTGATTTCAAGGAAAAACGTCCCAGTTCATAGGAAGGAATTTGGACCATGGTTTAGGACAAAATAGAAATTGAAAGCATTACTTTATTGCTTTGTGCAGATGTAAAAGAATCAGAGAACAAGTGTTGTAAAGCAGCATAAGAATGATTTTTTTTTTTTAAATACTAGATGAGTGGTGCTATCCTTAACACACAAGAACTTGCATTTCCTTGTATTAGCATGACATTATCTAATCAGCTTGTAAAATCTATTTGGGCTTTTTTCCTCCATTCCTAGTAGTCATTTTTTGGGGATCAGTGAGCAACAGTATCCCCTGGTTGTTTCAACTATCTATTTCAACACTTGTTGCATGTGTGGTTTTATTATCATCAGCATCTTTTTTTCTTTTAAAAATTTTCCACATAACTGCAACAGCAACAAGAGCTGAAAGCTGCAGCCTCTGACAGGTACACAGAGAGCATTGTGACTGCAGAGGAAAGTGGTTTTTTCCACTTTTTTCCATCTGGGAAAGTGGTTTTCTTCATTGACACTTACTGACTGAAGTTAAATGTTTGGCAGGTGGAGTTCAAACATTTTTTTGTTTTGCTATGGGAAAAAAAAACCCTGCCAAATAATCTGCAACATCGCATTTTAAAAAGGGAGTAGTAACAGACCTTGAGGGGAAACCCACCCCCTGAACATCTGGGAATAATAAAGGACACTGAAAAATTCCATTTCTAACAAGAAAAGGAAACAGTCTGCAAATGTGTTCTTTATTGTAAACACCCAATTTTATGGTTTCTTTTCCATTGGTGCATCTCAGTGTTGTGTGATTTCCCCTTGAGCATGGTCACACTGGAGGGTTGTGGCAGCATCACCAGAGCCCCTCTGCAGAGAAAGGCTTCTCTCCCATCCACATTGTGCTTTATTTCTCTCTCTGGCCATCCCTTATCTCCTGTAAATGCCAGAGGAGTTTTTGGGGGCAGCCTTTGAGGCTGTTTCCTTATGTTCTCTTGTCCACCAGGCTGCCCCAGTGTCCCAGCTGTTCCAGGAAAAAGGCACACCCCGAGCCAGCATCGCATTAGCTGCTCCTAACAAATGAGGCTTTGAAAAGAGGGCTGAAGCCTTTGAAACTTCAGCTCTAGAAATAATTAATGCTGAAAGAGCCATGGTGGCAACCAGAGGGAGAGGAGGAGAAGGGTGTGATATGGGAGGAAAAAATGATGACCAAGTCAGAGACCAAATAGCTGTGATTTTTCTTTCCATTGCTGCGCTTTATGATGAAGTGATTGTGTGGGTGAAGGACACACTGGTAGTTGTGTGTGTCTGAGCTATGACAGTAATTTGTACTTGTTTGCTCCTTTTCTCTCTCTCTCTCCTTCTGTAAGTGGTGATTAGAGTACTTATAAAATAACTAGCATAGTGCAAATATTTTTCTGAATGAAAAGGTCGAGAGTTCAAAACCTAATGAAGGAGCAGAGTCCCCCTCTGTTGAGAGCTCTCTGTTGGCCAGCCTCAGAGTGAGCTGATTGTGCCACAGTTGATGGCACTTTCTTACTGGCTACAAACTGCCCCAGAAATAATAGAGTAATGATAAAAATAAAGACTTGCAGCACAAGTTTCATTTGGCTGAACCGCAGCGTCTAGAAGTGAACTGTTCTCTACGAGTTACAGATAAAGTATGGCTTTTATGGATATGTGATTCTGTAGTGCAATTAAACAGCCTAACTGTGGCTCTCTGTGCATGAAGGGCAATAGCTCCAAGTCATCATTAGCGGACCTTAATTACCAGAGTAATGTCCATGCAGGTGGTTTTTGTCTCTGCGAACTCCGCCTTCCTTGTGCTTTCAGGCAAACGTGGATGTGTTCTGACAGAACAAGAGTAACTTTCTATCAAATGAGCCATGTTTATATGTGCCCCCCTGCTGTACTCATTGTACTCCATTCCTCCTCAGGCACTGGCAATTTTTTGCTTGCTCCCTCATCAGGCAGGAGCAGTGGGGAGGAAAAACTTAGGGGGCAACATGCCCTGCATAAGGATGCAACGAGCATTTAAATTTCAGCGCATAATTTAGAACCACGAAGGCAAGATTAATGATTTACTGGTTGCAGTCCTGCTCAGAGGACATCCAGCTGAGCCCTTTTACCAAAGACACTTAGTTTGATGAAATGTAGTTTATTAATTGGTTTAAAGACCTGTCCTTTTTCCAGGCCACCAGCCAATTCAGTGCTTGGCAGATGTGAGTGCTGTTACTTGGCCTTGACTTGTGTTTCATCAGCATTTTGTCTGCGGTGGAGGCTTGCAGTCTGCTCCTCAGCAGGAATGTACTGCTCATCCTTTGGGCTAATTTCTTGTTTAAAAGTTTAATGCCCTTCCAATGCTTCCTTATAACATTTCCAGTCTCCAGAAGTGTAAGCCTGGGTTGAAGGAACTGATGTAAAGGGATTCCTGGCCAGGTCAGGCAGGCATCCAGGTTTTTGCCCTGATGACAGCAGCATGTGTACCTTTGCCATCAGCACTGAGTTGGTTTTCATCAAAAAAATAATCCCTTCTCTCCCTCCTGATTCTATTTTTGGAAACAGCTGCACCATTCTTAGTAAAATGCTGGGAAGGAGGGGAAACTTTACCCAGAGCAGATGCCTGGTATGGAAAAATCTCTGTCCATATTTGAAATGATGCATAAGCTGTATAGTATTATGTTGTATATAATGAAGCTGAAAGTATTATTCAAGCAGTCCTGTACTGCTGTGGGGCATTCTGCTGTCTCTGATTGAGAGGCTCTGTACATCAGATGCTCTGAACAGCTGTAGAGCTTAGAACTCCCTTCAATCCCCAGCCTGGGAGAGCACTGGGGATTCACAGGCAGTTTATCAGTTTCTACACAGCTTTCTCAGATTATACATGTAAAACAAGATACACTGGATTTGTGAATTGCTTGCAGATTTGAGCTTTGTGTGATTTGAGTTTGATTTGAATCATGTTTGTTGTTTCTCCATAGATGGCTTGTGGGTGATGTGCTGTGCAAGTGCCTCAAGTTTTTCCTACAAGATGTGTTCCCCAAATCCAGCAAACTGGGTCACCTTTGATGACGAGCCTCTCTTCCAGTCACCTCAGAAACTGGCTGACAATCAGTGTAGCTCCAGACCAAATGGCCTTAAGCTCAACCTGTGCAGTGTTCATGAGTCTTCAAGCAGGACATCTTCTACAGGCAGCACCCCGCTCTCATCTCCTGTGGTTGATTTCTACCTGAGTCCTGGACCCCCCAGCAACTCTCCACTTACTACACCTACCAGAGACTACCCGGGAAACCCCTGCATCCCAAAGTCTGGGATTCACATGCTTTACCCCATCCCTGAATGGCCATCAAATGTTAACCCTTCTCCATCCCCTGGGACGTGCTCATCCCTGGCCTCACAGAAAGCGAGCAGCCTGCCTTTGAGCCCCTCACCTGATGACCATCCAGGTAAGACTGTGGTTTCCAAATCAGCAGATGAAGGAAGTCCTAACCCACCAGGAAGCTGTGAGGAGCTGGCTCCAGGACCCTTCCCATACTTCCACAGTGACTGTGCTTTTTCCAGTCCTTTTTGGAAGGAAGGGTGCTCCTTCAGCATGTCACCAGCTAATGCCAGCATGCACAGGAAGGACAAAGTGCTTGACAGGAGTGGATGTCATCCTAGAGACAAAGAAACATGTAATGATCAGAAAAGCCTTAACCAGGGCTCCTTCAGTTACATCTGTGAGAGGCTTGAACACCTACAAGCTGACAGCTGTGAGGCCCTGGAAAACCCACCCATCTCCAGCAGCCCCGCGTGGCACAAGCTCTGCCCTGCCATCCCACGCAGCCTTTTCAGGAGCCAGAAATCAGATGGGTGGCCATTCATGCTGAGGATTCCTGAGAAGAAGAACATGATGTCATCTCGGCAGTGGGGCCCCATTTACCTGAGCGTCCTGGCTGGAGGGGTGCTGCAGATGTATTACGAAAAGGGCCTGGAGAAACCTTTCAAGGAATTCCAGCTGCAGCCGCAGTGCAAGCTGTCCGAACCCAAACTGGAGAGCTACAATGTCTCAGGGAAAATCCACACTGTGAAGATCGAGTGCGTGTCTTACACGGAGAAGAGGAGGTACCACCCCAAAGTGGAGGTGATCCACGAGCCAGAGGTGGAGCAGATGTTGAAGCTGGGCACCACTGACTACAACGACTTCACTGATTTCCTCGCCACGGTCGAGGAGGAGCTCATGAAGCTTCCTACTGTTTCCAGACAGAAGAGGAATTATGAAGAGCAAGAAATGACTCTGGAAATAGTGGATAACTTTTGGGGGAAAGTCACTAAGGCAGAAGGAAAACTCGTGGAAAGTGCAGTCGTCACACACATTTACTGCCTGTGTTTTGTGAACGGCGGCACCGAGTGTTTCCTAACCCTGAACGACCTGGAGCTCCAGAAGAGGGACGAGCGTTACTTTGACAAGGAGCAGGACAAGAAGTGGATCGAGATTCTCGACTGCCATTTCCATAACTGTGTCAAAGCACAGGAATTTGAGCAGTCACGGATTATTAAGTTTACACCCCCGGACGCCTGCAGGCTGGAACTCATGCGTTTCAGGACATGCTACAATGGGCAAGACCTTCCCTTCTCTGTGAAGGCTGCAGTGGTGGTTCAGGGGGCATACATTGAACTTCAGGCTTTCATCAACATGGCCTCAACTGCTCACATCCCCACACGCTTACCCTCTGTGAAATACTGTGAAAATGTTATGATACGCTTTCCTGTTCCCACACAGTGGATCAAAGCACTTTGGACCATGAACCTGCAAAGGCAGAAGTCCCTAAAAGCCAAAATGAACAGGAGAGCTTGCCTTGGGACTTTGCATGAGGTTGAATCTGACCCCGTAATCCAAGTCTCGGTTGGAACAGCAAAATACGAGAGTGCCTACAGGGCCGTGGTGTGGAAGATTGACAGGCTTCCAGATAAAAATTCAAGTAAATAATTTGTGCTGTGGGCTTGGGTGTGTGTCTTCACTGGGTTTGTGCTTGTGTACCTCCATCAGCTGTTGTGGTTTGAGTTTTTATCTGTGGGATGCTGTTGGTAGAAGCCAGAATAATCTTTTAGGAAAAAAATCTTTTAGATTTATCAATTTCTTTAAACCATGATTTTGTAATTTATTTGATGGAGGCAGGTGTACTATCAGACATTTCAGGTGTGTGGTATCATGGAAGCAGAGCTGATCATTCAGAGTGAACCTCAAGTCTGTGGCAGTAAGGCGGTAAAATGATTTATTAGCCAAATATCACACAGCTAATAGAAAAGGTGGTATTGTCACTAATGGGTCTTGGCTTTCTAGCATCATTTAAGAAAAGGTAGGTATGATACAGAACTAGAGGGTGCTGTGGTTAAATTTGCTGTAGGAAGTGCTGTGCTTTTGCCAAGTCTGGTTTCTGTTACCTCTTTCATGAGTTTGTGCATTGAGATTGTACATTCATGGCAATAACTGCACTGACAAAAAATGCCTCCCACTTTATTCCTTTTTCTTTCTGGTGGTGGTACCTCACTGAAAACTTGTAGCAGTACAAACAGCTACGTTTTTAATTGCACATATGGAAGTAGTTAATTTAATTTAAAAGTGAAAATGTGACTTTTTGAAGAAGAAAAATATATAAATATTTGGGTTTACAATTCCAAGTTTTAGTCATATTTCCAGTACCTTTCTAAAGGCATACACTACTTTTCTAAAGGCATAAAAATTCTTGAGGAATACAGTGTCCTGCTTCAAGTTCTGTAGAGTGAAGGCATTTGATCCTTTGCATTATGTGTACCTGAGGCTTTGAGGATCCGTGTGAGACAAGGGCACCTGTTAAAGCATTTAATGTAAAATATCTATAAAAGCTGTACTTTTGAAAAAGGGGGTAAGTGTATGTTACTAACCTATGGATCTTGTGTTATCCTGTCTGGGCTAACTGCCTCTTTAAAATGTCCAGAAAAGATTTTACCTTCTTAAGTCTCAGTTTCAGGCATTCTACTGCTAAGACAGGACTAATGGTGGGGGAAGAGCAATGACAGAGAAAGGGAAGTGAAGGGCATGGGCTGGGGAGACCAAAAATGGACAGGAAGGGCAGAAGAGTGGTGGAGAGATGTAGGAGAATGAGAAGGCAGAAGAAGATTCTTTAGGTCTTCAAAATCCCTGTCCTGTGCTCCAGGTTTCAGAGATTTGCACCATGTTGCTATGACCCATGTGTTTTCCCAAGGCTCACAGGACTGTTTGGATAGCTTTTAGTATTCTTTGCTATTGAATGTAGGTTTCTATAAAATCAACTCAGCAGTTTAGGCAATTTTAAAGAAGATTCTAAGTCTTATGAATTTCCTGCAGTTATTTCACCTGAAGATTTGATGTGAACAGTTAACTTCAGACTTAGGTTATTTGAAAGGAAGAACTGGGGTTTTTTTTGAGGCATCCCACAGCTCTACATTATTTTCCACCAGTAGCTTAAAACTTCTGACATTTGAATAATTCCTTTAGCTGAGATCTGCAGAATCATTTGTCTCTGTGAAATGTTCGTGCGTTTGAAAAAAACATTTTGGTAGTAATACTGCCCAGTCAAATTTTAAACCTCTATATCAAGTGCTCTGTACACAGTTAAGAGTTTAAAAATAGAGTTGTCCCAAGGCTTGCCAAAAGTCTGGAGACAGTCAAACTAATAGAAATATGTAAACTTTCATAATGTGTTTACCGCCGGCGGAAAAATATGCTGAGGACTTTGCTTTCAAAAAGCCTTTGTCCAAGGCTTCTTAAAATAAAATAAAATAAAATAAAAAATTAAAAAAAAAAAGGAAGGGAAAAGGAAAGGTTGCTTACAGAGTTATATTGTGGCTCCATTTATGGACATTGAAATATGTTAATATCCACTGGATTCTACTGAAGTGTTTTCTTGGAAAAGTACTGGCCGAGTGAAGTCAGTAGGAGCTGCAAGAAACAGCAGACTTTTAAAAGCTGCCTGTGCCTATTCAGATATATAGATATTATATGTGGAGTCAGAATTTTAGTAATATTTTTTAAAAAAGGAAAAAATTGAAAAAAAGCTTTGAAGGGCTGATCCAGTGAAATTTCTGCAATTTGAGTCTATGTTTGTGAAACTGGGGCTTAGTGTGAGGAAGTGCAGAACATGGTATGATTTTAGCACCGTACTGGGGCCAGACTTTGCAGTGGAGAAGCTGTGTCAGCTGCTTCCCAGGGAGTTCCCAGGGAGCAAGGGAGAGACTAAACTGCAAAGCACTGTGCTTTAATCAGTTGCTGTGTAAATTTGAGCCCTGTGATTTTTCCTGCTAGGAGAAATCCTCCATCCTTGAGCTGTTGTGTAAAGCAATAGTTCTTCAGCTGATTATTTCTTCTTTCATTCTGCATCATGGAGCCACTGAGGAAGCAGGTTCTAAATAAGACAGCAGATTGGAGATTGTGGCTGCTGGCAGCCTTGTTACAGCATCTGTGCATGGACTCTGCTGTGGGAGGTGATGTGGGTCCCAGGAACCATCAGGTGCTGCTTTTCTTATTTTCTAAACTGCCCAGGTGAAAACTCAAAGCCATGGCTTTGTCAGGGGGGCTCCATCCCTGCCCAGCCACCTCCTCCTGGCACTGGCACCACAGTGAGCTGGGGCTTGGTGCTGGTACTGTCCCATTCCTCTGTTCCCTGTGCCCTTCTCCCAGCAGGTTGGAGAAATGCACCCATTTAGACATAGCTGCAGGAGCTACTAACTTCTAACAACCCTGATGTCTGTAAATCTGTCCTTAGTAATTGTTTATGTTTTCATGTTCAGAGTAAGAGTTTTAGAACTGGACCTATTTTGGCAAAACTAGAATTATTACATAACTAAGATAACCCCAGTACATTATTTTGGCTTAAAGTGCTTTGCTTCATGAGCCTTTCTCAGATCAAGGTTGGTTGAATGCTAATTACACAGGTGAAAAAGGGCAAAACTGTGTTAATAAATGCAAAGTTAGATTATTAATTTCTTTTGAAATGCTTTTTGAATTCTAAATTATATTTGGAATCTAGTTTCATAGTTCTACTGACCTTTTGTTTGTTTGTTTTGGCTTTTTTGTTGGTATTCCTTGGAGACAGAGAGCAAGAGTTTGGAATACTTTTAGGAAACAAGAGCCAGATTTTCAGATTAGGGCAGACTAAAATCTCTCAATTCACAGAAGTCTTAACAAGTTGCATAGACACCTAAACTGCAGAGTTTCTGTCTCATAAATTAGATAGTAAAAGCTCAGTAATCTCCCTAGATTTTTCTGGTTGCCTCTCAGGCATGGTTTGATTTCATCAGTCCAGGTGGTCATGTGTTGACAGTGCCTGATGGGCCACATTTTGGATAGCTGGGCTTGAATGTGTCATCTTGAATATATCAGGGCTCTGAAAATGCCACCTTAGCACACTCCAACTGTGCCTGCTCCAACCCACCTGTCTTCTTACAGCACCACCTTTTCTCTCCTCATGGCCACCACCATGGCTTTTTCAACATTACAGTTTCTTTTGCAAAAGGTTCTTGCACACACAGACTCTCTTTCTTCTTCTAACTCCAGTGTGACACAAGGCCTGAGAAGCAGTGGTTTGATGGAGCAGAGATGGAAAGAACTTCTCAGTTTTAGGTGAAAACTGAGGGGATGTTCAGGGCCTTCCAGAATGCTGGTCAGTCACTTTGTCATCTGACAGCTGATGGGAAGAAGTTGCTCAGTGCTCCTAGCACAGCCCAGCAGTGGCAGAACTTCACCACAAGTGAAGGGGTGAGTACTTCCCTTTGACATTGGCGTTGGGCTGGGGCAACCCTGTGTTTTAGGAATAGGCAAAAAGGTCCAATGGAATCTGCTCCAGAGGACCCAAGGGGTTATCCTTATCCAAATCCCAAACCTGTTCTCTCTGCCTTTGCAGGTTACCATCTAAGGAAAAGGAAGCACCCCAGAATTCCCAACACCAAGACCACCTCATGGCTGTAGGTCAGCTGGAATATAAACCCAGAGGTTTCTCTGGATAGTCCTGAATCACAAGTATGCCATGTCTAGCAGGGAAACCTTCAGCAACAGCCCAAGAGGTATGGCTCATCTGTGCCTGGACTCAAGTGGACATCTGTTATCCAACATTTACCATCCAATATCTGCCCAGGAAAATTCCAAGCCGTGGTTATTTCTGGATTCCATTTGTCAGAAGACAGAATAATTTGCTAGACAATTCCCACTGCTATTTGTTTCTTCATAGGCCTCTCCCCCACAAAAATTCTCAAGAAGATTCTGAATTTCTGATCTCCAAAAGCCCTTAGATGTACGCTGGTTGCCTTCTACCACAAATTAACTATAAGCAGCAAATGCTTTTTCCTCAGATCCTTGGTTAACCACAGCCCCAGAGGGCTTGGCCTTTTCCCTGGCCAAGACATGTCATGCCATCGTGGTGCTGCAGTTCCTGCTATGCTCTCCAGGATGCTCCACTTGTGGCTGGCACTGTGCAGAGTCTGTGCAGCCCAACCCAGGAAACAACACAAAGAGCAGGGCAGGTAAGTTGTGTGTTGCCAAGCTGCATCCTGGCACCACCATGGGAAAGGGGAGCAGCTCCTGGGAGCCAAAAGGAGCACAGTTCAGATGGGATGACATCTTGCAGCGTGGCTCTAACAGGATGTTCCTCATGGTGTCCTGTTGCTGGGTTGATGGAGGATTCAAGGATGGAGAGAGAGGTTCCATCAACAGAGGTTCATTTCACCATGTCCAGGCAGACTGGAAGAGGCACTGAGGACCCAGACAGTGTTAGTGCAGCAGAAATGGCCTTGGACACAGCAAGAGGTGACCAGCAGCAGATCATGGACAAGGCTCACATCACAGAGGTGCAGAGATCTGCCTCTCCCTTGGATACAGGAGTGATGAACACCATCTCCTCCTCACGCTTGTTCTGTGCTCCACTTTCATTCTCAAGACATTGGCAGGTGGCTGTAATCCTTATTTCTGACTTTGTTCCCTCCTCTATTTCCACAATAAAGTCCCTGATGTTGCAGTTTCACTTGTCTCTGTGTTTTGTGTTATTGTCCTGAGACTTCAGCCGTGTGCTGCCTGCCCCTGGCATGGCACTCCTTGCAAACTGGGGATCTTTGGGCTCCGGTGCCTTGCAGGACCCTCTCCTGAGCTGTGCCCAGAGGGCTGTGTCATGTTACAGGGAAAACCTGCAGCACAGATAGGCACCCAGCCCAAGGCTCCTAGGAGCAATGGAGAAGCAGCTTTTTTATTTATTTCTGCCTTACAAAATGCCTGTGAGCCTGTGGATGTGGAATATTAGCATGATTTTCCCCAGGGGATGGATAAAGCTCAGTTAATGTTAACTCCATCTTCAGTATTTCCTTTATTCTGTAACAGAATTGATTCCTGTCACTGGGGGAAGTCAGTGCATAAAGAATGGGACATTTTTCCCTGAACTTCGAGATTCCATTCAGTGTAATGGATGAAAACCAAATATACACTGCCAGGCTTGCCTTTGACAAAATACAGGCAATCCTTTTTCTTCTTATTTTTAATTTTTTTTTCCCTGCCTGCAGCCAAAGCATAGTTAGTTATCTATGCTGGTGATTAAAATCCTGGAGAGAAGGAGAAATGCAGAATTGCTATGTTTTGCCCTGGAGAATTTGGAGAGGATTCTTTTCATTATATTAAATGGTATTATCTTGCTTTCACACAGACAGTCAGTCTGCTGACTCCAGTTGCTTTGGGAAGCAGCTTTCACCCTGTGTTCCTGTGTGCCAGGAGAAGTGCTTGCCCTTATCATTGCCACATGTAAGAAATGCTGAAGCAAGTGATCCTTAGGATCATCCCTAGGATGATTAAAGTAATTCAGAATATGCTGCACAAATCCTTAATGACTCTGCTTTATCACATCACAGTTATTTTAGCAGTATTTTTTTTTTTTTTTTTTTTTTTTTTTTTAAAGAAATGGGGTATGTTCTTTTCCCAAGCAGACAGGGACTCCAGGTAGCCTTTATCCTGGCAGGTGGGATGTATCTATCTTGTTTGAGCAGCACTCTGAGCTGCACCTTTATCTTCCTGCTGTGGACATAGTGTAATAAATGATGGTACACTAGATAGCTGTAGTACTTGAAATAAACACTGCAGTAAAATTTCTACAGCACAGAGGTCTGGAAAGGGGGTTATTGGACACAGGGCATCATCTCTACACTGGCACCTTCCAGTTTTTATTTTTCTGTAAGTAAGAAATGCATTTTTAAGGAAGAACTGAGGTTCCATCAAATAGTTTGGATTTAGCAACAAAGCCCTACAATTGTAATATCCTCTCAATGAGAAGCTGAAAGGATCTGGTAAATCTTGTGCAAACTAATTTGTAAAATTGCAATGACTATGACAAGTGTTCTGAAGCAGACAGAAAATGAACAAGGGGCCACCTTAGGCCCAAATAGCAAAATATTACAGATAGAATAACCTTGTGTTTATAAAAGGTAAAGCTGTGCTCTCTTGCTAGGAGATGAACCTAAACAAAGAAAAGATAATTCACTAATGGTGTGGTGGTTTTCCTTTTCTTTCCCAAGGTTTGGATCATCCACACAGCCTGTCTTACAAACTGGAACTGGGATCAGACCAGGAGATACCATCTGACTGGTACCCATTTGCTACTGTCCAGTTTGTTGTCCATGACACCTGTGCCTCAGGAACAGAAGTGAAGTCCCTGGGCATAGAGAGAGACCTGCAGCCCCAGAAACACGTGGTTCAGAAAGCTTTTTACAACTGCCAGGTATTCTCAGAGCTATGCTTTCCATGTTTTCCTCCTCCTCTCCCTCCCTGCTCCCCCAAACAGTATTTGAAAAGCAAATATGCTTTGTATTTGAAACATATCTTGCGTGTACTTTTGATAATGACTTTGAGCAAAAGAATCATTAAATAATAATTCCTTGTCTGATCAAAGATGAGACTGAAAAATAGAACTGTGAATGCAGCTTTTTTTTTCCCTCATTTGAGCTATTTTTGGGAGTAGTGGTTTTGAAATCTGTTGGGTCTGGAAATATTTTGATTTTGTGTCAAAGCCTTTTTTCATGCTGTTGCTGCAGTTCACACTTTCCGTGTCCAATTATTTGCTAACTCTACCTGCTGTTTTTTGCTTTCTACCTGCAGGTTGAAATTGAAAAGAAGTGGATTAGGCTTGATGGAGAAGACCCAGATAAGGCTGGCAACTGCCTGATGCAATGAAAGAGGACAGGAGGCACTGCCACAGGATATTAGTAGGAATCAATTTCCATAGGAAATTCTATTGTTAGAAGAAGGGCAGTGACCTAGTTTAGGGTAAACACGGTCATTGAATGTTTTTTTAGTGCTTATGGCTTTGAGTCTGCAAATCAGTGCTCATTGGACTGGCTTGCATTCAAGTAAATTTCCTGTCATGAGAGTCCTGGTATGAGCAAGGTCTCCTTGTCAGAGCAGCAGGATGTGAGCACTTCACTGACTGATTCTAATGTATTGTTTTCCCGTTATGTGACTGGGGAATGATCTCACACTCCCTACTGAAACCTAATGGCACTACTCAAAAGGTTCATGTCACTTAGGCATGTAATATTTGCTAATAAAAACTTCCAGAGTGCTCATGATCTATCAGCACCTGTGTAAGGTCCAGAAGGACCAATTAGATTTTTTAGTGCTGTTTGAAAACTAAAATCCCTCATGTTTTGGCTCTCCTTGATGTATGTGTGTAGAACAAGTCCAAGTAATATTCTCAACAAGAGCCTTAATTAATGAGTTGGAAATTGGGTGATTTCATTGGGAAAAAAGGGTCCTCTGCATAATAATACTCTTTATTCTTCTGTGGCTGCAACTGTTACCTCCTCAGCACTTTTTAGTTCCGCTCAAAGAAATCTCTTGGGAAAAAAAACCCCATATGGCAGATGTGATTGAAGTTTCTGTGCCAGCATTACAGTTCCTTTTCACTGCTGCAGCAAGTGAGATAAGGGGTGGATTCTCAGTGAGTGTAAATCAGTCCAGGGCCCTTTCATCTGATGAGGCTTGGAGAATTTACACCAGAGGAGGCTTTCCCCCACAAACTGGAGAAAAGACTGGTTGCTGCTGTTTGCTCTGTGTCTCCTTTAGGATGCAAGCTCCAGATGTTGGTATGGGAACTGCAGGAGCTGTGGCTTTGAGTAACTTTTAAGACATGCATGGAAAGGGAGATGTTTTCATGCTCCTGGCTCTGAAGGCATTTTCCATGGGGAAGTTATGCAGGAATGGACTGTCACAAGAGACATGAAACTGTGATGCTTCATCAGGCAGCCTGAGCTACTAATCACAAATGTCAATGTGTTAATTGTGTTTTCCACAAACAATTGGCCTTTAGGGAAAGGTTTTAATACTTCCCTTCAACCATTATCCCCTTTGCCATTTTCTGCAGGCTGTAATTCCATGGCTGAAACATTATAATAAATTTTAAAAATGCCCATGATACTCTTTTTTTTTTTTTGGGCTGCAGTTTTCCTAAAATTTGCATTACTTCAAACTAAAATTAGAGGAGAACAAAAATATAGGAATGCACTGCCTCACTTTATATTTTGTATAGCTTGTAACTGTTTATATGAACACTGTGTAAAAATACAGACTAATGGTATTCCCAAGTAGTAGAAATATGTGGGATATACACAGAGAAAATTACCAGTCTGAGGAAACAGAAGACCATAATATGAACCTAGTTCATCACAATAACTTTTCCCCCCATCCAGAAGCTGAGAATGAAATGGGTAATAGATTCTACAGTAAGTCCTGAGGGCAGGTTTTTTATGGCTATTGCATTGCCAAAGCCCCAAATAGACTATTATGGTATTTGGGCTACTCTATATTTCCCTTTTTATTAGCAGATTATATTGTTATAAATCTAAGCAAGCGTTGGACTATAGTAGTGATCCAAATATGTCTCAGCTGTTGCCTCCTCTGTCTGTGTTTTGGCTTGAGAAGCCATTAGCACCTTCAAGTCATGTTTGGTGTGTTTTATTAATATTTAATTTTGGTTTATATTCTGCTCAGCTGAACTAAGGGGCACAGTGTTGCCACCAGGGCTAAGTGTTTATACTTGGTGACATGGCAAGCTCTGCAGTTTGCTGAAGTCCATGGCTGTACTACAGCTACAATATTTATTAACCTCTTTGCTCAGTGAGGTAGAGGAAGCAAAATATGCATTGCAATTACCTGCAGTTACCTTTGTCTGGGGCTGGCTTGTTTTGATTTGCATTAAACAGCTAATTCAGTAAACCTGTTAGCAGTGGTTGCTCTCCAGAGCCTGTCTCACCCAGCTGGCCCCTATCTTTCTGTTTTTAAGAAGGAGGAACTTGAATATCTCTATTCCATCTCTCTGTCATCTTAGGATCTCCATTCATAGCACTCACCTCCTGGGCACTGGGTACCTGGTGGTGTTACAGTTCCTGTAGAAGCTGTGGCTGCTCTTATGCTCTCAGGTGTCTGCTCTGTCTCAGGATGTGTTTGAGGAGCTTGTGTAGTGTTGACCCTTCAAGACATGAGCTACTGTTTGCAGTGAGTGGCTTAAATAATAAATGACCACCTTATAAGTCACCATTCCTGCTGGAGAGTTGTATTAAGGTCTTATGGTGCAAATTATCATTCAGACTTACTGAACTCAGTAATATAAAAAGGCCAATACACAGCTTTATCTGTGTTGCAAACCCCTGAATTTTCATTTGAGGCTTGCAAGACTTGTGATTTACTTTAATCAGAGTTGGATCAGGATAACAGGGAATTAACTCCACCGAAATACTGCTACACTGAAAGAAAGTTACTCTGTTTAATACATGGCTTTTGGTTTAAACTGACAATTAGTGCAGCCTAAGATTGAATAATTGCCCTGTTCAGTCTCACACTGATGTTCATATGCCTTGATGTCAGAATATTTAAAAATAGGCTGCAGTTTAATGAAAGAAAATTTGGGTTGTCTGACTTTTTTCCCTGCCATCAAATTCCAACTTCCTATTATATTGCAACATGCCAAACCAGAAATAACCAGGCTTCTCCTTTCTTCTGTGTTGTCTTGAGCATAACTTACTGACCAAATATTCTTAACTTTAGGACTCATTGCTAACATTTCCCATGAATGTTAGCTGCAGTTTTCTTAAAATTAGCCTTACTACTGGTAGTATCAGCAGCTGATACTGATCAAACATATGGGCTCTGAATTCTTTAGAAATCTCAGCTACAAGTAGTCTAATTGTAATTGTGGGAAGGGGAATGGAGATGAGGAACAGTTGCTACAAGCTGTTGTGAAGCATAAGCAGTGTCCAGCTAGCAGAAGGACTGGAGCTTTAAATAACCCATGAGGTGTTGGCATCATGTGAGGAGCCAGGTTTCACACGTGTCTGATCTCTGCTTCCTGCAGCGAGCGCCTGCAGCCACTGAAATGCTTCCAACTGCCTGGGTCACTTCAGATGCTGACATTTCACTAACATTTACTTCAGAGCAGTGTTTAGATGTTATCTGTGTTTCCTTCACAAAGGACCAGCAGGGTTTGGGAGATTTTGTATTTAAAACAGAAATCAATGAGAACAATTATTTTTATAGTGTGTTTACCTTACTTACAAAGTGTTGTATTTGCTGAAACCGACAAACTTTATCTTTGCATTCATCTTTCTCATACTAATTATATTACTCCAGGTAAATGGTACTTGATGTAATTTTGGATTCAAACACCCATTGAAGTCATTGGAAGTCTTTTAACTGATAAAATGAGATCTGCATCAAAGTCTCTAAGAATAAAAGAGAGGTAAAAAAAAAAAGGAGAAAGGAATTGTGGTAATGGTCTGTAGATGATTTTCTATGTCAGTAAGTAAGAAACTGCAATGCTTGCTTATTCCAACCAGAAGAGAGCACAAAGGGTAAGAAAAGAGGTGTTACTGGATGCCACAGCTGAAGCTTTGCAGAGATTGGGAATGATGGTTCTGTTGCCCCTGGGTAGAAACTCTGAAGAAATGAAGATGGTGATGCACTCCACTGAGCTTGATACCAAGCCACTGTTATCCTCATGCTCCTGGCTTTCTGTTCCTCCAGATTCTGTATGAATTGTCCAAAAGTATTTTACATCTGAACACATGTTTTCACATGTTACTTTTGGTTGTGTTTATTTTTCCTGGCAGACTTCTTTGCTGCGGCATTGGTGTCCATACTCCTATTTTGCATTTATTTGTCTTTTTATTACTTAACACAGTAACGAACTGCTGCAGTTAGTAGTTCTTAGCAGTAATTTTGATAACTCTGAAGCAGTGCTGTTACTTTTAATGGAAACTATAATTTTATTTGGGTCTTTTGTCAGTATAAGTGCAAAGAGATCATGCTGATAATCTTGTAATAACATTTTGTAGATTGCATATTGATTAAAAAAATAAAGTTGTATTTCAAACTAGCAGTTTCTTGTCGCCTTACTAGAAATGTATCAAGCTAGTTTTGCAATTACTGTAATTAACTGGTTGATCTGGATCATCAGGTATTGCAGCTCGTAAGAAAGAGCAGTTCTAGTCTGTGAGTGGGGAATATTACTCAGATAAAGCTGGTAGCAGAAAGCAACCAGCAGATAAAGGGATGCACTAGATTACATTTATCATAGAAAGGTTTGGGGTGGAAGGGGCCTTGCAGATCATCCAGTTCCAATCCCCCTGCCATGCACAGGGACAATTTTCCCTAAACCAGGTTCTGCAATGTCCCAGCTAACCAGGAACACTTCCAGGGGTGGGGCATCCACAGCTTTTCTGGGCAACCTGTGCCAGTGCCTCACCGCCCTCCCAATAAAGAACTTCTTCCTTACATCTAATCCAAACCTGCCCTCTTTCAATTTAAAAGATTCTTCCTTATCCTAGCACTAATTGCTCTTGTCACAGCTTTTTGTAGCCCCCTTTAGGTGCTGTAAGGTCTCCCTGGATCCTTTTTCTCCTCCAGGGGGAACAGCCCCAGCTCTCCCAGCCTGTCTTCACAGGAGAGCTTCTCCAGCCCTCTGAGCACCTCCGTGGCTACACTCTGAACTCGCTCCAGCAGCTCCGTGTCCATCTTGTGTTGGGGTGCAGCACTCTGGGGGGATCTCACAATGATTTATGGCAGACCCTTTTCTGCCTTATTTCCTAGCAGTACTAACCCAAAGAATGCTGTGTTTTTTCCTGTTGAGTGCTCCCTCTGGTCTCTCTGGGGTATTTGAATATAATGTAGTGACAACAGTTAAAGACTTTCACAAATTTTCAAAGTCTGTTCTGTTACTAGGGAAACAGTGAGACCTCTGTGGGGAAATACGGGAATGAGGCAAGAGGTTTATGAGGCAGCATTCAAAGAACGGGCTTAAAGAATAAAATGACCATGCCACTTGTCCTCTGCTGCGGTGTCTGTAGCAAAGCAATCAGCTATTCTGGGAACCACAGGGAAATTGAGTTAACATCCATTTTCACTTCAGTGCTGTGCTATCCTTCAGTGAGCACCTGCAAATGGAAAGCAGGTATCTAGCAAAGTATGGTTCCCTGAAAGAGCTTAAACATTGTGCAATGTTTGAAAGTATCAGCGAATAACACGATTCAGGAACATGAAAAAGAATGAGATGGGAAATTGCTAGTATATAAGTAAAAACATGAAAACATTTATTTTGGGACAGCTTCCTAGTATTTGCAATGCCTTGTATGTGCTATTTTATAGGACTATTCTTTCCTTAGCAAAAACAACAGTAATTTTTTACAATAATAAGCATAACATGTTGTAAGTGGTGCTCATGGTCCCTGCTGAAGCCTCACTAATAAAAAGAAAAGCTCAACATTCTCCTTCGCCATCCCAAATCCCAGTGTGATTAGGTATTTCTGGCTGTGAGTGGGTACAATCTAGTATTACTTTGCACTGTGATGGCCTTTTTGGTTTAATTGAGCATAACTTTCACTTCTTCCATTCCCAGCAACAAAAGCCCAAGGGGAAAAGGTCGGAAGTAGGGATGTGCTGGGGGTCGAGTAGATGCGTGAGGAGCGACCAGCAGCGGGGGTAAGAGAGAGGAATCAGGGAGCGAGCCGGGAGCTGGCAGGAGAGGGCGTCAAGCAGAGCGTGTTTGCACAGAGCAGTCTCTAAGGAGAACTGATGTCTCTCCAACTCAAGTTGAAAAGTTTACCAAAGAAAGGGACTGAAAGACAGAAAAGTGCGGGGGAACCCATGCAGAGAAGCGCCTTCAAGGGAAGGTATTGAGAACAAAGTTGGGGATGGCTGCGGGTGGCAGGGTGGGGAAAAGAAGTGAATGCTCTCCTGGGGTGGGGAGGAGGAGCTGAAGCAGCTGGAGAAGGAGCAGGGGAGCAGGGGCAGAGCCGCTGCAGGCACGGCAGGTGGCTGTGAGACTGATGGGGGGCACAGGGAAGGAGCAGGGGAGCAGGAGCAGAGCCACTGCAGGCACGGCAGGTGGCTGTGAGACTGATGGGGGGCACAGGGAAGGTTCCCCAGCCGAGCAGGGCAGGGACAGGCCGGGCAGGGGACCTGCCGGTTTTTGGCTTTTTTTTTCCTACCTCTGTCGGGCTCGGGATTGATGGCACTTGAGGCGATAGCTCGTGTTCAGACTCAGGTGTTTATTATTTCTTATCAATGTTACAGTCTCACAGCAGTGAGTTCTGCAGTCTTTCATTAGCAAGGCACAAAATGGCTAACTATCTCTTGTTACAAGGTGTTAAAAGGGCTTAACTATCCAATTAGGAAATGGCACCTAAATTATTTTCACTTTTAACCCAATAACTAATCCCTCGAAGTCCATACTGCAGACTTTTCTGTCCAAGTACAAAATACCAGCCAAATCTGTGAAGAAGGAAGGTAAAGAACAACCTGTCTCTGCCCTAAAGCCTCCATCTTGCTTTGTATTACTATATTCTAAACCTCCAAACTTTTAAGTTTTCCACCCTGTGATGTTACACACTTCTAACCAACTACACACCCATAATCCCAGTGCTATCAATCAATTTTGGAATCTAGTTCCACGGCCTCAGGTCAAATGAAGTGCTCTCCTGGGAGTCAGAGCCTGTCTGTACAGAAAGTCTAAAATTCTCAGTATTAAGAACTCCCAAGAGGGGCCCTGCTTTGATACAGTGCATCCTGCCATTGTGCACCAAGCAGAACTCACAGGGCCTGGAGCATCCCTGTTTCACACCTGCACCCCTCTCAGCAGTGCTGACCTGTTCTCAGGACAGTCTTGCTCATGCCATGGAAATGACAAGGTCAGTGCTGTAAGGAATGCAATGAAAATATCAAACAAAACCCAGCAGTGAAGAAGGGAGGATTTAAAGCAAGAATTTAGGCATTAGCCTGGTGATATCCAGAGGTGAGTTACCACTGTAACCTTCTTGGACTTCCATCTGGAAAGGGACCTTCATGTGTCACCTATAGCATGGAGCAGATGTCACTGTCTAAATGGAAATAATGACACCAGGATTTAGATGAGACTCCATCTGAAATGGAGGGAACCAACCACTGTCTGAACAGAAATGGGAAAAGGCTGTTTTAGCCCATGTAAATCCATTACTGAATATCCTTGATGCTAATTATGTGATTATAATGTCAAAATGAGAATGCAGAAAATCTGCTCTGGGTAGGTCTACTCAAAAGTGGAGCTGGAGGTGAAAAGAAAAAAAAAAAAAAATGGAAAGGTGTGTACAGTTGTGTATTAGGACAGCAGGAGCCCCTCCTTGTTTTCTCAGAAAAGGAAGCTCAGGAATATGACCTTTAGCAAATACTGGGGTCCTCATATAAATGCTTCCCACAGCCAGTGTGACAATGAAGGTTACTCTGCATACATTTGAGTCATTCTTTAGCAGAGTTAAATTGGTATTAATGAGGCAGTAAGAAGGACAGCCTGACTGCTTAGCTGTGCTTCAGCCTGTCTCTCAAAGTCACTTGCTGGGTGGTTTCAGTGGTTGCTTGGTGCTGCAAATTCCACTGCTGCTGCAAAGGCCTGATGCAGTCACTCAGCTTTATTCCTCTTGAAATTACCAAATCCAAACTTAGGCAGAGCAAACTGGCCTTGACCAAAACATGCTGCTCTGCTCTTATTTAACTTCACACTAAAACTGCTGGACTTCTGCAATCGTCTGCTCAGCAATGAACTTTCATCAGCCAATTCAAATAAGGAGAAATGATGTTACTGGGCATTTATTCTCCCATTGCACCCTGCCTCTGTGGGGTTCTGCACCCCCTGGAAGTTAATCCCTCCTCACTAGAGCCAGGGAGCCATGAGCAGATGAGTGACAATTACAGACAGGTGAGGAAGGGGTGAGATTTCATCCACTGATGAAGAAGGGCAAAACCAGATGGCAGGGAAAGGACTTGAAGAGCCATGAAGGCAAAAACAATGGACAAAAGAGGAGGGAACTGGACTGTGGCTTTTCTTAGGATGCAGGTCAGGAGGTTGGGGTCTCACTGGGGAAAATGCACATCTGTACATCATACTCAGGGCAAGAAAGCAGAGAGCAAAGGAGGTGAATGAACAGGGGCTGAGCACTGAGCCTGACACCAGCAGGAGTGTGATAGAAAAGACACAAGAACAAGCCCAGTGAAACGACCCCTCTCCACCCCAGCTGGCTGCTCTTTCCCTTTGAGGCTTTCTGTCCACATAAGGCATATGTATCAGGGTGAGTGTTTAGGAGAGGAAAGGCTTGTTTCATACTTAATTAGGCTTACTGATACTACACAAGTCTTTGGGATTATTGAGGAGCTGAGATATACACTACCTTTCAGTCTATTCAATCCATCAGACTGCCATTTTTACATAGCAGTTTGTACAGGTCAAAGCCCTTCATAAACCACCCAATGTCCTGAAAATTTGTCATTACATTGAATTAAGGGACAGCTCTTTCTATAGATCTGATAAAGTGGCTTGAATCAGGTAGGAAAAAAAAAAAGAGAGGCTCTTGAAGAAACAGGAGTCACACATGATAAATGAAAAAGGAAGAAATCACAGTTCCCAGTATTATCTGTCTCAGAACTCTGAGGAAAATGATGGAGCTTGTAACAAAATCATGCTGTTAATAAAATTGATTATGAGGCTGGAGTGCCACATATCTATGAGTCAACAGCTGAAAACAAAGGGAACACATTGGAGGATATCTTTAAAATGAAATTACACCTCTGCTCATGTCATGTTATCTCCATGAGGACTGCCTGGATTCTGCAACCAGTTCCTGCTAAGAATGATTGCCTTTACTTGGAAAGAAAAGGCGAGATGGTGTTTGTATAATATGCCTTGAGGAAGAATTTTGCAGCCCTGCAGTTGTGTGGCTGTTCCTCTCCAGCAGCAATACTGGATTTAAACAGGAGAGGGCATTCATGACCAAGCATCTGAGTGTGCTGAGAGTTCTCTGTTTCTTAGAGGGAAGACATTTGAAAATGGTAACTTTTTTTTAATGATTAATAAAGGCTTATCATCCAAAAATAAATCTTCTCTAGACATCATGTACCAAAAGGAGTATAAATAATTACAAATTAAAACCTGTCTAGTAAACGAATGTTTGAGGTGCCCTTAAGCAGCACTATCCCAAAGGCAGACAAAACCCCTGAAAAATCAGGAGGGTTTGAACAGCATGTTAATAGTTTCTTTTCTAAAACTATGGTGAGCTCTTAAAGACACTACAATGGGGAGAGCTGGACTGGAAGCTGAACCAAGACTGATAAAACCCCAATGCCGTTCCTGGGTGCCATCTGAGAGCTTGGGCAAAATATTTGGTGGGTCTGTGCCTCAGTTTCCTCTCTTAAAAGTGAGATTAAATGTTAAAAACTTCCATAAGCATGAAAATGACAACACTGTTGGCAGGACATGGATAGCAGGTTAAGCTCACCACATCAAAGCTAGCCAGTCAGTATGAGTAATGCTAGTCACAGATATTTTTATATTTTCCCCTTGTTGAGAAATGACTGAATTTTTTCTGTGCATACCAGGCTTTCTCACACTGTTCAGCTGAGAGAGCTTGGATGAAGAGACACCTTCCCTAGGAATTTGTAAAAGAAATGATATAAGGTGTGTTGCTAAGCCACAGATGAAAACAGAAGGGTCTTGGTTAGCAGGAAGTGCCCTCTGCATCCTTCCCTGTGCAGCTTGGAAAGCTATTTTCCCATTCCTACTTTATCCCCAGTGATATCTGTGTTCTAACTATAAATAGGTTTATCTGCTGTCCCAGCATGAAGGGAGCTGACATGACCTGGTGACAGGCCCTTTGTTATTCACAATCCAGAGGGTATAATTTAGAACAGATGGGGGATGCCCACAGTGCCTTGTGGGAATGCAAACACAGACACATGCTGTCCACCTCAAGTAAGGATAATCTGCTTTGGTCTGCAAATTTTCCTGTGGACATAGGCAAAGTCACCTGACCACCATCTGAGACAGCTGAGCAGTCCTTTGGTACCAAATTCCCCAGCTCTCCTTCTTTTGGAAGTTAGGTGTACAAACTGCTCTGATTCTAAGGCATTGTGTAAACCCTGAGATAAACAGAGGGAGGTAGGAAGCAGGGAGCTTGTTTATGAATCCTCTCCCTGCACTTGCACCCTTCTAGAAGCCCTGAACAGGCTTCTAGAATGTGAACCCTGCATGCTGGCAGGGTGGTGGCTCTGGGCCAGGTCTGGCTGCCTGATGAGGAGGTGGCAGCCAGCTGCAGGATCCCCTTCTGCGACCTTCAGGGCCCAGCAAGAGCCTCAAGGCTGCAGCTCCTTCCTGCTATCTCTGCTAACATGACAGGAAAAAAAGTCAGGAGAAGAATGAGGACATTTTTGGTATGCACTAGCCCAGGCAGTTTCAAATGAGCACTGTGCTTTGGGAAAAAATATGGTTTATTATTTAAGTTATTCTGTAAGCAAAGCAACATGGCTTGCCTTTTCCTCACAATGATGGAGGGCATACAGAACAGCTGAATATGCAACTGCTGTTTAATTCAAGACTTAAGCAGTGTCATTAAACATATTTTCTTGCAGAGAAAAATTACTTCAATAGCAAATTGCATTTGTCTCACTTGTGAAAACACAGCTTATTAAGGGTGTTTCTTCTTCTATTTTGTAGGTGTTAGTCTGGCTATTTAATTAAGGGTCTGACAGTATTTTCATTAAAATATTTTCATTTTTCAGGATGTGTAAGCCTTAAAAATTAAAGCTTAATGGGTGAGTCTCCTTTTCACAAGCCAAACAGCACTGTAACGACATAGCTACCTAAAAAATGAAAAACAAAGGAAAATGAAAGGAAAAATAGATTATATTTCTAGGTTCTCAGAAGCCTCAGGGCAACACCGACCAAAGGTGCATAAAGACCTAAGTATATATTCCCCTGCACATATGAGATTAATGAACATTTTTCCAGATTAGTAACTGCTAAATTAGTAGATCTCTGCATTAACATATGAACAGATTGCTGCAAATGTAAGCAATAATTGAGTAGTTGTAGCAGATTGCTGCTGCTTAACTGCAACGCTTAGCTTCAGCTCTCCCCGTTTAGGAGGTAATCACGACTTCAGGGTTTATTAGAGCAAAAATGACACGCGTTTGCAGCCAGCTCTCCTGGGTGCATTCCCACCCCAGTGGGGATAATAAATCCTGTGCCCGCAGGGTGATGCTCCAGGCTGCACCTTGGAGCCCAGACCAGACAGTGGCAGCTCACCCTGAGTTTTAGGGTCTGCCTTTAGCACGATGTCCCTGTTATGAATAAGAAGCTTGATTAGGCCAATATTCAAGCAGCCTATATTCAATCAATTTAGTAATTATTATGGTAAAGTATGAGCAATACAGCGCTGGGTACAGTGGGGGAAGTTTTCCCTCCAACTGCACACCAATAGTTGAGGCTTACAGGTATTTATAGGGGTACTTATAAGCTTTCTCAGCAGTTTCTATTCCAGTTTTTTTTACATCACAATTCTATACACTATTGTGATTTAATTTTTCTCAGGATATGTCCCAAAAGGAGTATCCCCAGATGGTGGTGGTCCGGTTTCCGAAAGAAGAAAGACAAATCCCATCTGGTGAAGTCCAGCTCCCCAGATGTGTGTCCACCCTTTAATTGCAAAGACATCTCTTAACAGTGATGTCCAGCTTCCCTTGGTCGAAACTACAAATCCTTGAATTGATGTTCATCTTCCTTTCTCAAGCTGTTTTTCTCTGCTTTATTAAGGTGTGAGATAAGCATATTTCCTTTATATGTATTCCAAGGCTATAGTTTCAAGGATACAAGCAATATTCTAAAATTATACTTCAAAAGGTTATTATTGCAGAACTCTTTAAGGATTAACTATAAGCAAAAAGCAACATCCTTAACACTTTAATTCCAATGCTCCTAAATCAACTAAGGTTAATTGCAAACAAAAGATAGGTTTAAAGGCCTTCTTCCATGCTTTACTTTCCTCAGTTATTATTACAATTCGCAACTGTCCCATTGTCGGTCTCCACAAATACACACATTGCCTGTATATACCTGACACGAAACACGGCTTTGCATTTCACATGGCCCAGAGCCGGCAGGGTTTGGGGTATGTGGGGTACAGGAGCCCGGAGGCCGGCGGGGTTTGGGGTGTATGTGTGGGGCACAGGAGCCGTGAGAACCGGTGGGGTTTCGGGTATGGAGGGACAGGAGCCGTGAGAGCCGGCGGGGTTTCGGGTATGGAGGGACAGGAGCCGTGAGAGCCGGCGGGGTTTGGGGTTTGGAGGGAGAGGAGCCGTGAGAACCGGCGGGGCTTGGGGTGTGTGGGGAACAGAAGCCCTGAGGGCCGGTGGGGTTTGGGGTGTGCGGGGGGCACAGGAGCCCTGAGGCCGGCGGGGCTGGGGCAGGGCCCGGGCGGGGCCGGCCGCGTCCTCTTGGCAACGGCGCCTTAAAAGCGGGCGGGGGCTGAAGCAGCTGGCTGCTGCTGCCATGGCTCACGGTAGTCCCGTGGTGAGTGCCTAGGCTTGGCTCAGTTAGGCTCGGCTAAGCTCAGCTCAGTTAGGCTAGATTAGGCTAAACTAAGCTAAGCTCAGCTGGCGAGGTCTGGCCGCTCCTCCTTGCGGGAGACGGGATGAGCATGAGCAAGTCGCTTCCCGGCCCCGGCCTGGGTAGGAGCCGCCGCCCGTTTGCTGGCGCGGGAAGCCCAAGGACGAAGTCGAAATCTTTTGTCTTTCTTTTTATTTACTGTTGAAAATGCCCGTTTGTGGGCAAAAGCATTGTGGCAGGGGTTGGCCCTGGCTAGCTGCGGGGTGCGAGGGACAGCTGCTGCTGTGGCAGCCCGGCGGTGCCAGGGAGGGCGGCGGAGGCTTCTGTGCCATGGCGGGGTCTGGCCGCTGCTGCCTCTCCCTTCCCGGGGCTGCCTTTCCCTTCCTGGGGCTGCCTCCAAGGACGGGAATCCCAGGAGAGGAGCCTTGGAGGCTTTGCTGGAATGAGATGTGGATGAGCCCCTCCTGCCACCCCACTGCACACGAGTAGAACCGGAGTTGGACAGTTCCTGCTATGGATGGCCTGGTTCTGGTGAAGGAGTGTAAAGGGATTAAACTGGAGTACAATAGCGGCTGTGCTGTAACCATTTTTCTCTAATTTGCAAGCATGTGGTGGTTGAATTTTACAGTTGCTGTGTGCCGTTTTTATATAGCACGATAAATATTTGTACTCACTGTAGCTTGGCAGTCCCGGGGAGAGGAGTAGGCCTGTTGAAAGATTTACATTTAGAGTCTCTTCTGGATTAGCAGTGAAGGCAGAGCATTTGACATATGGGCTGATCAGCAGCTTTTAGTGTAGAGGTACAAGAGGAAACTTTTTTTCCCCTCTTCATCTTTCTAGTATCCTGAAAAAGTGCTGGGGGACTCTGGAGGTTGATAACCCCTGATAAGAAATTACACATGAGGAAGGTTGTTTTAAAGTAGTTGTGTTGGTTGCATTTTCCAGAAAGTGTAACATGTTACTTCTTAATCTCTTTTCATTGAAAAGACATTGTTTGTCATCTGCACTTTAAAACAACTTTGGATAAGTAAAATATTAATTTGATATTTAAAAAAAATATATTATTAATCCAGAATCTTGTAAGATTTCCTAAAATATCTCTGCTTCATTTTTCACCTTGTGTAGGCTATTCTGGTGGTAATGAGAGTCAAGATTAATAAGCTTTAAATTGATAAAGGCTCATTATCTTACATTTGAATTGGAGTGTAGGAATCTTGAAGCTCATGTGTATCTGCTGTGCAGGAATGACTGGAGGATTAGGATTTAATCACTGACATCATGGGCAGAAGAAGGAATAAAAATGTTCTGTTGGAGTCCTATTGTAATGTAAGATGAATGATCTGTATTGATAAAAGTAGTGTTCAAATTTCCAGTTAGGTTACTATGCAGCATCAGATTGTTTCCACAAAAAAAAAAAAAAAACCTCAATTACTTTTTGTGGGTTCCTTGTATTCTGCTTCTGATGGAACTGGCAGGGTTCATTTTTAATAGCTTGTACTATTGTTTGGCCCTTAGATAAGGAGCAATGATTGCAGTATGATACAATGGGGTTAGACAAGCTTGTTTGAAAATACAGCACAGCAATGGCTTTTGAATGTTTCTAGGATTTTCTTAAGCATTTACCAAATTACTGGTAGCCTAAACAATAATTTGAAGCTCAAATCCAGTATTTTTTTAGAGTCTTAGATTTAAAAGAATGAACAATATGAAACAGATCAGTTTCATAAACTGAATGACAAATGCAGACCTTTGCATTTGTCATTCAGTTTATGAAACTGACCTGTTCAGTTTGTAAAAGCAATTTATGAAGTGAGATTAGACTTTGTGCTATCTTTTCAGATGACTTAATGCTCATCTTAACTTGCAAACATTTATTTTTTCCTTAATGTAGCCTGAGCTATACAAGTCCATCATTGAAGATGTGATTGAAGGCGTGCGGGAGCTCTTTGCAGAGGAGGGTGTAGAGGAGCAGGTTCTGAAGGACTTGAAGCAGGTTTGTTGGGTCCCCTTGCATTAATAGCAGCTGTGCTTGTGTTGTCTTTTTCTGTCCATTTCTTTGCTCTCCAAAACATGCACACTTTTGCCCTGGCTTAAGAGTTGCAAGCATCCTGTGAGTGGTGTAGGGGCTGCTGGGAGTTGAAATTGGTTAGTTTTTCGTTAGATACAATCAGTCAATTTACTTTTGGAAAAGCTGGGAATACCTGATTATCTTTTTTGATGCAGTTTGTTTTTAAAGCTGATGTTTGTTGATCTCAATAATCTTGCTGCAGCTTTGGGAAACGAAGGTGACACAGTCTAGAGCAACAGAAGGCTTCTTCAAACACAGCCACTGCTCTCCACGGTTCAGTCTGCAGCTGCCACACAGCTCTCACAGCCTTTTGCAGACTTCAGCAGGTCAGGTGTTGATGGACACAGTGCATGCAATTTAAGAATATCTCATTGACTTAGGGATATTTTTGGAAGACTTGAAATAATCTTGGTTTGTGTATATATCTAGCTTAATGTGGAACAGTAATTCTTTGAAAGCAGGATTTGACCAGTAAATGATGAATTAAACTTCAATAAACAAGTAGGATTCTCTCTACATGCTTTTGATCTGCTGCTCATTTCCAGTGGCAAAACATGCAGAGAGTTTTAGCCTCCTTGTCTGCAGTCCTCCAAGTCTGAAGTGCTTGTAGCACTTCAGTTGCAAATTTACCCGCAGGGTTAAGCTCCTGCTTCCCCTTTTAATGTGTGTCCTGACTGCAGAGGTTTTATGGCTCATTTGTGCCATGCAGTTCAGCTGTCAGGTTGGGGCTTAATCTCCTTCTCAATTTGTTAAAATGTAATCCCTTGCTCAAACAGAAGAGAGAGAGCTTTTTAGTTCATTTTTCAGTTAGTTTTTCTAAAAGCAGCATTCCTGTTGCAGAGGAGTACTTGACTTTCACACAATCCCTGACATCAGGACTTATTCTTCTTAATAGAGTCCAGCTGACCACTGTGGTATTGTTGTGGTAGAGTGTAGTGCTCAGCTGAGACTTATCCCAAAGTGAGAGGCTGTTAGGACCTTTGCCCATGAAGGACATACCCCATATGAGATGATTTAATGAAAATCCATGTTGTAGTGTATTTCAAGCTTGGGCAGGCATTCTTTATCAGAAGGGTTCTTCACTTTTTTCTCTTTTTTTTTTTTCCTTCCTTTCGTGTGATTTTATTGGGTTTTTGTATTTTTTTTTTTTTTACAGTCTTCCTAGTTGAATGAACTGTGTTTGGAGGCAGGTGTTTTATTAGTTCCATGTGACTAAAGGGAATATACTTTTGTGTTTGCAGGCTACTGGAGGTTTTATATTTAATGAGCCTTTCCTTCCTACACTTAAGTTTTTACAGGGCAATACCCAAGCAGTCTGGGTAAATCTATTTGTTTCTAAAAAGGGGATTTGAATTGCCTCATGGCTAGAGATTTTCAAAGTAGTTAGGGCTACCTAAATTGCTTGCTTCTAAAATCCCAGGAAAGTTTTCTCTTTGCCCTTTTTTCTCCCATGGAATTCAGTATTGGGTGCTGTTGAAAATCTTACCCTACTGTTCCTACTTTTAGCATCATTGGATTTGCTCTGCTGTGATAAAACTACTTGCATGTTTTCCTCAAGTTGACAAGGCAATACTTGTGCTCACTAATGAGGATGAGCTGAAGTTAGATTGCTTTAGTTTCACCCATGTTTGCTGTAAATTATTGAATGATAACTGTATCCAAGAAATTAAAGGTTTTTGTAAAGTGACTTTTTTATTTTTTTACAGCTTCTTATGTCATCCAAGCTGGCAGAGGTTTTCAGCATTTCACAGCAGCAAAACTGGTATGTGGCTGTAGTGATGTTTTACTTCAGTTTTGATTATGTTGGACTCCTAACTTTTAAAAATTGTTTTCCAGTTATTAATAGGCTTCAGGAGGGAGAGTTGTCACACTGCTGCTTCTGTTGGAGCAGTGAAAAAGGATGGGCTGTAGCAGCTGGCTATGTAAGAAGTGAAGCCAGAAATGTTGGAAAGACACAGCTGCCTGTATTTAGCCCATAGGATGAAAGTGTAGTGGAAATGGCACAGCTACACATACTTTTAAAAGAAAAAAATTATTACTGGTTGTTAAAATAGTGCATGGCTGGGAAATACTACCACTAGGGAAGCTGGGAGCAGCATTATCTGTGAGGTGTAGAAATCATCCAGAAGGAAAATGAGTGTTTTTATAGTTGACAAGTTTGGAACTCTGGGCATGGCAAAATTTCTTTGGGGAGCAGCCACTGATTGCCAGAACTTGATGAACTTACTGAGTGCCTCCTGAGCCTCAAGCTAAGTAGCTTGTCAAGTTGAAATATAATATTGGGAAGATGTTTGTGCAATCTGTGCATTTCCTGATTGAAAAGTTGAATTTCCTCAGAAGAGCTAGATTGAAAGGGAGGTGTATATCCAACTCTTTGCTTCCCAGGAGAAGAGACTGTGAAGTGACTTCATAGGCCTAGGCAAGAAACCTGTGCTGTGTGGAGTAATGCATGAACTCTGTCATTGCAGAATACTCTTCATGGGTACTTGAGGGGATTATGGAAAAAGTTGCCTTAACACAAAGGGCGTGTGATAGCTGGAAATCAGGAAACACCTGGGGCAAGCTGTTACTCTGTCAGTGCAGAAAACTCTTCATCTGTGTAGATCTCAGAAGCATGATGCAGCTTTCCAGTGAAGATGCCCTCCCTCCTGTTTCCCATGGGTACTCCAGGAGTGGCACTCAGTGCCCTGTCCTGCCTAAGCCCAGCTCTTGTGTTGCAGGGCCCCCCACGAGTGGGTGTGACTCTTGCTCTCCCTTCGTGTGTTACTTACCCTTTGCAGATGCCAGCTGGGGTGATGCTGCAGCCAGCACCAGGTAAGGGGAACAGGGGCATGTCAAACCCTTCAGGGCCCTGGGGGTGTTGAAGGACAGTTCCAGGGACAGTAGATGGAACAGATGAGAAGTTAAAGTGTAGGGTAGAGGCAGTTTCCCTCCTCTTTGTGCTTTGGGGAAGTAACTGCAATGATTAGTTAGTGTGTCAGTTTTACAACTCTTTAACAAGTGCTTTCCTTTGTTAGCCCAGACACAGGTATCTCCTTCTCCCTGGCTCTCTGGGACAATCTTCTGCGCTTTCAAAAAGTTAAAAGCACTGTGGTGCTTCAGAGACAAAATTGATTTCTTATTCAAATAAAATCTAACTATCCATTAACCTTTTTGATCCTGTTCTTTTGGTGGTAACACTGCTTGTACAAAAACTGCTTGAACTGTTTTGGAAAGCTTAGTTCAGTCATTGACTCTTCTCTCCAACAGCCATTCTTTGATGAAAACTGACATCTCTAGTTATCTGTTTCAAGCATAATTCCTGATGTCATGAGACCTGTAGACTGGTACCAGTAACTCTGTCTGTGTGAGCATGTGTGTATGGGGAAAAGTCAAATTAAATTTGGAACTTGTCTTCTCAACTTGGCCTCTCAGTTCCAACACTGATAGTAATAACTTAAAGCATTCAGTATTTGGACTGCTTTTCTTAAGAAAAGATACATAAATTAGAGGTTGGTTGTTGTTTTTAAAAACTATAATTAGTTTTAGGTATTAGGTATTCTCTCAAAAAAACTTAAAGTGTTTTAGGTGGAGAGAATACCTAAATGTCCTTAAAGGCATGAACTCACCCTGTAGCTATGGACTAGTTTACTGTTTCATTTTGTATTTCTTAGGTTCTAGAATGACATGGAAAAAATGAAAACCCAGGGTATTTATTTATTGATTTCTTTTAAATCCAGTATGTAGTTAAATTATTGAACTTACTGTCACAGGGCACTGTGTAGGCCAAACCCAAAAAGAGATGTTAAACATGGTGGACGGTCTGGAAGCCATGATTCAGAAAGCTTCTGAATGCCTGATTTTCCAGGGCTGGAATTGTGCTTGAGGAAAGTTTTGCCTTGCAAATGTCCTTTTTCTCATAGTTTGCCCTGGTGTTTTTAGTGGGGACAGGTCAGTGGCCTGGATGAGCCTGTAGTTTCACCTGCTGGAGCAGTTTTGAACTCTTCTCTCTGCAGGGCAGCTTTACAAGGTGAATGTGCCTGTTGTGGTCACACAGGCCTCAGGAGATGGAAGCATTGTCCACTACCCTGTGCAGCAGATGTTTCATCCCCTTGGGCAAGCTTCAGTTCTGCAGGCCAGCCTGGCCAGTGTCACACAGCTGAATGCATCTGCTGCCCATGCAGCTGGTGAAACACTGCAGCCCCAGGAGGCTGCTCTCCAGCAGGCTGTGCTGTTTAAATCAAGCTATGTGGAAAAACAACACCTGGAGAACTCTGCTACCTTGGTCCAGCAGCCTTCTGTGAGTCTGCAGGAATATGAAATTAATGCAGTGTTGAATCAGTGCAGTGAATCCACAGAAAAATTCCAGCATGACAACCTTCACACAGCTGTGTTTACTCCAGAATGCTCTGAAGGACTTTTTATTGATGAATCCTTGGCAAGCAGCTCGAGCAGCGTCCTGCTGGATGTGGAGGGGCAGCTGGACATGGAGCATCCGGAGCTGCTGCAGCAGCAGGTGTCTGATGATATCATTGACCTGATTATTGCAGGGGAAAGCTTGGATGAAAATGCATTCCTGAAGGATCAGGGCAGCATGGCTTCCTCTGACAAGGTAAGGCTTTTGTTTCTCAGCTAATGAAAATACATCTGTTAGAGGAGGTTGTTTGAACACATTTCTAAGTGACAACTAGCTCCTTTAAATGAGAAGAACAAAAATTATTTTGATTTTATCGTTCAGTCTTAAGCTTGTTTAGAATAGCAGTAGCTGATTGCTTGTTTTTACATTAGGAATTTGTCAAAACTAGTGATTCATGAGAATATAAATTTAAAAATACTGAAAAATGTAATGGATAGATAGAATGTATTAGACTTATTGATTACTTTTGGGTTTTTTTGTCACTAAGCAGACATGAAAGACTCCTTGAGAACTTCCATATCATTCTGGCATGATCTGCATATGGATACTGGTCAATTGTGAGCAAAGTGCTTTTGCAGGATCAGCTGGGATTAATTTTATCTTGTAATGTGTGAAGAGCATTAAAGATGTATTGAGAATGCATTCAGGATGAAAAGTCAAATTTGATAAGTGAAAATCTCCTTGAAGAAAATGTATTTCCTTGGGGAAAAAGTCCTGGATAAACTAGAACTCAGCTAGAGCTGTGTGGGAAACTTGAGTGGTTTTAATTAACAAGCCTCTTTCCTGACCTCATCTAATTTTAGTGCCAGAAATGATTTGCAGGTGTTTGAAGTTCAGGCTGGCTTGGTGACTTTGAGTTGTAGTGCTCATATGTGATTGAGACAAATTTATTAAATGCAAATTTAATGACAGTAATGCCAAATGTCTGTAAATAGAAAGTGTAATGTTGCTGGTCTGAACTCTGATGGCAACATGATGAAGGCTGTCTGTAGTGAGAATGGGAGGTCAAAAGAAAATGTTCCTTTCCTGAACTAGAAAGTGTATGTGGATGGGAATTAAGTGCTACAATAAAGATTTAATGAGAAACTGAAGATAGCTGAAACCTTAAAGCCCTTTTATTATGCTCCTGTGAATGCTCTGTTTAGGAATTCTGTCACTTTTATGAACAGCAACTTGAAGTACTGAAATATTTACTGTCGCTCCCAGCTTTTTATATCTTATTTAAACAAAGCATTTTGAATGAGTTGAGGGAGAGAGATCAGTTCCTCTTGACTTTTATTTCAAAAATGAAAAATGCTATTTTTGGGGGTGGAGGAGTAGGTTCCTTTTATGTTTTCTTTGGGAGGGTTATTTTTTGCAATAGAAATTCTAAGTGTCCACTTGATTGCTGTTTTTTGAGTGCAAGGGTGTTTAGAGAAAAGGGTAAGAAATTTTTTTTCTATATTGCTTAGGAATATTTGACCTGGGTTCCATTAAGTTAGATGCAACACAATGTTTACAAATGTACTCAGGTTTTACAAGTTGTAGGACCTGAAACTCCCATATTAGTGCCCCTGGCTTGTTGATCCATTAAACAAAGCTCTCAGGCTTTGTGCTGAACACGGGGGTTTGTTGATTCACAATCTGTCCCTGGTCTCTTTCCCCGCTGTCCCACGGAACCCGCGGAGCAGGCGCAGCCCGATTTACCGCTGGAGAAAGATCTCTGCAGTGACATTGAAGGCATAAGTCAGCTCGATGGCACCGGGGACATTTCTGCCAAGGAACAAATGCCACATACCAAAGATAAAGAAGAGAATGAATTCATTGGCTTTATTGATTCAGAGGATCTGAGAGTTCTGGATGATGAGGAAGACTATGATGAAGAATGTGACAGCTCTTCAAACATAGAGTCCAGCGGCAGTGATGGGGACAATGAAGACCTCCAGATAGACATAGTTGAGGAGGTAATTTACTTTTTAGCCTTTAGAAGCACATAACAATATCAGATCTCTGTTGAGTTGTTGGACCTAGAACAGTTCCTGGTTAGTTTGATGCAGGGCATGCACAGTGAAGTTACAAACCTCTGGAGATAGGAGGTACTGCAGAGAAATTACTTGAAAGCTCATTATGAGAAGTATGGAAAAATGAAAAAACTGTTAGAAAGTCATTTGTTTATTGGATGAATTAAAATACTTAGCTATCAGAATTAAAGTTGTATTGTAGACCCCTGGCCTCAGTGGAATGGAGCTTTTGACTTAAGTAAGATATTATTTAAAGAATTAGATTTAGATAAGATCAGGATACAAATCTAGGTTTCCTTTCCTTCTGAAGCACCACAGGGAATTAGAGAAAAATGTGATACAAGAACTTTGTTCTCTGTTTAATCCCCCGTGTTTCTTTTAATGCCCTAGGTTTTCCTTTTTCGTAAAGATATGCAATTTTGTATCCTATGGGTTTGTTCACAAGAGCATCAATTTGTAGCATTTGGACTTTACATAAATGCAACTTGATCAGTATTTCAGTTACTGAATACTGCTTTATCACTTAGCAGTTTTGCTTTTTTGACCTTTGTTTTTATTTAGGGTGTTCTGGGTTATGAGAATGCAAACATGTAAAATGAGGTTTGGTACTTGTAAATGAGGTTGGTGCAATGTGGACTTCACAGCCTCCAGGTCTTCATTTTTGCAATGGTAAATTTATTGTTCTGGGAATGTTTAATTCCAAGTATGTTCAATGCTGTTCTGAAAGAGTGCATAAAACAGAATTTTAATCTCTAGGACCCCTTAAACTCTGGTGATGATGTCAGTGAGCAGGACATTGCAGACCTGTTTGACACCGACAATGTGATCGTTTGTCAGTATGAAAAGGTACAGTAGTACACTTTTATCATTGTTCTTTAATCATCCTAAATAATGCCTGCACAAATCCATCTCTGCTCTCCTGTCAGTGCCTTTTGAAGGAACTCTAATGCTGTGATGGAGTGTTTAAATGATGTGTTTAGCTGACAATAGTCTGAAGGCTTTCCTACTGTTTTCTGAAAAGAGGATAATCTTAATGGGCTATTAAAGGAAAAGGGAACAACAAGTCTGGCAAAATGATGATTTGTAAAGATGCAAAAGCTTGTTTATTTCCTTAACTTTTAAGTAAGATCAACATCTCCGTGGATGTATGTAGGCATATTCAGCTGTGAATTAAGGCTTTTATAAAGGATAACGGAAAGAGAGGTGTATGTACTTTCTTGTCTTTTTTTTCTTACTTGTCTTTGTAGTGCTCACTGAGAGATTTTCCTACCAGAATTTTGTTGTGTCTGAGAAACAAAGTAGCTTATTGTCCACCTTCATTTTAATGTTTAAAATTCAACTTTACTTTGAGCTCCTGAAGATCGAATCAAATCCTTTTAGCTATTGTATGGTTTTGCATGCTTACATGTCAGTAATTTAAAAGAGAAAAAAAGGCCATATTTTAAAGCAAATATGGAAAAATATGTCTGCAGTTTAAGAGCGTGCCTTGACTTTTTTTTTTTTTTTTAATATTCTTTCAAAAGTGCCTAGGGACAACTTTTTGTGTGTCTAACTATGCCTGTCTTAAAGATTGTCTGTGATTTAGGAAATGGAGAGGTGCTAAGAAAATTGTCTTTATAAAACTGTGACAGATTGACCTTTCCTGAGACCAGTTATTTTGGAAAGTTATAGGGATATGTGCAGAAAATGCCTCTGAAATGAAGCTGTTGATGTCTGTATTGTAGTGAAAGGTACACCAAGTGTTGCAGCCTCAGAACTCAGACATTACAGTTGCCATAGGTAGTGCATACTGTTATCCAGAGCAAGTTTTGTCTGAAAGAAGCTGAAAAATTGCCTGAAAATCTAAAAGAAACTACTAGGAAGGTCAGCACTGGGCATGCCTTACAGGAAATTTAATATCAGATGTTATTAGAAATTGAGAGTTACAGAAGCTGGGGGAAGGTGTTGGTAGCTTTCCCCTTTGCAATACAGATTTAATAAAACATGTAGGCCCAGAAGAAAGTAGATAAAACCAGCTATGTCTTAAGTTTCCTTGTTACCTTTAAAACAATGTTGTTGATAAAATTGCTGTCCTGTTTCTTTTCTTTCTGGAATTGAAAACTGATGCTGACAATTCAAGGAGTTTTCTAGGGATATTTTAAATTCCTTCTTTTAGTATTAAACAAAACTTTCTGGAGTATGGATCTCTTTGCAGGCATTTAAAAAGAAACAATATGCAAATTATTTCTTACTTAAAAAAAAAATTAAATAGCAGTATTTGCTTGTAAGGCAAGTTTTGGTGCTTTTAGATTGTTCCAAACACCTCTGTGCCTGCAACATTGCATTGCTATGTGGAAAGGAAAACCTTGCATTTTAGTTAAGTACACTGGATTACAAGTGTGCTGTGTTTTGGGATTGCCCTGTTACTGTTCTCATGTCCTGCTGGTGTTGAGCTATCCTAGGTAACACTTTTGGGGGGAAGTTGTAGGATAGGAGAGTGGGACAGGATGGGATCAGATTCAGGAGGTTTCTCTCTTGGGGGGTCTGGGAGTTCTTTATAAACAATTGAAGTATAATGCTTCCATTGACTATTCCATTGAATATTTTGAATCATAAGGATTTTAAAATAAAAACCAAGTGTGTAAAACAGGTTGTGCTTAAATCTTGTTGGTTATTTTTTTTAATGACTGGTCTAATTTATATTTGTGATTTCATTAATTTTGATTATTATTTTTCATCAGATACATCGAACTAAGAACAAATGGAAGTTCTACTTAAAAGATGGAGTGATGTCCATTGAGGGTAAAGACCATGTTTTTGCAAAAGCCACTGGAGATGCAGAGTGGTGAAACTTCACTCCAGTATGTCCTTGAAGGCTGTGCCATTATTTCCTTATAAGCCTTCTGTGAAACAACTGGACTTTCTTTTGTTGTGCCATAAAAAAACCAACAAACAACAACAACAACAAAAAAACCCCAAAAAAACCCCCTCATCAAACCAAAACAAACAAAACCCCCAAAAAAACCAAAACTGAAAAACCCAAACCCCAAACCAACAAATCTGTGATGAAAAAAAGAATGCAAAATCTGTTGTTAATTTGTAGTGTTAATCTGTTTAATTTGCAAACTAAACCACTGTACTTTTAGCTACTCAGCTGTCTTTCCTGTTTTTTCTGATTTCATTTTTTCCAATGAATTAATAGCTTTAAAGTTTGAAGTGTTATATCTGTTTGTAATTCAAGAAGGTAAAGAAATACTTAGTAATTAGTATAGAACTACTTATTGATTATAATCAAATAAGTTTTAGTTCTGTTATTTTTTCCCCAGTTCTTAAAAGCTGAGCTATGAGTTTAAATATAAAATTACCCTGTTGTGTTACTCTTTTCAAAGACTTTTGAGCTGAAAAAAAGGCAATATCTATGCAAGTCTGTAACCTGTGGCTGTTTCAGCTGCATATTTCTCTTGATTTTTTTTAGTTGCTTTGTGTTTTTTGGACTTAGTTTAAAGACATGCACTCTAGATGCAATAAGGGAAAGATCCTGGAGCTCTCAATATATGAGAATTATTATTGTTTATTCTATACTAGCTATGTCTACTGAGATGCAATGAGGAGTGTGATGCAACATTAAAATGTGATTTATTTTCACTGTCAATGCAAAGTCATTTAAGTTTGCTACTGTACATCTCCACTTTGTTCTAGGACTACAGACCAGTAAGCTGTGAATGATACAAATTGTGCATAATAATAAAAGTGTCATCTCAAATGCTTTTCTAGCACAGAGTTGTTTTTGTGTTCCCTCAGTTTAAACTCTGCCTAGAGAAGTGGGTACAAGCCATGCACGTGGCAGTAGCCTGCCCTACCATGAGACCTGCATTCCTCCCAACATCAACTTATTGTTAGTTTTTCTAGAAATAAAGGTCCAAAAGAAGCTTTGGGCCCTTGTCTCTCAGAGCTGCAGCTTTTCCCTGGCTGGCTCCTGTTCCTTCTAGGAAAGATGAGCAATTCCATGGTAAAGCTGCAGCCAGGCTGCCTCAGAACAGGATCATCCTACTGGAAGAGCAGTGCTACACTAGGGCACACTTCCCTCCTGTCTGGTCCTCCCATGTCTGCTGGACTGAGGCATTTTGCTTATCTCTAATCCCTGACAGGGTGCAGAGGCTGGGAGAAGGGAAGGAAACATCTGAGAGTGGGAGAGAATGAATGTATGGAAGAAACAAAGGGAATAACCCCAGCCCTTGCTGGTAATGGTGCAAACCCTTGTGCTAATGCCATAAGGCAGGAAGTAGCTCTTTAAAAATTGAGTCTAGTACATGCTTTGTTGGATGCCTCTGCTACTCTCCAGTGTCAAAGACAGGACACCGAACTAGAGCGCTTGAACCAAGTGTGACATTCCTTTTGTCTTTTATAGATGCTGCTGATGCAATGTGAAGAATTGTGTGTCCAGAGGCAGTTAAAATATTGCAGTGTATGATTTCTTTTCCCCCATTCAGATGACTTGTAGCTGCACTGATGCTATGCTTCAGACCCATAAATGCACAAAAAATGCAGCTCTTAGCACATGATAGATGCTCTTAGGTTTCAGCACTCTCTCACAGGCTCTGAGGTGCTCATGCTCTGTAAATGTGCACATTATGAACTGTGGGACCATTTCCAGTGTCAGAAAAGACTGGGAGCAGAGTTAGTGTGGCACAGGAATCCATGGGACAGGACTGGATGTGCACCATTCACTAAGCACCAAAAAAGGCTCTCAATGGTGCTTCTGAATTTGACCTGTTTTTCCTGGTCACTACTAAATAAAGGGGCTAAAGAGTACTTAGTTTTTAGTTAGTTTTACAGATAATATTAGTAAAGAATTACAGCTTTGAACAAGACATTTGCAACTAAATACACTTGAAGTTAGGAATTTTTATAGTGGAAAAAGAATGTTTTTTATTAAAATGTAAACTCTAGTCTGTGACTTGAACAGTAATCAGTGCTTTTGATCTGAATAGTTTATGAATTAATGTTTTTGATTGCTGCTACTTACAGTTTAGCAAACATGTTGCTGCAGATGTGACAGGATGAGGTGTGTAATACCAGTTATGGCCTTCAAAGGTACTTCAGTAAATGGCTGTCTAAAACTTTACACCAGAAAGAAGGTAAAGTAAAAATAATGAGATAGAATAACAAGAGTAACTTGTATGAGAAGATCTGTCATGAATCTAAATCTCTTATTAAAGGTTTACTTATTTGGTTATTTTTGTGCATAGACAAATTTTAAGTAAATAAATTACATTTGATGTTTTGTCAGTGTTTTTTTTTTTATACAGCAATTTTTTAAATGGTGGATTTCACTGCACTTGCAGCAGGTACAAAAAAACCACAAGATTCAGAGATTCTCTTGCTGCTTATCTGTTACTTCTGCAGCTCTGTAGGGTAGGTGCTATGAGTTGTTGTTAATTCTAACTCATTTCCCTTGCCTGTGGTTTCCTAACCATGTTATGTGGTGGGGAGGGTGTGCCTATCCTGCTGAAACATAATGCAAGTAAATCAGTTGTTGCCCACTTAAGATATTGTGCTGTCGTGTCCTAAATTGTGTGCAAGACTCTTCCATGGGATGTCAGATGAAGAGTCTCAAAAATCCATTTGGAGGTAGGTGGCAGAGAAGTTTTAGGCCCAGTAGCTGTTTTTTACACCAGTAACTTTGGCTGTATTATAGTTAGATGTCCTATCACAGTCCTTTTGGATCATTTGGCTAAGATCAGGGCCTGGTGTATGTAAAGAGATGCATCAAATGGAATTTTTATTGATTGCTAAACCAGAGAGTTTTAAGAGTCTCCTCTGTTCTCAATTCTGCTTCATTCCCACCTGTGGAATTGCTCATGAGCACAGCTGTGCTTACATCAAGAGCTTTTGCACTGATTGAAACCATGGCATTATGCTGAAGGTAAGAGTGGGTCAGAGATGTTATTGCTAATTATCACAATTATGAACTAATGATAGACCAGTCACTGGTACAAAGAATTGCTTTCATTAATGTGAAGCAAATGTAGCTGGTGGTGCAGTGTTTGGCAACAAGAGGAGTGCTTTGGAACTCAGTTGCTGTCACAGACTTGAAAGCAAAGGTCTCAGCTGAAAAGGAGAATGTAAAAGGTTTAAAGTGATTGCAGTAGTACTGTTCTCTTATGTATCAGACTCTGCACTTAAATTAGCAGTGCAGTCACAAATCTGGACCAGGCATTTAGTATGATCACTTAGCATCAGGCAATGCATAGTGAAAGAAAAGAGAGATTTTAATGGGAAAACATTGTCACAAAAAGGTAACTCTGCTTCATCACCTGGAATAGAGTCGGATTGTGTGTGCTGAAGAGGATCTGGTGCATTCCTGAATGCCACTGGTGATGTCAGAGAGTGGACAGGTGAAAATCATTCCTGAGACTGTCCCAGGAGGGAAAAGAAGGCAGCACTTCCTTGCCTGTGCAGGAAGCAGCTCTCCTGCTGCAGAGAGGGAGCCTTTACAGTTTACCTGATTTGTGTGTACACATGTGATGCCCTAAATTGAGTCCTGTGTGCAGCAGAGGGGGTTTTGCATCTCTTGTGATTTCCAGATCACACATGGTTGTGCATGGGTTAACAATTTAACTAAACTACCTACCAACTCAGCCTGAGATCTAATATAAACTGCAAAATTGCCAGTGACAAAGGTTCAATAGATAAACTTTCCTCCTTGGTGACATCTTTACACCCTATTGCTTGAATACTCTTCTTTAACTGTGTGTAGGTGGCTGTGTAATTGGAAGTTTCTGTTGATGAAATGGAGGCTTCTAGTTTACTGCCTCTTTCTTTAAACTAACAATGCCAGCACAGCTGATAGGAATAAAAAAAGAAAGGTAGCAAACAGGCTTTAAATACTCCAGGGAAGCAGATCTGGAGAAAAAGAAGCCAGGCTGCAATCACTGCAGTACCTGTTAGCTTCAAGAGCAACTTGGCTACTCCTGGACTCTTCTGGTTCCCCACACAGAAAAGTTTTGCTTAATAGCCACCTTCCACACCTGTCATCACAAAGGAAGAAAAGGGAAAACACCACTTTGAATGTCAGAACAGTTATGTTGCATAAGAATTACTGACTGGCATTTTTATTTATTATGAAATGTTCAAGACACTGTAAAACAATCCCTAGTCACTAAGATAATCACAACTGGCCTTGCAAAGGGTAACTTGGCACTCTGGGTAAATTTTCCTTGTGAGATGTCTTGTCCCGTGGTGCAGGATAGGGCTTCTCTAAGGCTGACAAGAGCGGGAATGCTTGGGAGGCTTTGTTGGGGGCTGTGGCTGCACCGCCGTTCTTGCAGTTGGAGTTATAAGCAGAGAAATAGTTCATCCTGTAGAGCTGTGCTCGGCTCTTGCAGCAGCCAAGCTTGCTCATCAGCAGGAAGAAATCCCTCCGAAACGCTTTGGTGAAAATGGCGTAGAGGAAGGGGTTAGCGCAGGAGTTGACGGGGTAAAATAAAACCAGCAGGATCTTGGAGTTGGTGACCGTGATGAGAGGAACTTTGAAGGCAGCGGATATGGCAAAAAAGGAGATGGGGGCCATGCAGGTGAAATCTGTGAAGATCAGTATGGCCATTCTCTTGGCGACCTTGGTGTCTTTATTGGCGGCCACCAGCTCTGGGTTCTGCACGGCGATGTAAATCTTGATGTAGCAAGCACAAATGACAACGAAGGCGACAACATTGAGCACCAAGATGAGCAGGATGTAGGCCTGGGACAGGCCCGTTTCGATATCCATGGGCAAACAGATGCTGACCTTCATGTAGCTGCTGACCCCGAAGAGAGGCAGCAGGGCTATCCCGATGGAGAAGAGCCAGCCCCCGAGCATGATGGGCACGGCGTGGCGCAGGCGCAGCTTGCGGTCCAGCTGCATGGCGTAGGTGATGGTGTGCCAGCGCTCCAGGGTGATCACCATCAGCGTGTACACCGACAGCTCGCTGGCAAACACCGTGAAGAAGCCGGCCGTGCTGCAGCCGCCGCCAGTCTGCCAGTCAATGGCGTGGTTGTAGTACTGCCCGCTGGTCTGCGCGTCCACCGAGGCGATGAGCAGCAGGTACAGCCCCATGCAGAAGTCGGCGAAGGAGAGGTTGCACATGAGGAAGCGAGGGACGGTGAGCTTGTAGTGGCTGGTCAGCAGAACGAGGAGCACGGTGAAATTGCCGGCGATGGCCAGGATGTTGATGAACCAGATCAGCACCCTGAGGAAGCTGTAGCCCAGGATGTCTTCGCAGGGATTGAAGGCATCTGGTTCCGGGGTGCACGTGAGGATTTTGGGCTGGCAGAAGTCGTACTCAAAGTCAAAGCCGGCCATTTCGCTGTTGTCGAAAATGGTTGAGTAGCTGTAGGGAGAACTCTCATAATCTGTTCCAAAGGAGTGTGTCTTCCTCTCTGCTGACCATAGCAATGTGCTGTTGGAGTCGTCGCTGTAACCATGAAAAAACCACCCCCCAGACAAAGTGAGTTATTTGTTACATGCCACTCGCATTCCTTTGCAAAAGACAACAGATAAGAGTTGTTCTAAAACAGTGACTTCCTCCGTGTGTTTCTACAGGGTGTTTACAAATAATGAAGCCTTGTAAGGATGCTTTGTGTTTGGGAAGTAGCCTTGAGAGCAGCAGGGGTCACAGTCCTATCCACAGAAATGCTCTCTTATACAACTTGCTTATTTGTAAGTACTTCACTTTCGCTGCTTTGTGGAGGAGCCACGGTTCTCATGCTGCTGGTTGGCTGCAGTCCAAGCTATAGCAATACCTGGGCTGATGGATTTCAGGTTTGATGCACAGAGGTTTCACAGGCAGTTGTAGAGGCCATACTAACATAACCTATGGATTTTAACTGGGCACCTTTGCTCCCCTTAGGAAAGGGAACTTTGTAGCAAACAAATTCCGGAGACTATGTATGGCTTGGGAGGTGCTGAGGAATTTGCTGTTTGCAGTATTATAGGGCAAGGAGTAGAAGTGCATGGCTAACTAAATCACACTGATAGCTAGGAATTTATTAAATTTAGGCTGTACCCAATGCCTAATTAAAAATGTTGTAGGTTTTTAAGGACTTCTAAAATCTCTAGGTCAGCAAGAGTGTGGTGATAAGCCTGCCAAAGAAGAAATGTGTTAAAAGTAAACACTGTCTTTTCTGGCACTTCCCTGCCATAACAGGTGCCCACTTCCCAACTTCCCAATCATCCTGACTGTGAGTGTTTGGTGGGCAAACACTCAGTCTGCAGGGTTAGACCTGGAAAATGTCTCTATTGAGGACAACTCTTGAGAAAACTGGTAACTTCAGGATAATTTAACTACATGCTTAAGCTTCCACATCTACTGAAGCATGTCCATTAAATGATATTTCTGGAGCAGGGTCTTAACTGGCAAATGAAATTGAGCTGCTTTTCAGCTATTCCTGTGGGGCAAATAATGTCCCAAACTCATTATCCTTACTTCTCTCTGTATATGGAAAACTGCATTTACTCGCCTGGTTCAAACTGGAAAAGCAGGGAATACTTTTGACTCTATTTACTTATAAAAATGATTGTGATTTTCTGAGAGGCTGTGTGAATGTGCTGCTATGTGGAAGCTGGATTTTTGTAGGTTTTTTTGGTTTTTTTTACTAGTAAGAATTCAGGACTTTCAGATGATTTCTGCTGTGGTTCTGCAGCCATTAAGCCCATGAACCATAACCTTATTTTCACTTGCTTATTATAATGCCTGCTCATTGCTGGGAAAATTGTTGGGATTGGGATTTGCCAAAGCAAAAAGCTTCAGGAGCCAATAGGCTGGTCAGACTATTTAATGCACAGCAGGAGTGCCACAGATGCTAATCCAAAACAAGCAGACAGATAAAACCAAATGGCAAGTGTAGGAGGCCTCACCAACCAGCAAACAAGATAATGTCCAAGGAAGTAATTATCCCAATGAATCAATCACATCTCAGCTGCATTTAGCCATTGGGATTTTGTGACCATAACCTTGTTTCTTCTAGACTTTAGAATGCTTTGACGCCACGTCAGGGCTGCTAAGAAGTCCCAAGGTCTCCCATGTAGCTGCAGAGGGATGAAGAATAGCAAATCTTTTAACTTCTCCCTTAAAAGCTGGGTTAGAGCCTGTGCCATCCAGCACAGCCAACACAACAATTCTGATATTAGCCTTTCTCATTGTCACACTGAGCACTGTCAAGTAAAACTGTGATGATATGAAAAGACATGTTTAGACGGAGTAAACCACTGGCACGGGATCATCACACTTCTAGCTCAGGGACTACATTCTACCATGAAAAACTATTGATATGCAGAGTTTGAGTTATCCTTTCTATAGGCAAAAAAAAAAGTTACCAATAACAGGTCTTTTTTGAATCAGACCAATAACAGCATTTATTTCAGGGAATGGAAAGTCTCCTTGTAGGCCACTAACTTCTGTAAATATTTATTCATTATTTTGAAGTCCTTTAAGAATTCAGAATCCAAACTGAAATGAGAAATCTTGTGAAATCATGAGGGTTTTTTATTCCCCTTTCCTTTTGAAGATCCAAATCTTGGTTTAATGATAGTAAAATTACCACTGTGCCTCTTGTAGGGGTGACTGAATTGGCAGGCAAAGACCTGCTTAGTAAAAAACATGTGAACAGCAGAAAGGGGAGGAGGTCTGTATTTGCTACTTCCATCATCTCTATGCAAAGAGGTACTTACAGCATTTCGTTAGTCGGTCTCCTCATGGTGCTTTCACACTCCTTGGAGAAGTTGTCAAAAATGGAAAACAACAAATTCTGTCTGCAAGAAGGATGAGAAGAAAGTTAAGTTTCAGGCTGGATTTTGGCCAAAGCCTTGTCTTCTCTGCAAGTGATCTTCAGAGACATGTAAGGTAAGCCAGCGCTGGCCTCAAGGCAGCACAAACGTTCCTGCAGACATCTGGAAGTGGGAAGGAGAAGACTTCAAATGCTGTGAAAATAGGCAGTGTCAGGATGTGTAAGGTGTGTAAGGATGGTCTTTCAGCTTGGTTATTGTGTAGGATGTATTCTTTTTATATATATAACTTGAACTTGAATTAAATGGTACATTTTGAAATATTGTATTGAATTGGGCAGATTCTCCACCAGGATGAATGGAAGCAGTTAGGCTGGCTTTTGTAGAAGTGCCTGTTCACAGCTGCTGGAAACTGGCCTGATGCAGAACCCCAGAATGGGTCAGGTTGGAAGGGACCATGGTGGGACATCTAGTCCAACTTCCCTGATTCACCCTAGAGCACATTCCAGACAGTGCTGTGACATCCCCAGTGAGGGAGACTCCACACCCTCTCCATGCAACCTGTTCCAGTGCTTGGTCACCTGCACAGAAGGAAGTTCTTCCTCATATTCAAGATGGAACTTCCTGTGCATCAGTTCCTGCCCATTGCTTCTTGTCCCATTGCCCAGCACCACTGAGCAGAGCCTGATCCATCCCCCTGACACCCTCCCTTCAGATACTGACAGATATTGATGAGGTTCCCTCTGAGTCCTCTCTCCTCCAGGCTGAACAGCCCTAGCTACCTCAGGCTTTCCTCATAAGAGAGGTTCTCCAGACCCTTGACCACCTTAGTAGCCCTCCTCTAGACCTGCTCCAGGAGCTCCACGTCTCTCTCATCCTGAGGATCCCACAACTGGGCACAGCACTCCAGATGTCCCTCAGCAGGGCTGAGCAGAGGGCTGGGATCACCTCCCTGCCCTGCTGGCACTGCAGCTCCTGATGCAGCCCAGGACACCTTTGGCCTTCTTGGCCACCAGGACACACTGCTGGCTCAGGGACAGGTCCCTGGGTCCTCTGCAGAGCAGCTCAGCCCCAAGCCCTTGCCTGATACATGGGGTGAATCTTCCCCAGGTGACTCTATTTTAAAAGCTGTCTGTGATCTGAAGGTAGACTTTGCATGCTAGAAGTAAGGCAGTTTGAATAGTACAATTTGAAAGGTGATACATTTAGCAAAATCTCTGGTTTTGAGCCTTTTAAAGTACTCTACCAGTATGAATGGAAATGGCTTTGTCTCACCTCATTGCTGGTAGGGGAGCAGTAATTTCTTGATTTGCATGGGATTTCCTCCCCAGCAATTTACTAAGAAAACAGTCACTTAATATAAATATAAGAAAGTGACTTACTAAGGCACGTCTGTTTTTATAGGCCATGCCCATGCCTCAAGTCAAGCACCCAAAAAACAATAGAGTATCAGAAATGTAGTTATCTTTATCAGAATAAATACCCTTTTTCTCTGCCAGAGTTGCTCCTGCATTTAATACACTCAGAGATGTGATCTGTGACAGAATCAGTTCATTAGCAATGGAAATGCTTAACAGTAGAATCTTTGTTCTGTGTGTGCAGAATCAAGAACTCCTTAGTAAAATGAGGTAGGCAGAGAAAGCACAGATTAACCCCTAATGTTACCTTAAATACCCATTGGAATGTACTCCTGCCTTTCCAGGACATCCCTGAAGTGAAGGCAGGGGGGTGACACTGATCAGGCCTCCCACAACTGCCTGCTCAGTCATTGCTGTGGCCTTCATTTGAGATGGACGAGAACAAGGCAACTCCATGGCTCAAACTAAACCCATCTGGGGTTGCTTTGGCTGCCTGAAGCCAACTGGAGTTTGGTTTCTTTGAACCATAAATGCTGAAAAATGAGTTCCTGTTTTCTTGGGTTAACTGCCCCAAGTTTGTGGATGCAAAGCTCTCCCTGTGCCACAGTTTCCAGCTGTGGGGAGAACAATACTGCCTATTACTTGAAATGGTTGGAACTAAACCGTGTAATCTCTCTGGGGCAGGCATTAAATTTTGGTGGGTAATTGAAAGCTTGCCCTTTCTACTATGTCATCATATCACCTGTACTAATTAAGCTAAAGGCTACAGGGGTTTCATTTTATTTTTAATTAGGGCAATGTGCTATTGATAAAAGTTTGTTTTCTGTATGCCACTAGGCTTTTAATTGAGATACCAAGAAAAATGTAAGCTTTAAACAAGCTTAGAATAACGTTTCTGCTGGCAGATCCAGGGCACAGGATGGGATCCATTTCTGCTCTAAAATAAATGGACATAATTTTCCTGGCCTTAGCAGAGATTTGCTGTTTCCTGCAAGGCCTTGCAATGCACCACAGTTTCCCTGTAACAGGAATAAAGACAATCAAACCATGTGAGCTGAATAAAGCAGAATTGCCATTTTGGAACTTCTGAAGAACTGCAGTACCATAATGTGCTGTTTGGACTTACCTTTCTGTCCTTAGATTTCGAAAAGCACAGCAGTGGCTGGGATATGTTAGGACAGCTTCCAGAAGACTGCTGAATTTATCCAGTGGTGGCAGCCTCTTTAATGAGTAAGATGAGGTTGCATTCAAGACCTGAATGGCCTCAAGCCCATAACTAGGCAGGGACTCCAGTGCTGTTGAAGAAATATCCCTGCAAAACAAAGAGAGCATTCACTTTTCTTTTCATCCCTGCAAAAATACCACCAAAGCATGACAGTAGACAACAGCAACTGGTTTTTTCATAAAGGTTCAGATCTGCTTCAGCACCTAATGCCCAGCTCAGAGACATGGTCTGTGAACTACAGAGCAGCAGGGTAAGAGCATCCCTGTGGCTCAGCAGCTCCAGCCAGGCAAGGGGCTCCCTTGATCCTGGCGAAACTGAAACCCACCACTCCAGGGGCTGTGTCCTGACCTTTCCATTGGAAATTCATGCATGGAGTGAGAGATGTCTCTTTAAGCCAGACACACTGAGAGAAGAAGGTGGGCAATAGTGACTCTCCAGCTAGCTGAAGGGTAGGACACTCTCTTTTCTCTCTGCTTGGCTCTGAAAGGCTGTTCTAGGTGCTTTAATTAAATGGCTGTTAATTAAAACCTCAAAAATGTTGTCATTCTTGCCAACACAAACTTAAGGAGTTTGGCTTACAGTAACTTCAAAGGGGCTGTTGGTGTGAAAAATGTCCATTAGGACATTAAAGAAAGGAAAAAAAGACTCACAATTCTGAAAGTGATGTCAGTAATGCCATGTTCCATGAAGCACCAATAAAAGGCACAAAAAAGGCATGTGCAGCACAAAGTGCTATTTACAGAAGCACACTGTGTTTTATTGCCAGGGCAGCCCTCCAGTAAGTCCTTAATTAATAAATCATGAGAATGATAATAACGAGTATTATTCAGCGTGAACTGACAGCACGCAATCAACTGGTTCACTTTTATAAACAAGTTCTAAACCTATATATTGCCAAAACATGTCCATCCTACCAAAGGACAAGTTAGTTTACAATGTCAGAACTTAAGAAACAGGATCAGGAGGATCTGACAAAAATAAAGCAAAAACCAAAATGTCTAAGAGGTGGAGATCAATGCCAACACTAGAACTGTTATGTGTTGTGCAAACTCCTTTCACTCTCTCATTTCATTGCATCTCCTTGCCATGTTTCCACTTTGTACACAGAGGGTAAGAGATCAAATCTCCCTCCAGACCTGAAGCCTGTGTTTGCTGTGGTGACACAGCCCTGGTGGCACAGTGCAGTTCCCACAGGACACTCAGGTCATGGACACTTACAGGACATCTGGCCCTGTGGCCCCTCTCAGGGCATCATTGTGGATCCGCCTGAGGTTCTTGTTGTCCTTCAGGATCCTGTGGAACCAAAAATGAACTCTCTTTACATCTGTGTTTTAAATATCTCTTTTTAGGTTTCTTCTTCACACTTGTTTCCATTCTTTCTCCCACCACAGCAGTGGTTGTTGCACTGCCTGGCTGGGGAGTGCTTGTGTTTCCCATGTGGCCTTTACTTCCTCTGATGCCATCAGATAATTATCGTCTACACTTATATGAGATAAATTCCAAATTCTTCTGACTTAAACTAGGACAACCAGGCTGGTTCTTTCACTTCAGTAGCAAATACGCATTTTGCCCAAACCAACACACTAGTACCCCAGCGTGTGAGAGGGATTAAAAACTATTGATGTTTCCAGACATAAACTGTAGATTAGTTCTGGGCTACTGTTTCAAGTTCTACACTAATTTATGAAATTTTCTTAAGAATTATGAGCTTTTCTCACAAAAGCTGTACTATTTTAAGGGATGTTGTTTCAGGAAAAGCAGTGAGAGCTGCAGGATTAAGAACTGAGTCGCAGTGACACTGAAAGTTGCAGTTTTCTCATGGGTATTGGGAAACAGAAGACACAGCCAGTTAAACTGAAGGAAGAGCCTCTGACTATTTAAATTCTTATTTACTGTGTAAATTACTGAGGAGGGATAGCATACTCACAGTTGATTCAGCTTTGTCCCATTGAAGGCATGGCTGTGGATATCTTCAAATCCATTTTTATACAGCTTGCTGGAGATTAAATAAACATAAGGGAAAAAGATTTGGAAAAGGTGAGGTTACATTTTGTACTACAAGTTTCAAACCTCGGTGCTGCATTCATTTTAATGATTAGAGTCCCTGCTTATAAAGAATGAAGGTAATATAGCTCTTAAATTAAGAAAGGTGTAGATAAAATTCTCTAAGCTCCTTCCTGCTTAGCTGCTGAGGTACAGATCTTCCACCTGCTGAGGGGCTCAGCTGTGCCTACCTGGGGCTGAGATCCAGAAACAAGGCATTAGTCCAGCTAAGCTCCTGGCACACAGACAACAACCTGGAGGCAGGAGACCTGGATTTGGTGGTGTCAGCAGGTGCAGATGGAAGACTGCAAGGCTGAGAGAGGTGTCAGGTGGAAAGCAACTGTAAAGCCTGGAGGGAGCTCCTGGATTGCAGATCCTCTATGGATGGACAAATCTGCCAAGGGACAGCTTTGCAGAGAGGCAGGGGTGAGCTGTGCATCATCCAGCAGGCAGTGAGTAATCAGCTTCCCCAAGGTGCTGCTGCCAGGCTTGATTTGTGCTGTGGGAGCCTTGGTGTTCCCTGCACTGCACAGGGACACTGGATGCCACCCTGATTCCTGATTCCTTACCCTGGTGCCAGACACCTAAAGCCTGAGCTCTGCTACACCTCAGCTCTTTTCCTTCATCAGGAGATGTAACCTATAGGTCTATTAATATCCATTTGTGATATTAAGTTCATATATCCAATAGAAATTCAACACAGTCACTTGTATTGATTACTTTTTCTTTAATGTTAAGCCCTATTAGAAAACTTGGAACTGTTTATGAATTAAACAACATTTTTGTTGCTTTTCCACTTGCTTTTAGGATAGCACAAACTGGCCCTATGAAACCAAGCGCTCAAGTGTGGGGAACACCTGACTCCACTTGATAGGTGGTATCTACCTCAGCACAATGCTGAAATTAGTAATAGCCTTAAAGACCATGACAATATGTGGGATCAATTTCCCAATCCACAAGAAGCATTAACTGCTGGAAAGGCTAAATTAGCTATTTGCAGTGCAAAGTATGACAGCAGGGTGACTTTACACCTCCATAGATTACTTGTGCTTCACCAGACCATGCTGTAGCAGGAGGAATTACTCCCCCTAATTACGGCTAACAACATGGGGTGGAGTTAACACGGAGCTCTACAATTAGGAAGCTGCTGATAAGATAATTCTTTTCTTCTTGTGGTGAGCTCCCAGACACAAAAGGATGGGAGAAAAATGACTTTTGGCTGTTTCCTGACTCAAACTCCCTCCCATTTAATACACTTTAGGGTTACAGTAAAGACTTTAAGCACCTTTCTCCATCTCTTTTATGTTCATTTTCTTGCACCATTAGCAGAATAATAATTTTTCTGGAGTTATTTTGAGAACTTGCTGGGAGTAAAGAGGCTCATAAGATGAAATGATGCACTAATCCAAGCAATTGCTCCTCTTTAGCATCGTGCAGGAGTAGCATTCAGTCACATTTATGCCCAGTTCCTCTCTCCTTTCCAGAAGGTATTGGTCAATACATAAAATCTGGGTTAAAATTACTGTCATGCTGGCATATCAGCCTGATGAAGAGCCCATCAGCTGTAGTTCTTGCAGCTCCTTTGCAGGTGCAAATTCCCCATGAGTTTTGGGCAGGGGTCCCATTGGATGTGAGCTGGAGACTGGCCCCCAAATCTGGGCTTGTGGCTACCACACCTACTCTCTATGGCTCACAGGGCCCTTCCTTGGGAAACCCAAATTTTGGCCACATTCTGTTAAGAGGCTCAGCTTGTGATTTCTCCTCTTCCAGCACTACTTTGTGGAAGTTTTCCTGAAACTTCCTGTGAAATCCATACAGAGTTTTTGCTGTGCTGGCAGAGGACATTACACCTTGGCTTTCTGCATTCCTCAGGTGGGGCATCTCATAGCATCAAACCCACCCACCTCACAGGGGGCTGGAACAAGGAACCCACTGCTGGCTAAAAGGAAAGTCTTGGGTGTGGAGATTTATGGGAATCTTACAAGAAAGTAAGCTGAGGCAAAAGAAATCAGGGTAAGAAGCAGCAGCCATAGTTTGTACTAATTTATTCTGTGTCTCTATCCCTCCTTTTCAGAGGAATCCTGTGCAGCTGAAGCTCAGCTCCCCCAGACTGCTTGGTCACTGAAAGCACTGTTTCAAGAAACCATATCCCTGAGGTAAGAACAGAGACTTTGGCCTCCAGTGCAGTTTTTGTAGTTTATATCTTGGTGATGGTATTTTTAAAAACAACATTGCATGGAAGATGAAGATTTAGATCTCTGGTCCTATTTCCTTTCCTAAATAAAACTCTGCTCTTCATCTTGAAGAACATCCCTATGTTTCTTAGGCATTTAAAATTCAGCACACAATACATATTTATTTTTTTATGGGGCTTAATGTCAAGATTTTCATGAACTCAACCCACTTTCCTCAAGCAGAAGTGTTATCCTCACAGAAGGAGCTGGAGCTAGGATTATTTTACTCACAGAGTCAGTGATTCATTGTTCATCCCTTGGAAAGCATTTTGTGGTATAATTGTCATACGCAAGTTATCACAGAGCTCCCTTTGGAAGGAAAGAAAAAAGGAGTTTTTGTCAGTGTCTCAGGAGCAAGATGGAAAACACAGCTGGGTTAGCATGGGTCTCTACTTACAAAATAAAATGAGCTTCCATTGAGAAGATCTGTGTCAGGTCTGGAAATTGTCTTATTCCAGTGTTACAAATACTCCTAGAGAAAAGCATAATTCCTATTTATAGGAGGAAATATTACCAGAGTGGGTGCAACAAGAAGCTGACTTGGTAGGTGTAAGTTTAACAGTGCTTTAAAAACTGACTGACAAATCTAATTTTTAAAGTAGGCTCCAAAGGTATTTGTAAGACCTGTAAAAATCAAGTTTTCAGAATTCTCAAGCAGTGTCCTAGAGGAGCAGCATATGTTCTCACTACATTAAGCATGAGGGAGAGATTTTACTTACATCTTCTGTTTAGTACTCTGTTAAAATGCAAACTTTATTCTAGAAATAAGCACTTATCAGAACTACTTTGCAGACTTCTGTTTTGTCCATCAGTGCCCTGCCCTTGTACACAGAAAGACCTCACTATTGGCTAACTCCAGGTTAAAGCTGTTGTAAACAATGTACAAACCTCAAGGATGCTGTAATGCATGAAAAACCTTTCTCCTTACACTCCTTAACTTGATTTGTCTACTCCTTTGGAGAAAAGAAAAAATAGAGCAAACAGAAAAGGAATAGAAGTCTTTCTTACAAGTATTTTAGCCTTGGAAGATTTCTGAACGCTCCGTCCTCAATGTGCAACAGATTTTTTGTGTTCAGGATTAATCTGCAGTGAGGGGAAAAAGAAAATCAGTATTATAATCAATATAAATTTGGGAGGACCCTGAGTTTTGCTTGCAATTTACTTTCTCAGAAAACAGCCTGAAAATGTGCAATTTTTTGAGGGTGCATTTTGAGGCACTGTTGGTAATAAAAATGGCCTGCAATTTTTAGGCAGCCAACAAAAGATATCACTGCCTGAATTCTCATGGTTTTCTGAGCTGATCTGGCTTTCATATCGTGGTCATTGGTGGGAGTTGGCATTTTGAGCTTGGACCTGAGGGTGTGAGTGTGCCTGGTCCTTGATCCACAATCAGATCCCTTCAAATCATCCCTCATTTCCATTACATTGCTGATGCTCTTCTTAGCCAGGAAAGGCAGTTCCTCAGATAGCTTAACCTCTTAGGAGCTCCACGGACTTCCTTAGAGCAGTGGTTGGTAGAAGTGGATCAGCAGAAACTGGGAGAGAAATGTGTGAGAAATCCTATTTGCTAGCAGTCACCTAAAAACCAGACAGATCTCTTAATCATGGAGAATTTCCAGCAGCTGAACTATTTGGAAAAGCTCTGTTTGCCCTAAAGGCCAATAACTGAAGACCAGCTCCCTCCCACCCAATGACTTACAAAATACAAATGTTTTAGCATATGAAATGGTAAAAAATGTTGAAATCCAAGGATGCTATTGAGCTCACTACCCTGATCATCCATTGAATGTGGACTTGAGTGCAGCTTGGGACATCGAGCCCTTGCAATGTGAGTCCTGCACTGCTCTCAGGATTCAAGGAGGTTTTTTTGCCAGTTTCCTATAGCTCTTCAATGGCCTTGCTTAGCTTTTGGGTTTTGGAAGACAGGCATAAGACAGGCTGTGCATAAACTGTAGGTGAATGCATGGGGTGAAACCTTTCATTCCTTCCCTAAATACATCACTGATTCTACTGGAAGTTGGACTCAGTCAGAGGTTGACTAATCCGTATCCCTTGCTTATGTGAGTGACTGGCTTCAGTGATGTTCACATATGAAAGAAAAAAGAGATGAATTTGTCCTCAGTTGCACAATTTTCAGCCACTCACTGGTCATGCTGTGCGAAAAAGGCAGCAACGAGATATTGAATCAGATTTAGAGTTTCCAATTCCACTAAATATTTCAGAGCATTCTCCTACTCGTTGCTTTTAACTCTCTCTCTCAGATGCCTGTGCTATGAGGTGAAGTTTAAAATCAGTGCATGTTCTGTTTGAGTAATATTTTAGTGCTGCACAGAAGAGCTATGCATACTAAGCAGCTGCATTTAAATAATGTAGGGCTTTGAAAACGGCATCTTCAAAAAGAAAGATTTTTCTCATCTGTTGTCATCTCAAATTATTTCCCCACTTAGAAAACCTGGCAGTGGCAGAGCTCCCCTCTTGCCACTGAGCTCACAGAAAGCAGTGGGACTCTGTGCAGGGATGTCCAAGGCCAGGCCTTACAGAGTGCTCACTGTTTTGCATAGGACTTTGGAGAGAAATTTTCTCATCACACATCTCAATCAAAGCCAATCAAAGTCAGAGAGACAGATTTGGTCCAGGAATACTTCTCTGCAGCCTGTGTACTCCTCAGTGATCCGAAACCACAGCGTGGATGCCTTTTTTTAACTGGTGCTCACATTTCAGACAAGGAGGGGAGGCTGTCAAAGGCACTCGCTTCTATTCTCTCCAGGGAGTCGCTCAGAGAGATTTCACTGCAATGAAAACAGCAGACACAAAGCAACACATTACCAGAAAATACCTCAGAAATTGACTTTGTATTTCCTTCCTTTATGCACACTTGTTCAACCCCTCCTGTCAGTCTTGTCTGTGCCTCACCTCAGACATCCTGGCAGGCCCTGCCAGTGGGGTTTGGGAGAGAACCAGCCTTTTCCTGTCTTGGCAAAAGGGAAAGCCAACCCTTAGGAATAAGGGCCACTGTAAGAGCCAATTTCCACTTCCTCAGTAAATTACGGGTAAGCTAGAGACTGAGAGCCAGAGCAAATGTAAGCAGAGTGAGCCCAAGCCTCATGAGCCTTTTCCTCCCTCCCATTGTTGGTTCTGCTTAGAGAATTTATTTGTGGGGTGAGGACATGGATAACATTCCCAGTGCTTCATGTTATTATCGAGTCAAAACTATGGTCCTCTCATCCACAGATGTAGAAACACACAGATATGGATTCAGCACACTTTGTGAGGAATGTTTGGATTTAAATGCCATTTTCATTACATGTATACAAACTGAAAGGAAGTGGCTCTTTTCATCCTGACACAGACAAACCAGACTGTGTTTGGTGGCACTCTGGGATTGTGATGCACAGATGCTCCTGTTCCACATGTGTACTCAAGATTAATCGATACTGACATAGAAAAACAAAACCAATTTATTAGATGCTTGCTAAATGCTCTAATGTTTTATTAATTCTAAAAGGAGCAAAGCAGAAACAAAGTTTCATTGAAAATTTTGCTTTTTAATTTTTCCAATTATTTATTATTAATTAAAAATTTCCAATGACAGCCTAAAGGGAATATTCTGAAAGCTTCTAAGCAGAGAACTGATGAACAAGTTGATAAGTTGCTCCTTTTCCAGGTGAGCATAAGTAAAGGATGGCAAATGAGTTTTCCAATAAAGAATGTCAGCCTAGAAGCTTCCAGAAGTTATGAACTGATGACCTGCAGAGGTAACAAGCCTGAAAAGATTGTTTAGCATCTTTGGGATGTACAGTCAATTTGTGATAGTTAGGATCTAAGAGGCTATACAAAACTGAGTCCTGAAAGTAAATAATATACATTGATGCATATGTAAGTGAAAGATCTTCAAAATTTCTCAAGAGAATTGGCTAGAAGGGCACACAAAGCAAACCTAAGATTATACACTCTCAAGAAAAAAATATTTTCCAAACTGAACTGTGTTTACATCATCAGAGTCAGCATTGTGACAGTCCTGAGTGTTAGCTGAATTCAATTGCAATTATGAGAAGACAACCCTATTGGTGATACAAAATCACTTAGACCAGAATAAATTCTGTATTTCATTTGTGGTGGCAAAGGGGGATGCACAGTAGAAATCACACAGTTATTGTGTATGTGTGTCTTAAAGAATTATCAAAGATGTTTTTCATCATCATAATTCAGTGAGAATATTATTTTTGGTATTGCATCAGTTAATTATAAATAAAAGATGGATGTAGAATAAGTGGCCTGATTCACAGGCTAGGAGGGATCAGTGCCTGCTCACAGAACTTTTTTTGGGGTCTGAAACATGGTTCTTCCATGGGATCCTCCCTGTGAGCCACAGTTTTTCTATTGGCATATGTTGGAATGACTTAGGGCATGAGAATAATTTAGCGTCTTTCAGAGAGTGATGTGTTGCCAAATAGCTTATTCAGAGATTTATAATTATAAAATATGCATTTTTCAAAGCAGCACTAAATCTCAATAAAATGATGAAGTGTTCTACAAACTAACTTCATAAAAATACATTGATTTCCACACAGTAAATTTGGAGAGATTCATTAAAAGCACACAAAAAGATCAATTAAATTCCTGTTATGGAAGGGATGATGTCAAAGCATTGAACAAAGCATTCTTGATGGAGAATATGGCATGTGTACAGTTTGAGAAAGTGTAGCCTCAAGTCATGCAGGTAGGACAAATTTTGTAGATTTAAGTTGGTCTCCAGTGTGAAAATGATTAAGCTTTTATTAAACATTGAGGTGCAAGTGGATGCAAGAATACAGCACCACTGGATTCTGCTTTAATACTGTATTGCTGTTGGATATGTGCAGCAGAGAAGTACAAAAAGTGCACCTTGAAAAGAAAGCAGCATCTTCTGTGCTGCTGCTTAAGTTCTAGGTGAGGTCATTCCCCTGCTCCTCACTGCACTGCTGTGTCATCAACTTTGTCCTTTAGAGGCCACTCAATGCAGACAAAATAAAAAATAGAAAATAATGGAGACTCAAGCATGCCATTTCAGCTGGAATAACAGCAGAAATGAGGGCAGGAGGGGTGAGAAGAGCCTTGTGGTCTGAATCCTTGATGGAAAATGGGTACAATTCTGAGGGTCAAGAAGCAGCGCAGACCTGGTGAGCAAAATTACAGCACTTGCAAACTGAAAGATCAAAGAAAGGGCTCATTCCTACTGATCCTCTGCCAAGCTTATCTCTCACTGCAAAATGCTGAAGAAATGTCTTATTTGGGTCTTCTACAAATGCATAATGTGCCATGGCTGTCACTGCAGAGGTAATGTTTGATGATAGAAATCTATCTCCTCTGCTAATCAAATGCTCCTCTCATCAGTTACTAAGCTGTATCCAGTTCTCTCTGACATGATTAATATTTCATTATTTGATCTCTAAACAGCTGTTAAAAATCACACATTTTCAAAGGATCCTTTGTGTACTGTTTACATGAAAAGCAATGCTATGTTTATCCTTCCCCTGTGGTTTTATTTCATCAATAGAGCGTATTAGCATTTTTACATTATTATAAAAGGATGATTTTAAAAATAAATTAAGGAAAAGCCTATGGAAAATATTGACAACTTACATGATGAAGGCATCTTGAAGTCCTTCAAATGCATGTGATGGGATTACTTTTACAGGGAGATGAGTAAATGATCTGAAAAAAAAAAGAGGAGAGGGAAGAAAGGGTTGTAAGGCATGGGGTTTTTGTTTATAATTGTATCATTATGGCAGGGAGAAAACCAATAAAGCATAATGCCACCTTATTTTTCTCACAGTTCTCTGTAACTCTGGTTCCTGATGCATTTGGCATTGATCTCAGTTAAATGGAATTCAAAAGCTATTGTGTCAGTTCCTCAACAGCATAAATTTGAGAGTAATCATCAGATCAATAATAATCATAACCTATTAAGTAAATTTATAGCCTGATGAAAGTAGGCTGCTACATTCACAGTTAAAGGAAGCTACAGGCTATTTAAAGTTAGATCCTCAGAACAAGTGGCTTTCATATAAAGCTTTCTCTATTAAAACAGTATCTTTGTGTTGGCTGCACCATGTTCTCCTCCCAGCAATAGCCCTGTAATGTTGCAGTGTGGCATCATGAATGTGGCTGTGCACAAAGTGTAGAAGAACTTCAGATCAGGCTGGTATATATAATGGAATTCTTTTTTAAAATAAATTGCATCAGTGTGGTTAGTTGATTCAAAGCAAGTCTTCATTTTAAGTTTAATTTTTCAATTTCTCTGATTGAGAAATTAACAATGATGTGGGAGGCAGAGCCACATTTTACCATTCTCCACATCTGAACCACAGTACTTTTACCAGCCAGTTTATCTATCCATGACCACATTCTCCCTGATAACAACGATAGGAAAATATTTAACGTATTTCAAAATGTTATCTCTGTGAAAACAGATAATTGCTCCATTTTGCTTTAGAATAACAAATATCAGAGACATTTGTCTCCCATCCTTAAACTCACCCCCTCAAGGCTTTTTGACTGAAATGTTTTCATGCTATTCACATAACCTGCTTTTTTTTCATTGTTATTATAATCTTTTATATGAAGAAATATGTTTATTGTTGGCAATATTTATGTTAAATGTTCATCAAGTTTTATATATATAAATATATATATATAATATATATAATTATATATTTTATCAAAAACATATATTTATATATTTTTCAATTACGATTTTAAATATATAATTTTATATATTTTATAGAATTATATATATATTTTATATATTTAAAAACATGTCATACCTAAACATTAGAAAGGCAGGCTGTCTTGCATGCTGTGTCCAGGGGTTACAAACCTGGATGTACCAAGAAGCCTGGAAGTCACTTCCTAGCTATGTTCCAAAAAGTCTGTATGATTTGGGGCAAATAATTTAGTTCTTTTGGACCTTGTCTCCCTGTCAGTAAACTGGGAATAACAATGCTTCCCTACCTAGCAAGGATATATATGTTTGTCATTCCATTGTGATTGGGTCATGCCTGTCTCCAGATTGATGCTGGCAAGTTTTGCACTGTGTGAGGTTTGGCTAAATCAGGAATGAAGCTAAGTCATGCAGCTTGAAGAATGTATTTTTTCTCTGAAGGGCAGAGACAGGTAGAAGTAATCGGCTGTAGGTTTTAACATTCTGAGCTAAAAGGAAAAGAACTTCAGGAAGAAGCAAAAAGAAGAAGCTGAGAAATTCCTGCTCTATAACCCTATAAGTGCACCATCAACTCAGGAACAAAGGAAATGGAAATGTGACTGAAGGTGCAAAAAATAAAACCAAATCTAGACTTTCAATTACATCAGGCCATGAACCTACTGCCTCCCTGTGACATGCTGGTGGGTAAGCAGGGTGCTGGTTGTAATGGTGATGGCTTGGAGTAACAGGTGGTGATCCTCAAGGTCCTTTCCAACCCAAACCATTGTATGATTCTGTGAATATTCACTGAACAACCCCAGCTCTCTCAGCCTGTCTCTTTAGGAGAGGTGCTCCAGCCCACTGAGCGTTTCTGTGGCCTCCTCTGGACTTGTTCCAGCAGGTCCACATCCTTTTGTGCTGGAAGCCCTTGAGCTGGGTGCAGCTCTCCAGGTGGGTTCCCACAAGAGCGGAGTAAAGGGGAGAATCCCCTCCCTTGCCCTGCTGCTGTGGATGCAGCCCAAAATACCACAGGCTTTCTGGGCTGCCAGCACACATTGATGGCTCATGTCCAACCTCTCCACCAGCACCCCCAAATCCCTCCCAGGGCTGCTCTCAATCCATTCTCTGTATTTGTGTTTGGGATTGCCCTGGCCCACAGGCAGGGCCTTGCCCTTGGCCTTGCTGAGCTCCCTGAGGTTTGCAGCCTCAAGGCCTCGAGCCTCTCCCACCTCTCAAGGTCCCTCCTCCCCTCCAGCGTGCTGATCCCACCACACAGCTCAGGGACATCCCCAAACCTGCTGAGAATGAGCTCTGTCCCTCCCACCATGTTGCCAACAAAGGTGTAAATCAGAGCTCGTCCCAGTGTGACCCCTGAGGAATGTCACTTGTCCTGCTGTCCATTCAGACAGTGATCCATTGACAAGCTCTGAGAGCAACCACTTATCCACCAAGTGTCCCACCCATCAAACACATCTCTCTCCAATTTCAACACAAGGATGTCATGCAGGCCAGTGTCAAATGCTTTGCACAAGTCCAGGTAGATGATGTCAGTGGCTTTTTATCATCCACCACTGCTGTAACCCCATCCTAGAAGGCCACCCAATTTGTCAGGCATAAGATTTGCCCTTAATGAAGCCACATTGGCTGTCACCAATCACCTCCTTAGCTTCCATGTGCCTTTGCATGGCTTCCAGGAGGATCTGCTCCAGGATCATGCCAGGCATGCAGGTGAGACTGAGTGGCATGTATTTCTTTGGGTATTCCTTATTTCCCTCTGTAAAAATGGGGGTCATGTTTTCCCTTTTCTTAATTCCATCAGGCTGTCAGATTTCCTAACCTGATCCCATCTGCTTAATTTTTCTGTGCTCCTCCCAGACTACCTGTACCTGCTTCCACCTTCTTCCATTCTTTTTGTATTTGAATTTGTCCAGGAGTTCCTTGTTCATCCATGCAGGCCTCCTGGTGATTTGCCTGACTTCTTCTTTCTTGGGATGTATCACTCCTGAGCTTGGAGCTGATCTGGAGCTTTCTTGGGCCCCTTTTCCCTCCAGGGCTTTATCCCCTGGGACTCTGCCAAACAGGTGCCTGAAAAGACCAAAGGCTGCTGCAGTCAGGGGTGATGAGCTTGCTGTGTGCCCTCCTCACTGTCCTGAGGTCCTCAAACTCATTTATGGTCCTGAGAGCCAAGGCTGCCCTTGAGCTTCACATTCCCCACCAGCCGCTCCTTGTTGGTGAGAACAGGGCCCACACTGCACCTCTCTTCCTTGGCTCCTCTATCACATGGAGACAGAAGTTATCATCAAAGGATTCCAGGAACCTCTCGGATTGCTTATGTCCTGCTGTGGTTGAAGTCCCCCCTGAGGACCAGGACTTGTGAATATGAGGCTGTTGCTCTCTCTTTGTAGATGTCTCATCTGCTCTGTCTTCTTGGTGGGGTGGCCTGTTCAGGATTCTTTCTGACAGCAGTCAGATTGTGAAACTCAGATATGGCCATTCAGCTTTTGGCAAAAAATGTTTTTCAAAGCTACAAAGCTTCAATACATCTAACTTGCCCACACTGCTGGCCTGACTTCTTTAGCTCATGAAAGGAGGGAGGAACCCATCTTTAATAGAAGTTGCCTGCACTGTTTTGAAGACTTTGTTAAAGGATAAATATTTGCTCTTTTAAGTAAATCTTTAAAATTTCTTTCATAGCTAATGTATCATAACTTGTGTGCTTGTGCTCATTGCTGTCAGTCAGTGCTGACGATGCTGCAGCTCCACAGAATTGCAGGACTTCTCATCCTTGGAAAGAAACAGAAAGAAGTGGAGACTTCCTGGCAGTCAGCAGCCCTTGGCATTTCTGTCTTATCAAGATTGGTTTTCATAATATCAAGGTACATAATTCTAGGCAGTAAGGCTTGAAATGGCCAAGCTAAATGTGTATAAGGCTATCCAGGAGCATTTGGAAAGACAGGAACTGCCACCACATATACTCGAGCTCCAAGAAAAGCTTTTGAGAGCTCTGGATGCCCGATGACCCCAGAACCACTTCAGTCCTGCTGAGGAGGAGTCAAAGCCCAAGCCCACTCACACCACTGGAGGAAATTGCTGTGTTACAGAAGTGACCTTTTGCAAAAAGTGTTTAGTTGAACTGATTAATAATAACAATAATAACATAAAAAGCACAGGCCCGATAGCAAGAAGCGTGAATGAGTTATTGTAGCTGGGTTGGTTGTTATATAAAATAAATCTATTTTATAGGATTACTTGTATTTTTAATGCCCAAAAGGTGAATGCATAAGGTAGACTGCTGTTGGCAAGCATTTAATTCTGTAGTGTCCCTAAGCTTGGGAGGATTGAGAATATTGATTGAAACTATGGCTGAAACAACACTATTTTCTTAGGATTTTTATCAGCTTCTGGGGGGCAGTGTAAAGGGTTGGCATTGATTTTTAAAGCCCTGCATATTGGGCATTACCTACATGAAACGTGAACTGTGATATCCCACAAGCACCCAAAGTAGCATTTTTCACTCGGTGATGATGGGTCATATAATCTCCTATGGAAGACACTTTTTCCCTGAAACTGAATTCTTTTGACAATCCCAAAGAGGCAAATATGTCCCCAATAAGGACATGACAGAACTGTCTACTTCTTCAGGCTTTTGCCCCACAGTTTTGTATTTGATATTTTGTAATTTGGTGCCTAATCACATGTCACTCACCCAACTGCTAAAGCTCTGCATGCAGGGGCACACATTTAGACACAGCAAAGTAAACCTCACCAAGAAATGAAGTTTTTGAAGGGGGAAAAAGATCTGAAGTTATCCAATACCCATTGCTGCACAGTTGGAGTTGGGTGCCTTTGCAGCTAGACTTTGCTTAAAACCCCAAAAGTACATATGAGATTTCAAAAGAAGAAAAATAATGTTTTGTTTCAAAATATAGTGTATTAAAGATTATTTTCCTTCTGAGGACATGTAGCTGCTGTAGCCAAAGGGCATTCAAAGGTGTCTGAATAATGGAGGTTCTATAGTGTTTGTGTAATGTCCAAACTAACAGCAGGAACTTGAGAAAAAATGTGGTCAATTCAGGACTGTATAAACCCCATAACTCTGCAACCTGTCAGAAGCCAAATAATTTTGAAAAAGTTTTTTAGCAATAATGTCACATGGCAAGGATAACTTGGGTAAAGAAAAATGGCTGAAATTTCCCTATGGGATATAGACTATGGATATAGCAAAGTATCAAAAATACATTTGGAAGCACAGATCATTACAGCATCAGATTTTACTCAGATCTAGCTGGAGTTACATAGTGGAGCTTATTTTCTTGACTGACCATACAATTAAGGACTTTTCTGAGGTCTGGCACTGATGGAAGGATGTGGGCAGAAGGAACTGTGCTGGAACAACCTAAAGCAGCATTTTCCCCCCAAATTATTAATGCACTTGCAGCACCACACTGCAATTCCCCTGGTACATGGGAATGAGGAGTTATGAAGGGAAAAAATTAACATTCTCTTGCTTTCTCTCTCATGCACAGAGCTGTGCAGGGGAAGAAGAGAGCTAGGAGGACTGGGAGTGTATGGAAAGAGAGGCAGTCAGCACTAACAAAACTCCAAAAACTGTAAGAATAAGAGAGAGGGGAAAGAGTAAGAGAGAGAGAGAGAGAGAGGGGAAGATAACAGCTAAATGGATAAGAAGAAACTGGTATGAAAACCAGAGGAAGAGATGAAACAAAAGTAAAAGAGGTTGAATAACAACTAAACAAAAGAATGAGAATACATGTACACCTGTGGGGTTAGTGACTACATTCATGTGTACAGCTTTGTAATTGAATGATGAATGCAAGCTTTCTATTAAAAAATACAGAGAAGTGGAATAGTATAGGTTCAGGTTCAATATAAATCAGGTTGGAAGCAGAAGGAGCTGGATATGTCTGTGAATGACAGGGATTTTTTTAACCTCTAAGTCTAAATATTTTCTCTGGAGGAGTATTGAGCTAAATCTTGGTTGAACTCTTTTCTGACTATAAAGTTGGTTTCTACAGACAGCCTAATAGCGGGACTTTGTGTACAATCATCAGGATTAAATGTTATATTGAAGATAGAAAGGGAACTTTTTTTTTCTTCCTATTGTCCATTACCCAGCCCTGTTGCTCTCAGTGAGGCAGAAATGGCAGCAGCCATAAACCCATTATCTGTCCTAACATGATCACTGAGATTGAGATGTGGTTTCTTCTTGGGGTGACAGATGGAAAAAGGAGAAATAAAAGATGAAACCAACACAGAGAAAGAATAAAATCAGGTACGTTTAGGGCTCTTGATAACCTCTCTGGGATGTGATGTGCATCATCCTAATAGACATGCTTAATCCACTGCCTGCTCTGCATGTGCTGTGAATACTGGAGAAGAAATGTGATGGGAGAGTCTCCTGCTCCCATGGGCTCTGCTTTCTCTGACACTAAGGTAACACAGGGAAATAGGGAGGGAACAAACCCAGGGCACAGATTTTTCTACAATCTCTGACTTTGGAGGAATGGTTCACATGGCTCTAGATGAGTACAAATTAGGTTTTCTTGCTCCTATCCATTCTTGAGCTAGGGAGAAAGGGAAGAGGAGCTCAGGGTTAGTATCATCCCTAGGGAATTTCAAAGGCGAGTTAAATTTACAAACAAGTCAGATGAGAATGGAAAACACAGACTTTGTTTCCAAAAGGGTCATAATATGAAAACTCCAGCTCAATTCATGCAGAGATAACCAAGTGATCCTGGAAATGGCAACCATCCTATTGGCTGCTCCTCTAATCCCATATTTTGATGCCATGATTGTTTAGATCAGAGCTGTAACTGAGCCCATAAACAACACAACACTTGAGTAACTACATATATCAATTATTTGGTCTGGTCTCCTAGACCAAAGCTTAGAATATGGTGTGAGAGTGGAGAAAGGGAATGCCCATGATTCCTTGTTTTAATTTAATCCTAATTCCCAGCAAAGCATTAAGCAGAAAGTTTGATGGACCACCCTGCAGAGATCTAAACAGCTGTCAAAATTCACAGCAGCTTTTTTACTAAGAGAGGGGCAAAAGAAAATAGTGAATAACTTGTCAGTCAGCTGAACCTCAAGGAGTTGCAATGAGCCCAGTGAAGAGGACTTTTATGCTTTAGGATAGAGGGAAAATTAATCCCACAAACTTTGGGAGAAGAGGTTGCAAGAAGTCCAACAGAGTTGTGAAAGAAAAAAACACCAAACCCTAGAACTGACAGAACGCTTAAGTTGACTTCTCAAGACTTTAATCGGGTTTCTTTAAATGTAAGCATGCCGTTACAAGGCGTTGGTTTTGGAACAGGAAAGGCAGTTTATGCCTCCGGCCGCAACGAGAGACCACAGAAAAAGCCCTGACACCTGCACCCCGTTCCTCTGTCAATGAGGCTGCCGGACGAGAAAAAGCCCCGCAAGGATGCTCGCCTCCTTCCCAAGGGGAAAACTCTGCGTCCGTTTCAAACTTGGAAACTTTGAAAACTTCAGCGCCGCGTCCCGCCCGCACCTCCGCGCGGCCAGGGATGCTCCAAGGGCCCAAAGGCACCTCGGTCCCCCCGTCCTGTCCCGCCCAAACCCCGTGGCGGTCCCCGTGGGTGGGAGCATCCCGCGGTACTTACGCGCGGGCGGGCGCGGGCAGCGCTCCGTGCGCGGGCGGCGGGCAGCGCAGCGCTCCGTGCGTGCAGGCGCAGCGCAGCGGGCAGCGCCCGCCCGCCGGCACCGCCAGCAGCAGCGGCAGCAGCGGTGACAGCAGCAGCAGCCGGGGCACCATGGCCGGCCCCGCTCGCCTCTCGCTCGCCTCCGCTCGCCCGCAGCCCCGGGATGCGCCCCCGCCTCCTCCGCCCGCCTCCGCCCGCCCCGCGGCTGGAGCGCCGCCCGCCCGCCGCCCGCGGGGATGGGGATGGGGATAGGGTTGCCGCGCTCCGGCCCCGGGGAACAGCCTTCCTTCCGCGGCTGCTCCACATGGGAAAGCTGGCTGCAAAGCCTACAGGTGGCTGACAGGTTTCCGTGAGTATTCAGAAGTTCTGGTTTCCACCGTCCTGCCTAGGAGGGACCACAAGCGATGTTGCCCGTTCCTAGTGGAAAACTCAACTCCCCAGTGCCCGCCTGTGAAAAACGCCAATCACTTGTTTTTTAACATTTTAAAAGTTTAATAGTTATAAAATGGTTATATAAAAAAATTAGTAATACAGTTAGAGTAATAATAATTTGGACAAATTGAATTAGGACAATATGAGACAAGAAATACAAAGAGTTACGGACGTCCAGGTACGTTTTTCTGGGCAGCACGAGCCCAAAAAAGGACACACGCTAACAAAGGTTTAACCCTTAAAAACAACAGCCTGTTGCATATTCCTACACCTCATATATGATGCATAAATTCCATTAAAATACAGGATTCTGTGTGGTCATCGTCAACTTCCTCCGAATCCTAACAGCGCCTTTGGGAAGAAGTTCATTTCTTTTGATAAGAGGGCAATCAATTCTTTTTCTCTGAAAGATTTTAGGTGTCCTGTGGCTGCTATCTCACTGTGAGTCCTTTCTTTTAAAAAAGTATCCTACAGAGCATAGTTTCTGTTTTAACATTTTTTATAACCTAAAACTATATTTAACATAGTACTTAAGAGAATTAATACAGCATTACTTTCTAACAGAACACATATAATATTCATTTTAATATTTGCAAAAAGCCAATCATAAAATATACATTTTTTTAAAAAAGCATTTTTCACACCCCCCTTCGTAGTGGGAAAGTGAGAAGGTGTGGGCCCTGCAAGCACCCATTTATCCAGCTGTGAACGCCTTTGAGAGTTCATGCCTGGGGGAAAATGTGCCTCATTTCCCTTAAGGGGTTAAATGCTTTTAGTGTGGATACAGCAGCCTCGTTGGAGGGTGGAAGGGATTGGGATACAAATGTCCATGTCAAACGCTCTTTGTGGCTCCATGCACGGTGGCTGTATCACTGGTGAAGGACTGTGATTTGCCTGCTGGGTGGTCGGAGAGGCATCTCTGAGTGCGTGACTGGTTACTTTATGATCAGTTATAGCCTTTGTGTGGAAGCAGCAATCATGTTCTCAGCACTACTTCACAAAGGTCCATCCATTTTGTAAAGGACTGTTTTTCCATGTAACTAGCATTATTGATGCTGTTATTATTGTTTATTGCTACCACTGAAGCTTTGAGAATCTAGAAAGAATCTAGTTAGAAGATAGTTAGAAATCAGGACCTTATTTATGGCGAGTGATGGAGAAAGCCACAAAAAAGATAATTGTTCCCCAGAGCAGGCTTGGTAAAATAAGTATAAGGGTATGGGTACAGCATCCTATCCCTCTCTTTGAGAATATAGAGAAAAAGTCAGAGCCAAGGAGGAATGACCCAGCACCACAGGGGATTTGCCTGAAAACAGTTCTTCAAACTTTAAAATCATGGAATAAAATAATAAGACTTTATACATTTCAGGAATAAAATGTGAGACAGGAAGGAGGCGTGAGATGTGTGTGGTTCGGGGCATTCCTGTGTTCTCAGCAGGGACTGAGTCATGGGGAATACTTGGCAACTGCTAAGAACTTCCCTGGACTGGCCTCAACAGCATGACCTGTGTCCATCTGGGCCAGGAACTGGAACCAAATCTTGCACAGGAGTGTAGGGTGGCAAAGCCCTGCTTTGCTGTCCCTTCCCAGAACCCTTCCTTCCACTCAACCTTCTTCCTTCAGTGTCATCTGCTCCACTTGAGCTGATAGTGACATTAGCTTTTACCCTGACCTTGCAATGGTTATGAGATGGCTCCATCACTTTATTCTGCCATGCTTGGCACACCCTTTTATCCAACTCTACAGCAGGGTTATTCTGATGGATGGTCTACCTAATTCCAGCTAGCATGTGCCTTTGTACTGATCTCTCCTCCTCCTCCCCCCACCTCCCCATCATCTTTGAAATCCAAGAAAGTGATGGGGCTGTGAAATCAAGGGATCAACTGAACTGTGCCTGTGGCAATCGTGGGATAATGTTGTGCCCTTGTGAGGACCTGCAATTGCCTTGAGATCTGTCTGTGTGGCACTGCTGACCCTTTCCTGATGCTCAGCTGCCTGTGTTGAACAGAAGCAGGTTTCTGGCTTCCTGCAGCTTGGTTTCTTATGGCAGGAATAATCAGTGAGGAAAAATCTGGTTATACTCTTGCATTATTTACATGTGTCCACATACATTGATTTGGGGAGGAGACTGTCAGAGGGCCAGCAAGGAAGTTCCATCTCCAGAATTCTTCTGCCAAGTCACTGGGTCCCAAGGAGGAGCTTGGTTACTGACTGATTGCACGTGCACTTGATGTGAAGAAGCAAACTCCCTTCTTCTGGACAGTTTGCCTGTCCACAGAATACCCAAACCCCAACAAAATGAAAAATAATTTGTTTGACAAGCCATCCTGGGAGAGCATGAGACTCTGAGCATGGCTGAGTGACACTGATGTCACTCTTTGCCTGGCAGGTGTCATTCCTTGCCCCCATTATCCCCAACATTTGATGGTTTGTAGGATTTCCCTGATGCTCAGATGCCTTTGAGGATATTTTTAACGAGGGTGTTAGAATGGTGTGTGGTTTTTGAGGACATGACTGCTTTTCTCAGCAGAGTCCCTGCCAGGAGAGGTGGCACTGTTTTGCCTGGGGGACAAGGCACTGGGAGTGACCTCTGTGAGCTTCAGGGCTTGCTGTTGGCTTGTGATGCTGAATTGTAGGGACAGACTGGCCTCACTGAGAGGGAACATTTTGGGCAAGGTGGTTTTGTGTGCTGCAGCTGTATGAGAGCTGGTTAGCTCAAGCTGGTTTGGGTATGGGCTGTGTTCCCATCTTTGACAGCAATTCCAACATCGCCCAGGCTGCAGGGAAATTTCTCTGTCCTTACCTTCTTCTCTTCTGCCTTCTGCATTTTGACCTCCAAGTAAAGTACCAGTGCCTGTAAGGTGTTTTGTAACTTAAGGCTCACTGAGGGCTGGGTTTGAGCTGATTTCAAGACATATCAGATCTCTGAGCCTCCTCCTGCACCTTCAGCATGTTTGGCAGAGCACCACAATTAGCTGCAGAATTATAAATCTTGTATTTATAATATATTTGTCGTTATGCTCATGTGTGTTAGAGTATATAGCTTGTGATCAAATGCAAAAGCCATTTAATAATCTGAAACAAACATACTTAATTGCATTCAACCCACTTTTACCCCCCTGAAAGTGCCCCCTGAAACAGAGAAATATTACCCATATGTATCAAAATATTTTGATGCAAATTTTTTTCCACATACCTAAATTAGAACTGTAAGCAAAAAAGTTTATTTCTGATGGAAAGACACAATCATTAATCATGCTGTGTGCACATCTGTTGCTGAGTTAATATCTATTCAAGATGAAGCAGTAATTATCTGTAGTATAGCCATATATTCATGTAGAGGTGTTTAGGTGACTAAACTGACATATTCAGCACTAAACTGACATACTCAGCACTAACAGCAGTTTACACATGAAGGAGCCTTCTATAGCCCTGTAACTGCTACAAAACTACTACAAAGAGCTTCACACCTACATTCTTACATGGCTATATAACCATAAGGAATGGCAAAATATGTATTTCATAGTTCAAAGAACAATCTTTATTCTGGCAGTATTTCAGTGGGAGCTTGAGTTCGATGGGTTGAAGATTCACTGAAGTTACAGGAAATTAAAGATATGCCTGATGTTATTCTTCTGCTCAAGTGCTGGCAGAGGCAGGGATTGCTTTAAACATGTTGGAGTGCTCTCCTGAATCCTTGCCCCAAGGTCACAGTGCAGAAGTGTACGTGAGCCCTTCTGCACAGAGGAATTGCAGGATTGATAACAGCTGCCAGAGCTGCAGCTGTAGGTTGGAGGTTTGCTCTGCACAGGCAAGAAATGCAAACAGGAAAATCCCCCAGTCCTCACTACTTTGGATCTGCCACCGACCTGAAATGTGGGGTTGATGGAGTTAACACCGGCAGATCTGGCCTGGAGGAGCTGGTGCAAGGTTTCTCACTCAGGGCTGCAACCGGTCAGCCCGCTTTGTCTAGGAGCAACCCAGAACTTGCAGTCATTGTAGACCCACTTTAGGCCAGCTATTCTAATTCACTGTCTTTCCTTCTCTTTCCCCATTTATTAACCTTAACACGCCTTTTTGCAGCTCCTCAGAGAAGTGGTGCCAGTGGAATATTCCTGTGTAGAAAAAATTGCTTCTGAGATACAGAACACAGCTAATTACAGTGCTCCGATTAGCTGAATGCCCTTAACAGAGTCCAAGGAGGGAAAGCATAGTGCAGCATCTGCTGTAACATATACTTTTCTAGTTTCCAGAAGATAACAGTGAGCATGTAGGCTGCCATGGACTGCTTTCTGCCTGAAAAGCAGAGCAGCCTACAGATGCTCCAGTATTTTTTCTACCCGGCCTCTGTTACAGATGTCTAATGCTGCGTACGTCTGTCAGCAGGAATTATGGTGGTTTTTTTTGGCTTTAGTCTCCCACATGCAGACAGACTTATAAAGATGCAATGGTGATTCAGATCCCATCATTCCTGAGTGCACACTTCATCCTAAGGGCAGGTGTTACACCAGGAGCAGCAGAGAGGTGACAGGCAGCATGGCACATCGCAAGAGCTTGTGCTCACTGCTTTCTGTGTGAGGTTTTTTTTCTTCCACGGTGGTACTGGAAAGATGAAGTGTTTTTCTGTGTATTGTTTAGTCAACTAAACATAAAGTGGCTCATTATTTTCTATCCTATAGATTAACTTGGCCGGAATAGTTGATATAGCCCTGCTAATATACTGCTCAATGTGCTGAGCTGTGTTAATTACTGTTGAATTAGAGCTGACAATGATTGAGCCAGCTTAGTCAAGTACTGCTTCCCATTTAACACAAACCTCCAGCTCCTTGCCATTACTTGAATTTTTTATCACATTTTTTAACATTTCACTGTCTTTTGCTTTAACCAGGCCCAGAACTACAAGAAGAAACATGTTTGTAAAGATGCTGTTAAAAATATGTCACTACAGTCACAAAGCAGCAAGTAGTAAGTAACTTTGGACCACATCCATCCTCCTGAGCACTGATTAATAGGAGAGTTTGTTTACAGAAAGTGAGTCTCTGTTATTTAGCCAATTACTTAATGATCGATTCTTTCTTCCCAGTTTGTCTAGCAGCATTGAGCTATGATTTGTGGCAATTCCTGACCAAAAAGATACTAAATTTTTGGAAAAAGCTTTGGCCAGGGTATTAAAATCAGAGATTTACCTCCAGTAAAGGCTGGAGGAAGGATGCTGAGAGAGAAAGATGCCAGTGGCTCGTCTGTAAGCAGTTGGAAAATAATCTGAATCTGGTCAGGTCTCTGTAAAATTGTTACTGTGCCTGAGGACTTCCCTGTGTGTGCTTTCAGGGCAATGACAGAGCTGTTGGTTCTTCATGAACATCATGACAGGATTGGTGCTCGTGTCTTTGTGAATTAGATGTGACCATTCTGTGGGTGTCCTGAATCCTGCTGTGGAGGCAGTGAGTGCTCTGGGGATTTATCCCTGGGCTATCAGCAGTGGCACCAGCTCTGCTAAATGAGCAGAATCAGGGGAGTGGGAGTTTTCCCACTTGGGCCCTGGTATTAGTTCTCTGATTGACCCAGTTAAGTCTGGCTTACCTGTGGCTGTGTGTGAGCTACACTTACAGGTGTTGAGGCCAGTGGGGCTCCTTGTCTGCACCAAAATCTGAGAGGGGCACTGAATGGAAAAGGCAGGCTGTGAATTCATACAGGTACTTACACAGCAAAGCCTGAGGGCTGGGTAAGCTTTGAAGTAGGATGAGTTGTAAGCTTTATTCACTGGATGACAAACCCCCACATCTTTGATCCAGTAATCCGTGTGTCAGGTGGATGACAAATCCAATAATTAGGTACAGTGTAGTCTTGCACTTCCTCTTCCTAAGGCTTTCTTTCACCTTTTTATTTTTTTTTTTTTTTGGTCTGTTATCTCAAAATGTCAAAAGAGGGTGGTACAGCCTTTTGCAAAGAGGTCTGGGTCAGTCACAATGAGGTCTGAGCCTGATTCCTCTGTCACTTTTAGCACATATTATGCACTGATTTAAAGACTATTTTAAAATAAATTAAAGCCATAGTGAGAAATGAAGGGAGCCCAGCTCTTCTGGATTGTGTCTGATGCTTACCTTGTTGAATTCAGGAAGAAGGCATTATTAAAGACATAAAAGCTGTCTCTGTATCAGGAGCTTAAAAACACTCCAAGGGAAACAAAATCTGTTGTGCTTAGCTGCTGTAATTTAAAAGCCAAATTCTGCTCATGTTTGCAATGGCATACATTTGAATTTGATTGAACTATGGATTAACGTTGCTGCAAATGAGACCAAAATGTGACTTCCAAAGTTCATCAGGTAAGGAGGAGTTTTGCACCCAACCTTGTTAATCTTACATATGTAAGCTCTGTGCTGTGGGATGCCACCTTGGACAAAAATACCTGTGGCACATTTGATCTCTTTTTGATGGTCCTAGTCAGAATGCTTTTTTTAAATTCTGTTGGCAGATGTGGCCAGATTGGTGAAATTCCACTAGGTCACACTTTACCATTCCCATGATATTTGTATACCAAGTGAAAAAAATAATGGCATTCTGCCTAGATCCTGAGATTTTGGTTCAAGTATTTTATGGACTTTCAGGTTCAAAAGGGCTGCAATTACATTGAGTTCCAATTGCTACATAAGGGGACAGTCTAAAAAGACTGCAGTGATTTCCATAATTAAATATTGGTTTAATAGTCAATACAAGTTCATTAGATAAAAATGATAGCTCACAAACTGTTAATAAAAATCAGGAATGCCTGTACTATATTGATCTAAAAAATTTTTTTTGTAATAATATGAAATGGTTTGGAAAGCAGTTAATATTCCTGTTTTTCCTGGGAGCTCATTAGAGCAGAAATTCTTGAGTTAGACAAAGACATGTAAACTTAGAATGGAGAATAATTCCAAATCTTGATGTAAATTTCAAAAAGTAGTTGTGTTATCCATCTTCAGCTTGTTCACTTTCTCACCTCTTGCACTGACATCTGAGAGGGTTACATCATTTCAAGGTCAATATTTCCAAGGGTGATCCTCTCCAAGGGAGCAGGACCTTGTGTAATTGGCCATCAGTCAGAAAATGCATTAATAATGATAAAACATGGAATGATATCTGCTGGCCCTTATATAACTTACAAAGCATTCAGTTCTTTTTCCCCCAACTCAATGTCAAATTAATGGAGTCTGTCAGCTGTTTAGGCAATGGGCTAGAGCAGATATTATGTTTTTGGAGGAGATGTGTGTGTGTTGCATTGTCAGGCCAGAATCCAGAAAGATTAATGCTTTCAACCATCTTGACAATCAGATTATCTCCCTGAATATACAGTGCCCAGTAGCCCTAAGGAAAGACTATTTTGTAAAACCTTTTAATGATTACTGGCAGAAATTCAAGAAAAAGGCATTTTGATTTACACCAACATGAAGTGAGATTGGAATCAAGATCTAAATGACAGGCACTTGTGGTTAGCCTCACATGCCTCTTTTTTCTGTTAATTTATTTCTTTTTTTTTCTCTTTAGTAATGTTTCACTGGTATGGATAAGGAGTCAGTGCCATGCTTGGGAACAGCCCCAGGAGATGATGATCCCAACTCTTTCATTTGCTACCTTCCTTAGCTGTGCTGTGTTTTTGCAGAAGTCAATAGTATCACCTGAGGTTGAAAAGCTGGGGCTGCTACCAAAATTCCCTGCCTACCTATTGCCTATCCAACCACTGCAGTAGCAGCACCCATCTCCAAGGTGTGGTCTGTAAGCTTCTTGTAAAGCTCATGGAAGGAGTGAGACCCCTCCTAAAAAGTGATCCCAAGCCATGCAAACTGTAAAAAGGGTAAGCCAGGGAGCTCTGGGCAGAGGCATGGACATGGAGCCCAGCTCAGCCTGGAGCTGGGTTCCTGGAGGAAAACACCTGCATCTATTCAGGATGCAGAGCTGCAAAGCACCACACCTGTCATTTGGGAGGAGGAAATCCTTGCAAACTCATCCTTGGCTTTTAAAGAGCTTCCACAAAGGGAAGAATGTCTGCTGCCTGTAAGGAGAAGAGAGTCTGGGTTTGCTGCCTCTCCTGCTCAAAGGCAGCTTGGATTTGTGCCTCCCACCTTCCAGCAGCTCTTGTTGGGGCTTGAGCACCTGCAAGCTGCTGCGTGGAGTGAAGAAAGGTAAGAGATGTTTTTTCTTACATTTTATAGTTTGCTATAACTTTTGCTTGGTTTTCTCTTTTTTCCTCTACAATTTCTGATTCAGATTAGCTGAGAGAGCTTTGCTGCTGTGGCTTTGTTGTGTTTCTCTGTTATTGCTCATGTCCTTCTGAGATGTGTGCTCTACCAGCTGCCTCTGGAACACATCTCCACTTGTTTTCTCCTCAGGACATACTCAGGTTCTCCCACTGAGCTTAGCCTAGTGTGGATGAAATGAAGTGTTTTGTCAGGCTCACCAGGGCCAGTCTTGTTTGAATACCAGCCAAAGATGGTGGCTTCCATCACCAGAGCACAATGACGTGGGGAATGGCCACAGTTGACATCTTAGTGCAGTGCTTCTGATTTCTTACCTGTCTGGATTTGGAGTAATTTTCTACTTCTATATGTCAATTTGGGATGTCCCACTGCCCTTCTTGAGCTCTGCTCGCCCATGTACAAGCCCTCAGCTGTGTGTTCCCTGATGTGTTTCAGATCCCATCCCTTGGCCTCCTCTGAGCTTCCTGCTTCCCCCAGAGGCATTAGGGCCAGCCAGCCTTGGCACACTTCAGCTCTCTCCAGTGCCACCACTCCTGCCCTGGCCCTGCCAGCCTGATATTCCCAGAGGAGCAGGTCCTTGAGGCCTGTGGAGCTCTCCCTGTATGTTCATGCCTGCCCAGCAGGCACTGCTCCCCTGAGACACATAGGACACTTGATTTTTCCTCCCTATTTCCAGCTCCCCCACAGCATCCTTTCTTACTTATTTCAGTTTGCTCTGCTCACACTCTCCTGCATCCCCACACCAGCCCAAGGTGTTGCCAGCTGTGGGTTTGGTGCTGCCCTGTTGTGCCTCTTGCTGGCTCCCCCGAGCACAGATGAAGCCTGGGTGTGAAGGGGAGCTGGAAGGAGCTCTGCCTTAGGCAGCCAGCTGTTGCTGCATGCCCAGATCACACAGCAAGCACCCTTTGGCTAAACTCTCCTGGCTCCACCTCATCCCTTTTGGCTCAGAGTAAGTGTGGGATTTTGTGCATGGCTGCCAGAGGAGAGCGTTTTCCAGATAAAATGAAGCAGAAGAATATGGGTGGGATAAATATCAGAAAGATGTTGACAGATGGATCTGTCTCTACTTTCCTTTTTTTCAGTGTGCTATGTGCCTTTCCCTAGGGCAGGCCAGCCCCAGGATCCTAATCTTTCTTTGCTGCACTCCTTGGTGTAGCTGCTGAGAATGGGGCCAGGTTGTATCAGTGGGGGATGCCAGTTGCTTTAAGCCTCCACTTCAGCTGCTTTGGGGTCAAATAAATGGGAACAGGGTGCACTTCTTGTGAGATCATCTATAATTGCTGCAGCTCCATGGAGGAAATTTGTTTAGCACATCTCTTGGTTGTGAAAAATGTTGAGGTCAAGATAGTCCCTTTTCACACCTTTCCTCATTACTTTTTGATGTGTGTCCTGTTTAGATGAGCAGCTGAGAAACTTAAAAAAGATAAGCAAATATTCTCTTTTAAAAAAAAAGTTTTGTTGTTTTGACCTTTATTACATAAATATTTAATTGGTTACCAAATCCTAAAATATGGAGGGAGCTTCAGTGCTCCTTATGTGTCCATGAAACCTTTGTATAGATTTGTATTCTGCTAAGGGGAGTAAGAGGCTCAGAATGGAAAATAAAGCAAACATTGTAAATTGTGATAAATAAAAACTAAAGCAGATGAGTGATTTTTAATTATATTATTTTTAAATTTGTGAGTATGTGTGGAGAGTGAACTAGTAACAACAAAGAGCTATTTGCTTTTTTTTATTAGTCTCTGATGTCAGGATGCCTTTCAGTTATTGAAATTGCATGGGTGTGAGCAATCTCATTAAAAGCAAATTGAGCAAATTCATAGGATTGAAGTTAGTTATCTGCATCAATCCCACTGAGTTTAAGGGGATAAATGATGAAGGTACCCATGGATCCTCTTGTCCTGAAAGGGTCTTCTGAAGAGGTAAATACTTGCTGAAGCTGCCATGGGAGGCAGGTGTATATCCCATCCTCCATCTCTCCAGATGAAGCAGTGAAACTCAACTTTTATAACCCAGTCCATTTGTCTAATTTCCATTACTCCAAGTTCGTGCAGATGTGACAGCTTGGAAATTATCCCAGAGTGTAGTTGTACATCAGTCTTTAGATGTGACTTTACTTCTGTATAATAACTGATGCAATTTAGGTGTGCAAAAGAAAACTGAATTATGGGTGGCCTAGGAAACTGCCTTTTTGGGCAGACAGATTTTTTGGGAGTGCACTGGTTTAATGAACCAGCTTGGTGCCAACCCAGATCGAACCAGATTGTCCTCGCGCCAAAGTCGAGGCAGATGGCTTGTGAGAAACGGCTTGCAGAATGGAAAAGAACAGCAGGAAGTTTTCACTGGTTTGGAAAGGCTCAGTCTTGATTCAGAAATTGTGTTCCAGAAGAAAAGCACAAGCTGTTTGGGAAACAAAGATGAGTCTGAGGCTCTCCTGTCCCCTCTGCCCCTGGCTTGGGATGTCATGGGAGAGCTGCACCAGCACAGGTGGTTCAAATGTGGCATTATTTCACTTGTTCCACATACCAGAAGTGCAAAGGGAAGATCCCTCTGTCACCTCTCAAATCAGGCGGACCCAACCTGATCCATTTCCCTGGGGACCCTTTCATGGAAGGGCACTGTTAGTGTGGGTGACAGGTCACTGCAGAGGGCAGGGTGGGATGTCTGGAGTGTGGAACTCCTCGTGCATCCAGTCATGGTCTGACTGAGTGGTGAGAGGCACAGCTCATTGTCTCTGAAATCAAAGCACTTGGTATCAGGCTAAGATGTATCTGAAATGGAAAAACCTTTTGAAATCCCATAACAGTTATAGTCCATCCAAATGAAAATTAGCTCTAAGTTCAATCCTTAATTATCCCTGCTCTTTCTTTGCTCATTAACACTAAAGCTGTACACAAATGTCCTTACTCAGTGTGGCTTGAGGCCAGCCTTTAGATATATTTAACATTGCAAAGAGTGAGAAATGCACAGGGCAGAAACATGGAGATGTGATGTCAAATGCAAATAACTACCAAGAGCTTGCACCATTCCCTCTCACCCTGCTGCCATTCAAATCAGCACCCACAAGACTGAGTAGGGATTCAATTTCCATAGCTGGAAACATCCAGATGTTCCTGAAAACAGCACTTCCCAGTGTGGAGCTACTATTTCCACAATGCTCTTGGGATAAATCCAACATCATAAATACCTAAATAGATGGGAAAACAACAGCAAAGTTTTACTTAGTGCTTTTATATTTAGCACTTTCCAATCTTTCAACATCCCTCTTCACAGGCCAGTGTCACTGAAAGTTAAGAGCTGAGGCATCTGGAAGCCAACTCTCTCATCGATGGCACATGGGGAGTTCAAGTTATATTTTAGTCCTTGGCTCTTCATTATATTTCAGGGGTAAATAGTGATTTCTGTGTGAGCTGTTACTTTGGATTCTGAGCTCTGCTCCTGCAGGCTCAGATGTGATGCAGCAAGGAGCACATCCACAGCTGGATCTCTGCAGCCCTTTCAAGTCTCCAGAGTTACTCATTGATTCATCTGGCTCTCATATCCTCAACTTCCCTGATTGTTTGCTATATTAAGAACCTGTGTTCGTAATGTTAGATTATATACCTCTAATATCTACATTAGATATCTCTAATAATTTCCTTAAATCCCAACTCAAAGACATTTGATATTTGTGTTTCTGCACAGGAGAAGCATCCACAGATGCAAAGGAAACTTGCCTAAATGAATTAAAGGGTCAGCTAACTCTGTTTATTTGTCTCCAGTGCTAGCTGCTCACAAGCTCTCCTCTGTCAGTACATCTGCATTTTATGTAAGGACTGATTCTGCACCTCAGCATCCTCTTCATGCCTTCCACTGAAATACTTTGGAGTTATAGCACAAATGAGATCACTCCTGTATGCTGTGAGGTCATGTCACTACTCTTGCAGTAAGAAAAACCCAACACAGTGATCTTGAGAAAACATTTATGATATATATAAGTTTAAATGCATCTAAATCCATTCTATTTTCTGCTATGAGGAAGTTGTGATTTTTTTGGTCTCCTTGACTTGATTTTTTTCCATTTGTTTTCAGATCTTGTCATAATACAAAAGTTGCAAATTAAGGCACAAGTTTTACAGTTTTGTCTTTTCAGATTTTTTTTTTTTGTGCATAGAGACCCCACAGTGTAATGTGCCTTAATTAATGGAAAGCAAGAATGGATTGCATAAACTCCCAGTGAATATTGTCTTAGCAAATTAAATCTGATTTAATGCTTTAAGCCGAAGACATATTTGCATAGCTAATGAAACTGATTAACTTGGAATTAATTTGCAATGTTTAGTCATAAGGCTTAAAACTAAAGCGATGTTAGTAATGTGTTGATTATTATTAGTACTCAAGATAATCAGGCTTGCTGGATGATTAAATGTAAATACATAGTAAAAAAATTGGTTCAGGTTAATAAACAATTTCAAATAGGAAAATGCCCCATGATGATAAAGTGAAATGAAGGAGTGTTAATTGTACAAGCAGAAGTTAAGACAGCTTGAGTTCCCTCTTGCCTGCTGGAAGTGGGTGAAAAGCTGCTTCTTTTTAGCTTCCCTGTGATTTGATAATGATTCCTTTGTAGTCTGTGTTACACTTGTGCCGGGGAACACTGAGTGTGGGCCATGGACCTGGCGTACCCGAGTGCTGTACAAACAGATCTGGGGAGATCAGGGAGGTGTGGGCAGGAGCTGATGGGTGGAGGAGATGCTTTGTGTACATGGACAGCAGGGACCTTGGTTTGCCAGAAGCTTCATTGCAGCTGTGATTTTTTATTTCCCCGCCTTAGTTCTGCCAGCTTTGTAGGAAAGTTTTGCAAGGAGAACAATGCAGAGGCTTTCAGGGATGTATAGAAAAATCCCCCTTAAGGTGTCTATTGGACAAAGCATGGAAGGGCATGCTTAAAAACGAAGTGGTGGTTGTGCTAAGAGGTGGTACTGCTGACTTGTAAGGATGCAGAGGTTACTGATCCCTTTGCATAAAATTGGCTATTTAAATATGAGTTTTCTCTGTGCTTTGCATTTTCCTAGTGTGAGAGTCAGATCAGAGGTGACTAGACAATTTCTTCACTTGGTTACACTGATGTAAATACCAGTTAAATGGATGTACAAAATTGTTTTCATACAGCTGTGAGCAGAATTCGACCCAGAGAATCATCCTTTGACCCCACATTAGCACATTCTTATGCTTTGTCTATGAATTAGGTGGAAGAAGTAGAAATCAATTCAACTTTTGCTCATCAAGAAGAAGAGCTGCTATTCTGTTTGAGTTCTCTCAGATTCTCTCTCAGGCTGGAGTGTGCACAGAGCTTATAAAGACCAAAGACAACATTGGGGGATGGCAAATATCCTCTTCTGGGTCTAATAAATTTGCCAGTTTGGGCCAGCTGACTGTTGTGGCCAATGTGCTGGAGTCAGTGTGAAAGATCATGTGAACTTTCCTCACCCACTTCACTGGGAAGTCTGTAGTAAGCTTTACCTAAACTTAAAGTCCAAGGTAAAGTCCACACTAATGGTTGTGTGACCATTTTAATTTCAAAGGTGCTGTGGGAACTTGCAGCAGAAGGGTAACAACAAGCACATGGTGAGGCACACATGGTGGTTGTTGGTAGCAGAGAAGCAGATGGAAAGTGCAAAATGACCTGTTCCATGTCCCATTGCATCTCCTCATCATGTCTCTTTACACTTCCATGGCTGGGTCTCATCCCTCTGTGACTCTCTCCTTCCCAGTGGCTGAAGATGTGTGTAGTATGAATTTTTTGTTTTCTTTTCTATTTTGCTCTCCTTCATTCATACTACCTGAATTTGGTTCAGATCATTTTGACTCGTCAAGATGAAGTTTTGCAATGCCTGTGGCTTGTAATCCTATCTCTGTTATGGCTGGTGGAGTCTTGATAGCCACAAGAAAAAAAGCTAAATTTAACTAAGCTGAGAAACCCTTCCTGCACAGTATCACAGTGTGCTGCCACTCATTCTGATATCTCAAGGGGCCTTCCCAACAGGATATCATCCCTAATTTCACAAAATTCTCCAGGATCCCCAGCTGTCAGTAGTTAAACAGCATAAACATGAGTTTTCTAGGCTGAGCAGTAATGTGCAGCTCTGTCATCTTTGTAACTAAGCAGGGGTTTGGTTACATTGACATCATACAAATCCACTTTTTGCTCCCTAAATCACCTTTTAGAGGTGACAGCTCTGTCCTCTTGGGCAATGTGAGTGCATTCATGGGGTGTTTTGGTAACTGATGCTTGTGTTTGCTGTGGAATTTTATGTAAGTGAAGAGTGACTCAGAGGTGAATAAGGACAGGGAGACGTGTCCTGGTGCGAAGGCAGATGACCCAGATGGTGTGGGCACATTGTGTGGCTCATGGTCATCTTGGAGTCTGTCAGCTGAATCCTTCTTCACCAAATGATGGTGATACCTCCTCCTTTGTGCCACCAACTTCAGGGGTTTCATGTTATGATTTTAAAGAAGCTGCCACGGTGACACCCTGGCCTCTGGCTGGATGTTCTAGGTCCTGCTGTAATGCAATAATATGGATTTCATACATCATTCACAGGTTCCACCAGCTTCTCTGTGTCCAGGGAGCCCTGGAGGTATATCATGTGTGGTAATCTTTTTCCATGGAAAGGTTTCACGTTTGTAATATTGCCCAAATGCTGCCACAATATAACACACGTGCACACCTGTATGTAGCTCACAAAGGAATCCCAGATTTTCTTGTTACAGCAAAATCTGAAAGGAATTGTAGTGAAAACCACTTAATTCAGGGCAGAATCAGACCCATTGTGAGGTTCAAGATGTTGTCATATTCAGGATAGTTCTGTACACTGATAATGTTATTAGGAAAAATTGCCTCTATTGCCTCCTTTACTGCATAAAATATCTAACCTTGCACTGTGTATAATGCATGAGAACTATGTTTATAACACAACTTTTCTGCTTATAATGTAATAGTGTTCTTGGTCAGCATCCCTTGATGTTTTACAACCAAATTGTAAGTCCCTTTAAATGATTTAGTGCACCACAGCCTGGTTAGTAAGCACAGGTAAACAAGTTCTCGGGGAAGATTTAAACTGTAAGGACAGTCACTATAAAGTCTATCAGAAATTCATTGCACTTCACAGATGGAACAGATAAAAAAAAGTCCTTAACTGCAGACAGCAGGGAAAGAAAATCCTAAATTATCAAGATGCAATGAAATCCTCTTGCAGGGTGCAAATTGTTGGAAAACAATTTTTATTGATTATTTAAAAGAGAAGATGAAAACTGGTGGTGAGCTCTTTTATAAATTTCCAGATGACCTGTCCCCAGCGGGTGGTTGTGTTTGGGTGGACAGTGAAGGGGAACTTCTTGTAATGACTTTTTGTGCTGCCATAACCTGCCACCCATCTACAGTCTGAGAAGTGTCTGTTCTGATGGTCCCAAGCAATTAAATTCAGGTAGCTTTCATGCAAACCTGTCCACCATGAAAGAGTAAATGTCAAGATTTTTAATTTTGTTTCCTATTGTTTGGCTTGTAGGGGTTGCTTTTTTTCCTGCTCTCCCAACTTCTGTCTGTGACCTTGAGCATCAGATGCTTATTTTGTAGATGATGAAGTGAAAAACAGATCAGCTATTGAAAGATTTGCCATTTAGTCAATCAAGATGACAACACTAAATTGAAAAGGAGCAACAACAACAACCACAGTTGCTTGCTGTGAGCATGGACTAGAAAATTTAGAGCTAGTGATAGTTTTCAGAGCTGTGATGTGCCAGCAAAGCACAGAAAAGCAGGACAGAGCCAGCAGAGAGGCTCAGAGCTGGAGGGAAGGAGCATCTGTGAAATGGCTGTCAAAGCCACAAGTCTGAAATTTTTGCAAGTCTGTAGAGCCACAGTTAGTAAAGATTTGTCAGTTAATGCTGCATCAAGATCTTGGTTGTCCTTAAATAGGAGCCCCTTTGCTTAATGAGGAGCTCTCCTTACAGACTGGCTGAACTGCAGCAGTGAAATTAATCTTGGTGTAAATTAATTGTGGTGGCCCAGAGTGACTTTGCTGGAGTCAATGAAGTTGGTGTCTGAGATCAGGGCTGTGTCTGATCCAGATCTTTTGGCTTCATCCTCCAGTTTTGTTGTAAGCCAGATTTTGAGGGACAGGAAAATGGAATAACATGCTTCACATAATAAGGTTTAGAGGGAAAAAAGGAAAATATTTCTGTCCTTTAATCCTGAAAAATTTCTGGGCTTAATATTTTGCACTGAAGAATTTTACTAATAAAGAATTAAATTACCCCAATACCATTGTTCTTGCAGGGAATTTTAATAATCTGCCAAGTTGTACTATGGTTAAAGGAGACAGTTTACTTTGCTGAATTTGTGATCCTCACATCAATCTTGCTCTGAGAATATGGGAACTGACTTGCCACCTACTATCAGTAATCCCAGTCCTTTGTACAAGCAGGTATCAAATCCTTTTTTTTGTAAAGAGACTTTCTCTAACTTAGTAACTGCTTATGCAGGGAGGAAATGAGAGGCTGCAATCTTTTTTTGCTTCGTGACCCCCATCCCTTGCCTGAAAAGAAAGCAAAACATTTCTCTAACTTTCACCTTTCTTTTGCAACACCCAGACAATAGATGGGCATATTTTGTTGAGTTCTGGGCTGATTTTACTCACTGTGAAAAATGTATATATATATATATATATATATATATATATATATATATGTGTATATATGTATGTATGTGTATATATATGTATAATACATATATAGTATATATTTATATATGCATATATCGTATATAATATATATATAAAATGTAAATATATATAGATTATATGTGTATATATACACAAATGTGTGTATATATATATATAAAAATATAAAAAAGATCATGCAAACAAATCATCTGGCAAGAGGTGTTAAATGGTGTCTGAATTCTGACTGTTGGCTGGCTGGGTATTGACTCAGTACAAATAAACAGAAGGCTCTTTCCAAAATCTTCCTGTCAGTTACTTGTAGTGCACCATTGCCTCTGCTGCAGGAGTGGACATCCTTTGCTCATGCCATGCAGGAATATTTAGGCTGAATTCCTCCTGAAGCTGCAGTTTGCAGTAAAGTTGTTTTCGGATGGCAAATGCAGTGAGATCTTTGACTCTGTAAAGAGATCTGAGAGTTTACGTCTGTGTTTATATGATACTTGCAAAAAAACCAAAAAAAGGCCTTGAGCACAAGGAAGGTAACAGTGATTAATAATTAAATATAAAAATCTATAGGACTTTGTAATTTTCAGTGAAAACAAGTAGCATTTTCATTTCAAATGTCTGTTATTGATGATGAAATGGATTTATGCCCTCAGTAAAGGTCCATACCCCAATCTTTAACCCCTGCTAACACCCACTCCCTGAAATCCATCAAAGCAGTGCATCTCTTTGGAGTCTGCAGTCCTGCATTTGCTTGGCTGTGCTTGCTTCCAAGGGACTGTGCTGCAGGGACAGTGGGAGAGCTCTGCCTTTGCTGCTGCAGACTAACACAATTTGTGCAGGGCACAAAAATTAACTGGCTCAGCAAGCTGAGACTGCATTTCTTTCCCTGCTGAAAGGAAGGATATAAAATGTCATGCTTGTATTTGTAGGCTTTGTAGATGTGGAGGTTCTGTTTTCTAAAATTTGATAAAGATAAGGCAGTAGTAGGCAGGTGATGTGGTTGGATCTTATTTCTGCAAAGCTGTTGGTTATCTTATTGCTGTAGAGGTTATGTTGCCATGCCATGATCATTTGTCTTTGGTGGTCCAGATCTTTGTCACTGTGGAGTTTAGATAGAGAAGGTGATGATTTCTGCAGTGACTGGTCCTTTACACAGGAATGTAAATTGTGGATAAAACATTCCTCACCTGCTGAGCCTGTGCTGGATTCCCAGGGTCCTGCCCAAGGACCCTGCAACCCTCCTCTCCCTGCTCTTGGCAGGCTGGAGGATGGCAGGGCTGTTTGCTGCCTCACTGGTGCTTTTGTAAAGACACAGAGTGTCTGTTCACAAGACATTTTCTTCCTTACTTTCACCATTCCCCTCTCCTCCACGCCCCTTTCCTTCCAGGGTAGCATACAAGGAGTTTCACTTTGCCAAAAAGGTCTCACATGTGCACGCTTGTTTTGTTCTTTTTAGTCAGCAAAGGCATTTTTGGGCTCACCACTTCTACAGAAAACATGTAGAACTGACTGCTATAGGAATTGCCTAAAGTCAGATTTAAGGAAAAGAATAAATCCTGAATGTTTGATGCCCATAATGTGCTGGAATTGGATTGGGAGAGCAGCAGTTCATATTTCAATCTGTGAAGTGATGTGCTTTGGTGTCAAATCTAGGTGAGTGGAATTCATGTATTAAATCAGGTTTATGCTTATGTTGTGCTGGTGTCCCTTTGAGGATAACCAGAGCACAGCTCTTGTTCAGTAATAAAGGTGTAGAAGGAAATTATGGTCCCTTACAAGTGGTATTCATTTTGCTTTTGAACATTTTACCATTTCCACTGCTAAGGTTTGGATAGCAGATGAAAGAGTTCAGCAAACCTTATTTCTCACTGGTGTCTTTTCTAAGTTAGCACAGCATTTCAGTTTGATTTACTGAAAATTTTTTTTCTCCCATGGAAAGATTATAAACTAGAGAGCATACTGACTGGAAGAAAATGGCTGCTAATCTTCTGAAAGTAATGTTTAATCAGTGATGGAAAGAAAATAAGTAACTAAAAAGCTTCATCCAGCTAATTAAATAAAGCTGGTTATTCTGCTGGAAACAGTTAATGAACCTCAAGTAATAAAATTATTTTCAGAATATTAAAGAAGGAAAAAAGTGATTACTTATTTAAGACTAAATAATTACTATGTATTCTTCACTATAAGAGGTTATAGATGCCAAACACTAAATAACCACTATGCCTCTGCTTCTCCACAAAAGAGTGTTTCTCAGGAATAATTACATCTTATGTTGAGTTTGCACTGAATTTTCTTCTCTTAAGATAATCTCCAATGATCTCTAAGGGAATTTGTCTCCCTTGGTGCCTGTTATTATTCTCCTTTTTAGGGACTGGCTGTGTTTGATTGCCTTTAAAATGAGCTGAGACTGTGTTAACTGCAGAAGGGATGGGGTGCAGTGGCTCTGACCACAGCAGGAGCAGCTCTGAGGTGAGCCCTGGCTCCTGTTCTGCCGCTCAAACACTGCTGGGGCAGCCCAGTTTGGCCTCAAATCCTCCCTCAGCTGCAGCTCAGCTTGTCTCTGAAATGCTGCACATCCCTCCTGTTCCCAGACTGCAGATAAGGGGGAATTTCTCTCAGAAAGGCAGCCTGTAGCCTAATTACCCTGCAAGTACTGTGAGCTTCCATTTTGGGACCAGAGTCTCCTTAATGCTGGGTGCTTTGGAAAAAATCCTGTCTGGCTCTGTCCCAGTAATCACTGTAATTTATTTCCTTTTAGCACCTGAGAGCTGGCACGTGAGGTGCTTAAAGAAACCAAACTCCAGAGCCCCTGAGCTGGGAGGGGGACGCTCATGCAAAGCTACCATCCCAGGCAGCTCCAGACAAATGATTTATTTATGGGGCACATCCCTGAGGATGGGGCAGTGCAGAACAGCCTGTGCTGGGGGGAATCCCTGAAGGAAAGCATTCTGCTGCCATGCTGGCACTGGGTGCTGCACCCTTCTGTGCCCTCCTGGCTGGGGTCAGAGCCTCCTCTGCTCCCTGGGGCAGGCAGTGATGCCCAGCCCCTGTGCCCACGAGTGATGGGTTTGTTTGCCTTGGAAAGGCTCAGTGCTGAGGTGGGAAGGTTCCCTGCTGGCGCAGCTCTCCCCTGCTCATCTCTGCAGGGCTCAGGCTCAGTTTGGGGGTGTGGAAGGCCAGAAAGCTGTGTGCATTGGGAGGGAATGGGACTGGCTTTCCGCCTGCCTCCCTAAGCCTGGCTCAGCACCCCTTCCCATGCAGGGGGCATCAGATTAAACCCACAAAAGGCAGAACAAGTCCTGTGCTTCTCACTCCTTTCACTTGTGTTGTGGATGATATATTAATTCATGCTGAAAGAGTTAATGTATAAGTTAAATATTAAGGGGAAAAT
>JAHXMQ010012337.1:34833504-34849182 GCA_020466415.1 Ammodramus savannarum pratensis | reverse complement strand
TTCTTGGGTAGAAGCTGTCTATACGTCAGCTGATGTCCTAGATGCCGAGCGACCGCTCCCGGGACTTTCGCTGACTTGGCTGTGGTGAGATATTTTCTGTTCAAAATTGTTTTTTTGTTTTGTCTTAATAAATTTTATCAATTGTTTTTTGATAAAATTGGCTTCCGAAATTGATCATTTATAACAACTTGCCTGAATTAAATTCAGTGCCCACATCACACACCTTCACTGCCTGCTCCGTCCCCTTTGCCAGAAGCACCCACCCAAAATGTGTATCCAGCTCAAATGATCATGGCAATAAACATCTCAGCCATTTAAAATTATATCTTACACTTGAGAGAGACATGCTGAGGACATAGAAAAACAATAGCTTTAATTAGGCTTTTAAAAAGTGACACATCTATTATATGTTCTGTTACAGCTTTAAAAAAGTCTCAGTTTCTGTATAATAAATCTTGCTGGAGTACTACCATTTAATTAAATGGGAGTCAGCACTGGGAACAATTAAAATGATTTTATGCACTTTCAGGGAAACCCTATAGCAAGATGTGCAAAATAGCATACAATAAAATGAAAAATTAAGCCCTTAGTGGGTTTGAGCTGCTGCATATAAGAAATTTGATAAAAAGCATTTTAAGAAAGTAGGCAATTTTACAGTGTGGCAAGTAGTCTGTTCTGCCTCAAAGGTACCAGCCCATGTCCCTTGGATTTTTACCATTGGCAAAAGACTCCAGATGGATGTAGGCATCAATGCTAATAAGTGAAATTCATCCCTGAGAAAAAAAAGTTTATTTGAAGCCCTGAATAGGAGTGGATGTTATTTAGCAGAAAATATGCATCTATAGGTGAAAAAATATCTCCATTATGAATAGTTTCTGAGCTGCTTCAACCAAGAGTTTCTCTGCTTATGGGATTTAGTGAAGGCAAACTTAATTTTTAGGCTATCGTTTGTACAGGAACATATGTAAGCAAATAGTGATGCTATCTTAACAAGAATATGATATATACATTTTATTGCATATTAAAATCCATTTCAACATTGCATTCAGCCCAGGGTTTTTAGTGTTTCCCCCTCTCTGCCTCAGTATAAACAAGCAACCTTGAAATGAACATCAAAACTAAATGGCATTGAATATAATGAAGCAACATTGAGTCTAATGAAGCAGAATTGCTATGTAAACAGGGATGCTCTTATCTCATTGGAATTTTTATGTCCTTGCATGTCTCTCAGCTACATTTTTGTAACCTGATTCTTAGGAAATGTCTGATATCTCTTTATGATTGTTAGCAGAGACCAAGACAACAGTGTAATGTGTGGCTCAGCTGAGTCGTGTGAAAGTACCACATCGAGTTTGCTGCTTTAGAGGCAAAAAGGTCATCACCCTCATCCTCATCTTGTTACAGGGGGCTGGCTGTAAAACTTGGTAACCTCCAAGTGTGAATAGGTCTGCTAAGAAGAATGAGTTGCAGACACTCAGGGATTGGGTCAAAGTGCCACTTGGAAGCTCCCTGCCTGTGAGCATTCCAGCCCTTTCCTTGTCTGTTAATGCCTCTGTGGAGGCACAGGCAGTAATGAACACAAGCAATAACACCAAACCTCATAAATCTCTCTCTGGGCTGAGAACCATGCCTCCCACTGTCTTGCTGTAGCATAAGCCTCAACAGGACACAAGCTGACCTTCCTCTGGCAGGGAAGAGTGAAACAGCCAGGCACCTGCTCTTTGGGCTGTTGCAGGAGCTCTGAGAAACTCTGTACTTCCTCCATTGCAAATTAAAATACTAGTAAAGACTTCCCTCAAATTTCCTTTTTATTCCCACCTTCTTTGATTTTGCACTTGGAAGTCAAGCTCTTTAATAAGTATTGGCTTGCACCTGAACATCTCCCCCTTCCTCACAGATATGAGCTTTTAGCCCTTTTGGACAGCAGCTCAAAATTCAGCAGTCAAGTTAATGTGCTGCAGCTCCTCATATAAGAGCTGGGTTGAGCAGAAGCAGGTGAAAAAATGCTGCTTTTTGGCAGTGTTGGACATGGAAGAATTTGTCATAATACACTGATAGACGATGCCCTTTCACATGCTCCACTTGAACTTAAAAAAGTGTGATTGCAAAGTAAATTAATGGAATCTTGTCTGCAATGTAGTCTCTGGAAAAAAGAGAAGGAAGCCACTGAGATATCTATTGCTGTAAACTGTCCTGTTCTGTAATAGCTACGTCATCTAAAATACCATCAACACTGCCAAGACTTGCAGCTGTTCTTAAACCTCTTGCTCCTCAAAGTTTGTGCACGGTTTTTATGGCTTTTACTTGTTTGCTTGCTTTTTCCCTGAAAATTTCTGTTTCACTAAAAATTTTTTCCCGATCTTTGACCTGTTGCATTTCTCTGTATGCTGCCTTTTAGTGGGTACAGTGCACAGAAGAGCTTTGGCATAAGGTTTTCCATATCTGTGCGTTTATATAGGCTGAGAACTTGGGTCTTAAAATGCATTCCTCTTCATGGGTTGTTAAGTCTGTAGTCAGAAATTTAGGAGAATGGCTAGCTGGCCCAGCTTCCAAATATTGAAAAACCTCAAAGTAATGTAGCACATAACTGAAATCACATAAAGTTTGGATATGGGGAATGAAGCTTCTGGCACCTCATTTTCGTTATGAAGATGGCAACAAGAATGGAAAATGTCACAAGAATAATTCACATGTGTTTGGTCTTTAGAGCTATAATTATCTAGATCTTCTTGCTTTGGGCTCCCCTTTTCCTACATAGCTTTTGGGAAAAGGTGGGTTTGGCTTTTAATGGCCTAATAAATACAAGTAATAGCTTGTGATTTGTTTAATATTTTGAACTGAAAGGTCAAGGATAGGAAGATTAAAAAGTCACTGGGGGAGATTCTCTCAGTAAAAGCCATCTTTTGCTGGAAGTAATGTGGCTTCTTAAGTAAGCATAAAATAAGTTTAAGGCAGCTCCAAGCCCAAATAAAAGCAGAAAGGGGAATAATGTTAGTGTATAGATACTACCTGCTATAGAAGGGTAAGTGAAATGAAACACCAGACAGGGAAATCATCCTTAGCACCCCCATAGGGTCTCTGCAGCACCGATTATAACATTTTTGTAGGAGTTTTGAGCATGTGCATCTGTCTGAAAGTCTGCGAATCCGAAGTAATGACTGAAGTGTTCTTGAGTCTCTCCTCTGCTTGCAAAGCCTCAGATGAGACTGAGTCATGGAGCATTTTATAAAAAGCTACCTGCTGCCAAACAACTGTCTTAAATTCCAGCATCTGCCCAGATCCCAGCTCCTCTCCCAAGTCTGAGCACCCCTCTTCCCTTCTCTTTTGAATGTGACAGAGATGGATGAGAAATGAAAGGACTCTTTTGCCAGAACTTTTTTCCCTGCTAAGAAGCTGCTCAGTTGTGGAGGTTCTGCCTTGCTCCACTTCTCTCCTCAGCAGTGCTGCAGTGAGTGATGCAGTAAAGCAGCTCTGATGATTCAAGGCTGCTTCTGCAAGTGCTATTTGTGCACTGTGAGAAATGGAGACCTGAGACAGATGGGTCCTTTTCTTCTCTCAAGGATACTCTGGAGGGGTTTGGACATTTTCCTGGGGCCCTAGGCAAGTGCATTGCTTGTTTTCCTCCAAAATAGGCCCTTTCCATCACAGAAAATGGGATTGTGCTTGCAAAGATCTTGAAATATGCTATTAATTTTGCATATTTGTTCTGAGTGACAGTGTGGGAGCCTTTTCTCTAGAATAAATTTTCATTAAAGAAAACAGGCTGAGCAGACACATCATGGGGATGTCTAGTTGTGTATTTGGTAGGTAGAAGGCAGGCTTTTTATCATTTTGGTGAAAAGAGGTGAGGGAATAGGATCTGGGGCACTGTTAAGAGCTCATTGTGCATTTGAGGATATCTGCTGTTTTATTAATATTATAATATCAGCACCTCTTGTGGCTCTGGTGAATGTGGAAGCACAACGCAGCTGTATGAGGCTGAGAGCTCAGGTAAGAGCTGCTTCCACCACTGCCACAGGTCTGCTGGGGGCCACACACACAACAGTTTGGCGCTGAAGGTGTGATTAATACCAGTGTGGTATTTTCTCTCAGCACTGGAGGGGGAAATGTACCTGTAATTATCATCCCCCAAGTTAAAAATGTTACCGCAACAGTGCTAGGTCATCCTGACCTTCTGTGGTGCAAAGAGAAAACACCATTTAGTACTTCTTTTACAGTTTTTTGAGAGCACCTATTTTTCCCTGGGATGTTCTGAGCTGTTAAAGCCAGCCCTCCCACAGGGTAGCATCGTGCTTTTCTTGTTTAGTTGCAGAAAACGTTTACCATATACAACAGCAAATCACACAATCAATCTTCATGTTAATCATTCTCTGCTGGAAGCTATTTACTACAAAAACTTCTGAAATTTTCTTACTAGCTGGAGAGCTGACTGTCACAGCCAAAAGAGTGATTCATTTATGCTTTATTTTTTTTTAATAAAACCAAAATTGAATGCTTGGAAATAGGCTTGAGTATTTCAGATTGGATGGGTAAAGGCTGAACAAAGAGACACCCAGAAATTGTCTTCTTCAGTAGGGCTTCTCCTTTAATCCTCCCAGATCTAATTCTGGCTAGTCATTCGCCTCAGCCTTTGTTTGCTCCCTTGTTGCCATTTAAATGACAGGCCTCTGGTGATTTGCATTCACCCTGTGGCAGTGGTTTCCTTAGAGTTAGCTCTGGTTTGCACCAGCAGCTGTGGCTGTGCCTGGATGTGCAGCTCCCTTAGTGCCAGAGCAAAATCCCCAGGGAAGGTTTGGATGTTGTAGTGCCCATGAGCACTGGAGCAGGTTTTGCCCCTCATGCAGAGCTGCCAGCTGGTTATGTGATTTAGAAATTAAAAAGTTCTGCTGAGCTTTCAAAACCTGCTGTTTCTGGTTTTATTATGTATGAAACATACTGTTGTATTCTCTTCTGTGTTACTGAATTCAGCTCTGAGAAGCAAATGCTTAGATTCCTGCTCCTGATTCATAGAATCGCAGAATGGTTTGGGCTGGAAAGGACCTTGAATATCATCTAATTCCCATCCCTCTGCCATGGGCAGGGAAGCCTTCCACTAAACCAGGTGGTCTAGTGCTCAAAGCCTCATCCAGCCTGGCTTTGTATAGCTCCAGGGGCATCCACAGCTTCTCTGGGCAACCTGTTCCAATGCCTCACCACCTTCACAGCCAAGAATTGCGGCACATACTCTTCTTCTCGAATATTTCTCCTCCTGATGAAAGCAGAGAGCTTTGGTCTGGTTACAAAATGTTTGGTGGTTGTTTCTGATGTTCCACTGCTTCCCCAGAACACTGCAGTTTGCAAATGGGGGGAAAAAAATTATATACCTCAAAATCTCTGCTAGGATCCAGCCTGGTTAATTGTGCTGCAGATCTGCAAAGCCAATTGCTACCAAAAAGAAAAATCATCACTGTCTGCAATTTACCTGTTCACCTGCATGGTATAACAGGGCAGCAAAGGCACCAATAGAGTGGGATACACCAGCTTGTAGAAACCCTGCTATGTGTGCAAAAATCCTCAGGGACCAAGTGAGGTTTTGTGCTCTTTTTGCAACACCTCCATGTACATGAGAGCTCAGACCTCTTGCTGTGCTCTGTGGCCATTCTGGCTGTGCTTAACATGTAGAAAGGACAGAGAGACTCGTGCCAGTTTGGCTTTGAGGGAGTTGGAAGGAAGTGTCAGTGATTCACAAAGGTAAAAAAAAGGAAAGAAAGAAATGGCATGTGGATATCTGTAGTAGGTCCCTTTAGAAAAGAAATGCATGGATGCAACAGAACTGAACAGGGATTTGAGTTTTTCTGGAAGGGAAACAGAGAAATTTGCTTTTAAATATGTCTCTGGTACAGAGCTGTAGCATTTCTCACCCTCTGCTGCACTGTATATTTGATTTGCTTTCCAAAATCAAACAGCTTAAGGTTTGAGTCACCCTCCATTAAGCTGAACAAAATGAAAATGCCAACACTTTTGGAACGTGTTGGCGTGGGCCTTAAATCGGAAAACAAACACAGCATTGAGCTGCCCTTCCCATTGTGAATGGAGAGAAAGAAACTATTTAGTGAAGTGTGGAATTTGGAGGACTGTGTCTTCTGCATTGCTGTCTCTGCTGGGAAAAAGCACTGGACAACAGAAAACTTCAGTCTTTGTTGAATGAGATTTGCTTCTCGACTGGTTTCTGATGTTACCGTTCTTGCCTGCTTCTTTTTTACCTTGTTTGCTGCTCAAAAGCTGATTCTAAGGAGTAGGTCTGATAACTTAAAGCAGAATTATCTGGGGCACCAGTGAGAACAGCTCAGCCCCCGGTGTGGGGGTGTGGGTTTCAGCCTCTCTCACAATCTGAGCGCAGCTTTTCTGGTAGGAGACGGAAGGAAGGTGGGAGAAGGTTTGTCCTAAAGTGTTAGAGAGTGCAGCACGGAGCAGAGGGTGCTTTGGCAGGTGTACACCTGCAGGCTCACCATTAGCCATGATTGGATTCCCTCGTCCTCCTCACCACCTCTGCAGATGGCCACAGCAGAACGTGCAGGCAGTGGGAGCTCTCCCCATCCAAAGGCACCTGGGAGGATAAGGCTACAGGAAAATGATATTAAATTGTGAATATGGCCAGGAAAGCACCAGAGGCTACAGGTGAGCCCTGAGCTATGTGGGGGAAGAGTGAGTGGGATGTCAGCAGAGGCCTGCAGTGCTGGGTTTTCCAAGGGGCATGAGGTGCCTCACATAACCCTTAGTGCAAAGCAGGCTCAGTTTCAGCAGGGCTGTGATTCCCAGGTAATGAATTTAGGAGCCATGGTGATTGCCTCTGAAAGTAGCTCTCAATTCTCTCCTGTGCCAACAGGAGTGCAGGCAGTGCTTGAGCTGCAGTGTGGTCACACTCAGTGCCCCTCTCTGAGTGACCCAGTGTGACCAGAGCCCCTCGTGGCTGCGACACCACTGCGTTGTCTTTGAATGGTGCTACAAGGCAGGAGCTTCTGTTTCCCTCAAGGGGATATTAATGGGACAAGGGAGCCCTCCATGGGCTCAGACAGACCCCTTCTCAGGTGAGGTGGGCAAGCAGCTTGTACTTTGTCTTTTTTCTTGTGTCCCACCTTTCTGTCTGCAGCATAAAGAGGAGAAGTGATGGAAAGTCACTGCTGCCTGATGGAGTCACGGACACAGGAGTAGATCTCTGCTCTAATTAATGACTTCTATCACTTAAAAAAGGGCATTTTAATGTTTTAACTACCCATTTCATAATGATCAGAGTTCTCAGGTTGGACCTGAGGGGGGACAGGGCTGATTAATGCTCACCTCAGGTGTGCCAGAGGCTCACGTTTATTACACACGCTGCACAGCCATTAATCGGCAGCGCAACGCGGGCTGTCGTCCCTGATTGCTTAATTACATTGTCTACCCCTACCCAGGGCTTATGTGTGTTGTGCAAAGCCATAAATACTCCAAGAGCCCCATTTCCACTGAAATCAATAGGAGTTTTGCCATTGTGCTGCCATGAGAACTGTGAAAGCAAAATAATGCAGATAACTGTGACTTTTGAGTGGGAAGAGGGGCAGCAAAGGGCATGTGAATTATGAAAGATTGAACTTAGAGGTGGTCTGAAAAAATGACAGGATAAACTGGGAAGTGTTAAAGGAGCCATAAAACTAGGAAAGATAGGAGGCAAAATGAAAATTGGACAAGAAGTAAAAATAAATAAGAGGGATTTCGAGTGGACAAAGAATAAGAAGTGAATGAGGCAACAGGGATTCTGCAAAATGGAAAGGGTAATTTTGCAGCAGAAGCAGCAGAAGTTGAATAAATAAATGAATTATGTGTCTTTTCACAGAGGAGAATGGGAAAATTCAATGTGTCAAAAGCAGGGAGGTTCCAAGGCAAGGGACATCCATGTGGAACAAGAGGTGAAGAGCAGGAGTGATGCCAGCACTGAGATAAACACTGGGCACCATGGCTCCCTTACTTCTTCTCCTGGGAATTTCCTCTGTGCTGCAGAACTGGTCTGCTTGTCTCTCTGTACTTCATCCAAGGTGCTGCTCTTTTTGTCCCGTGTTTTGGTTGGAGGCAGGATCTGAGCATCTGTTCTGCTTCTGCAGCACTACAGTCACTGCTGACCACCAAGAAACTGCATTAGAATAACTGAATAACTTATTCAGTATTGACTGAAAATTTAGACAAAAGAAAATAATTTAATTTTTGGCAGCCCTAGCTTTTGCTTTTATCTTCCATAATAATTTGCTATGACATATATTTGCCAGTGTTTGAGTCAGTCTAGCCCTGGATGTTTATCAGCTGTCCATCAGAGAAATCTGTTCGACTCTATAACAGCAAAAGAAAAGTCTGCTGAAAATTACTTTGATGGTTAAATTAGCATTTAGTCAGTTTAAAAACACAGAGGCTGGCAAGATTTGGAAATATATTGGTCATTTCACTTTCTCTTGTCATAAATATGTTTTAAGTGCAGCAGAATAAAGAAGGATGCATCAGATCTTAATGGGTATAGAAATTTATCTCAAGGAGTCTGTAGACCTAAACTTAAAAGTGCATTATTTTCTATCAGTAAAGGGCTGCTCAATGTGGTCATAATTTTTGTCACATAGTTAGAACCAGGAAGAAATGTGAAAACATGAGGGGATATCCTTAAGGAATTTACCTGAGAACAAAATGCTGTAATAGCTGTAGAATTCAAATACTCATATCTAGATTAAAGAAATAACAATATCCTTAAGGATTATAGGTTAGTATAGAAAGTTCCAAAAGTTTAGTGTGGATGAAGAAGTATTAAACCCCAAACCATGCTATTTATCTGTTTAAAAAGCTGTTTTGACAAAGACCTGCTCACAGCACTGAGGATACATTTTCTTTTTCCTTTCCAATAATAAATCTTTCATAAAATTAAGGCATTGGCATTACATCTCTGTTAGGGTAATTTACTCCCCACAGTAATTTTGACTTAGTTTGTTCTACATGGAGTGATATTTTAATCATCCTTTCAGTGTTTATTGATGAGGGTTTTCTGCAAAAGATGAGAAGATTAGTTTAAAATTATCCCTTGTGACTTTAAAACAATAACAAGGAAGTGAACACAGTCTAAAACAAATTAAGAAATGTAATAGACTTAATAAATGGCCGATATTTTATTCAACATACAAAAAATGACTGCAAGACTTGCTGTGATGGGGCTGCACATATTCTTATCAAACTATGTTCTTTTGTTTAACAGGCACAAATCTCCCTCTCTCTAAAGGTGAGTGATGAATGAAATAAATGGCTTATATTTTGTCCAATAATAAAAAAGCATTACCTTGACTCAGATATAATATAAAACTTGTGCCTCATTCCTATACCCATCACCTGGGAATAATTTGCATTTCCTCACCCAGCAGGAGGACCCTGGTTTCAAAGTCTTGTCCTCATCAACTCTTGGCTCTTCCTCAGTGTGTGAGGGGTTAGATTTCTTCAAAGATTAATTAACTGCCAGGTCAGAGGGAGTTGAATATCTTCCTTGAACACCAGGATCCCTGCATTGCTGCAAGGATACCGAAGGGCATCCTTAAAGGCTGAAATTACAGCTTCAAATGACGATTTATCTTTTTTCTTTAACTTAATGTGACACAGCCTCCACAATCTCCACAGTCTCCAGCACTGATGTTAAGTGGCAATCAGCCAGATGAAAGAAGTCATGGTGCAAAGTCCTTGGATGGCTGAACTGTCTCAGACTTCTCACTGGGTTTGAGACCTTAGTGAGTCTCTACCCAGTGAGAAGTCTAGTAATCACAAGCTAAAAAAGAATATCACAGGGCAGTTTTTGCCAGTATTTCCCAGGCACTCAAGAGAACGTGGATTAAAAAAATATTTCAGCTTTTTCCAAAGTGGGAACTGAATAGTTGTATGGAACTGGTTCTTCAAGAGCATTGGTGGCAGAGGAAGCTGAGATATGAGTGTCTGCTCTAAGGAGCAGCAGAGAGTCATTCATGGTGGCCAGAATCCTTCTTGCACTGTGTCCCTGAATGCCTGGATGGGGATGGAGGTTTTGTGTAGGTTTTTTCTACCCTTTCTGTCATAAATTGTGGCTGCATCTTGCAGTGTCTTGCTAAAACACAGCTGTCCATGCCTGTGCATGCACCTGTACCTATATAAATGTACACAAACTTGGCACAAAGTCTTCTGGGTCTCCTGGGCTCACTCTTGCTTCGCCAAGTTACAAACCCTGTCACTTTGGCTCACTGTGTGATTTGTGAGTTTTGCTGAATTTTTCAGAACTGCTTGGGATTTAAGGCCCTATTTGAGCGTAAAATGTGATTAGCTACAGTGAAGTGACTTTTTATCTGGCTGATGCACCTTTCTTTCAGTTTAGTTGATGAATGTGCAGTGTTAGGCTGGTCACAGGTGTTTCACTTGTGATCCTAGGGAAGCAGCTGGTGGGGCTTTTGATGCTGATGTGAAATGACTTGCTCTTTCTGCTGGCTGCTGACCATGTGGTTGCTGTTGTGTGCTGAGCTAGGACGTGGAGAGGCATGGTCTTTGGACAGCATGAGTGGTGAGAAGTCTCACTCCTCACACCACTTTAATGTTTTGGCTGAGGAAGGATGCTTATCAGTGGAGTAGTGACAGTATCTTCAGTGAACCCCGTTCAATCTGCAGGAGAAAATATTTTGCCGTGCCCTTTGCATCTGAGTTAAGTAATGAAGCCTTGCACTGGTTTAATTATACCTATTTACTTCGTGTGGGCCCTGCAAGACTTAATTAAACTTTTATGTATTTGCTTGGAGAGGCTCCTATGGAAAGCAATGGAAAATTGCTACATGTTAATCCTTCCATTGATTCACATTATGGTGCCCTGGCGTGCTGACTTTAATCATTTGGGGGTCCATTTCACTGGATTGAAAGAAAATACTGGTGCTTGTCAGATGGCTAAACAGCACCCAAGTGTAATGTCCAGCAACCTGGGCCTCTGTGGGCTGCAAAATACAAAACTGTAGTTAGCCGAAGCTTTCCCTCCATCCGCTTCTCCGGAGTAATGGATGGCCAGGAATTATTTACCAGATATTCTGCATGCTACTTCAATTTAATTATGTCTTTGACGCGAACAGAAGGCGCATAAAGCGTGCCTGTGTACTTCTGTGGAAGGATTAAACAGAAGGAATGGGTTTTGCCTGATTTGCAGAGCCTGTCGGGGACGGACCTTGGCGTACATATGTTGACGGCAATAAGATGATCGTTATCCAGCCCTTGCCTCCTCTGTAGGTAGAGAGGTAGGGATGCCCCCAGGGTTTAATTCCAAAACTTTCATTTCCTTCCTCTATTTTCAGCTGCTATTAACTTTAAAAGCTTTTTTTCTTTGCACAAGGAAGGATTATGCACAGCACCGACACCTTATCACTCAGCTGGATTCGCTGATTGGCTGAAACTCAAAAGTCTTTACTAGTTAGGCTAAAACATTAAAAATGTCTTTTGATAAATGATCTGAAGGGAAAATCAAGCAGATGGCTTTTAGGCCTGTCTCACGATGCAACTTTGCAGGGAAATAATAGTTTCAGTAATGGGTTATAGAAGTTTATTTAAATCACTAAACTATTTAGTGGAGAGGGGTGAATCATCTAGGCTTTTTTGGGGGTGTTTTTTTTCTTCCCTTCTGTTTTTTCAGATTTCTCTCCTTGAAATGAACTGAAGCACACTTTGAAGTGCCGTGAAGTTATTCTTTCTTCACTTTTTGTAATTGGTCCATCGGTTTTCTGCTGCTGTCTCAGATTTTTTATGGGTGATATCCCCTGGCTTTTCACAGCCTGCTTCCTGATGGATTCATTTACTGTGTGTGTTGCAGGGGCAGGATTTATGTGCCTCAACCTGCTGCCTGCAGCTAGAGATCTCCTCTATTATACTGGGTTTATAGGGTGAATTACAGCTTCTGGGAGGCTTTGTGGAAAATTGTAGGAAAGTTCTAACCAGCTTGTTTGGCCTCCAGAGGAATTAGGCAGATGCAGCTGGGTTGGGCAGGTCCTCTGTGTGTGCTGGGAGGGCAGGACTCCCTTCTGCAGAGCACCAAGGTGCCCAGCATTGGTCTGCAGGCATAAATACCAACCCCATGGTTTAGCTGTGTGGGTAGGGGTGCAATTGTGGTGTGGCTGGGAATTTGTGGTTGTTCTGTGAGGCACAAGGGCCAAGCTTTTGGAAAGGCAGGAGCTGCTTTATGCAGTGCAGAGGAAGAGATGTTGTAGAGGAGCTGTATTTCTACATGTATTTTATCACCCAGTCTCTAAGGAGCAAAGCCCTTTAACCTGTTTCCCACTGAGCATTCCAGAAATCAAACGTCAAAGATCCTTAGCTGCTTTTGAAATTCTGAGCCAAAAAAAATGCTGCACTTGTACAGAAAGGCATCATCCTCCTAGGGATAACACTTTCCTCTTTGAAACATCCACTCAGCCCAGCACTCCTCATTAGATGTTGGTGAAATCTTTGGAATAAATACTGGATGTAATTGTCCAGATGCTCTTATTTCTGCTTTTAGCAGGAAATAATGACACATTTAATATTGCCCCCTTTTTTTTTTTAAAGTACAAAAGTAAAGATATGTTTATTCCAGCATGGTACCGCTTCAGTGTGAGCTGGAGGACAGATAATGGGTATGCTCCATGCTCCAGCACACTAAATGCTTGAGATGATGTCTTTGTTACTGCCTTTTAATAGATCAATGCAACACCCTGTTGAGAACTCGATGCAGAAACATGAAAATGGCTTACTCTAGGTAAAAGAGCTGGAAGCCTGGAGGGTTTCAAAGAGTCTGAAATCAGAAAGACTAAAAACGGGCTCCAAGCTACCAGAAGTTTGTTGTCTTGGGGGCATTGGTTTTTTGGCACAGCTTCCTCTGGGAGCTGGTCCTGCATCTGCTGGAGCATAGTGCCTCTCCCTGGCTGCCTCAGCAGAGCCAGAGGAGTCTGTGTTAAATTAAATGTGGAGGAGAAAGATCATGAAACCTGAAGGAATGTTGTGTAGGGAAGGAATGTGTAGTAGGGGGTCAGTCAAAGCTGTCATAGCTGTCCAAATTGTGCTGGCAGAAAGAGTAAAGATAAGAGGATTTTGTTAAGTCTTGTAATATTACAGTGTAGAATAAAATGTAAGTTGCCTCTCATCTCTGCTCTGCCAGGAACTGAGAGAAAAGTATTCCAGAAAAAGAAGTCCAGGTGAAACAGTGAACATGACCTCCTATGCTAAAACATGGTCTAAACACGACTGTTAGTCATTATCATCCTCAGTAAAAGGAGTTTTCTCCTGAGAGATGGGAGCTTAAAATATAAGGTCTTAATCTCTAAATGGAATCCCTCTGGGCAGATCTTTTCTGTCAGCCTGAACCCCTTTGATTTCAATAGCCCTTTGTGGTCCTGGACACATCAGTCTGGCCAGAGGTTTAGATCCCTACTACACACTGGTATGGTAGCTTTTCATACATTTTGATTAAAAACCCTGAAACTCTTAACCTCAAATGATATGGGTTCTTTTTTTTTTTTTTTTTTTTTTTTTCTCTCCCCCATAGTCCACTCCTTTGTGTAGTCCTTGGTCTCAGTCTTTCTCAGGTGATTGCAGGCACTGACATTTTATTTTTGGATCATGTAACGGAGATAAATACAACAGGGTGGTAAATTAAACTTCACAGGTAATTTCAGACTGGAGACTCCAGTCAGCACTTCTTCTTTTGAGGGTATAGCTCCTCTTGACCCATGAGGGCATCTCATTTTGTGTCTATAGAGGATGGCAGCTTGGCCAGGCATAGAGCATCCCACGGCACTTAGCACCTGGAAATACCCCGTGCAAGGGAGGGTTGGTTCTGTAGCACAATCACACGTTTTGCCATCCAAGACTGATAGAAAGTCCTTGGGAATGATAACTCTGGTGAGCAGCAAACTTTGGGGATAAATGGTACATTGACTTTGCCACTTGCATTTACTGTGCAGCTTGAGATGGCTTTTAATTATTCAGAAGAGGCAGAATGTTAGTCACATCTATCTTTGTTCCTCCCCCTAAAGCAAACCCACTCTGTAAATTTTCCTGTGACCACTATACCAGGTCCTCTGACTTTCACCTAATTTTTTTCCTCTTTCCTTTGAATTTTTTTGTTAGATGTTTGAGATGCAACAGAATTCAGCTACATAGAATTTTTTTCTTATCAGCTAACTCAGAGCAGATTGATCAAGTCTATTCATGCAGGGAACAAGGAGAGGAACAGAAACACTCACCAGTGCTACAGGCACATATCTAGAAAAACAATGTCGCAGTAAAACAGCCTCATCAACATTAACATTGAAAAAACTCCATCATATTTATTTATGTAGGGGAGAAATGGGTGCTCAGTGTCAGCAGGGAGAATGGCAGGGAAATTCCTCAGCCTGTTTAGAGACACCATCTCTGTATCTCTTCCCTTTGGCATCCACTGCTGCCATCAGCATGGGCATCTTTTTCTCCTTTTCTTTGAAAGACAAGACATGTCATTTATTGCAATACTTGCCAATTTTTTGGATAATGCACTGTGAGAAATATGCAAAGCAGAAGGGAACTGAGTGTTCTTGATGTTGGGTTACAGATGTTTTTGGCCAGTCCATTGAAGCACAAAATGGCATTTGTTTGAGGAACTTTGAAGGAAATAATGGAAATCATACAACCCTAAGAGAGAATTCAGATTTTAATTGCTCAGGAGTGAGGTATCTCATCTTTCACATGCTTCACAAAGGAAGTGGTTTCAAATACTTCATGCATGTGAAGAGTCCTCCCCCCACCAAAAACACCAACCAACCAACCAACCAACCAAAAAGCAAAACCAAAACAAAACAAATAAAAAAGCAAAAAGGAAAAAAAGATAAGAAAGCAAAAAAAAAAAAAATTCTTAACAGGAGTTTTAAACACTGCAAACCATGTGGTGGTGCTAAAGTTACAAAAGAAGAATCCTCGAGACACACTCTGACAAAATGTGCAGAATGTGGCCAGATGAGATATGACAACAAGTACAAATTATAGCAGTGGCAAACCAGTAAACATGGAAATCTGAGTAAATCAGTCATTTCAAATCTATTTGCCAAACTGTGTTTATCCTCTGCAAAACCTCACCATCTCCACAGGAAGCACTTCAGAGCAATCTCTGCAGGGCATTTGCTGGGTGGAGTAAGGATCAGGATGCTCCACAGCAGCCTTTTTGCAGACATTACAGCTGATCTTTCAGCCTAATTGAAATGAACAGTGATGATAACTGGATCTTTTTTTTTCAATTTGAGTACCCACTTCCCACTTTAAAATTGCTACACAAGAGGACACTGAATACTAGGGATAGACAGATTAAATGTTTATGATTTAAAAGCAAAAAGTTGTATTATTTTGTTTGTTTGTTTATTCCTCATCCTGAGCTACGTGGATATCTCAATATTTTGCAGCAAAAAGACTATTTTCAACAGATGTCAGTTTGGTTTTTTCCCCTGTGACTTCATCAGTACAGTCCCATCAATTTCAATGGAGTCCCTCTTGCATGTGACTGCACAGGATTTGTCCTGCAAGCTTTTTCTGCTTATTCTTTCTGTTCCACATTTCTCAAATTGAGAAAGGGCTTTGTTGAGAGGTTAGCCCTATGAAAGACCAAAAATAGAATTTGTAAGTTCTCCTTCTTTCTTTTCTTTCTTT
>JAHXMQ010012337.1:34817050-34833402 GCA_020466415.1 Ammodramus savannarum pratensis | reverse complement strand
CTCCCTCCCTCCCTCCCTCCCTCCCTCCCTCTTCTCTCTCTCTTTTCCATTTTTCTTTCTTCTTCCCTTCCCTGTTTCTTCCTTTCCTCTCCTTCCTTCTCTTGCTTTCTTTCTTTTCTACTTTCCTTCCTGCTTTCTTCCTGATCAGCTTTAATCCCCTAAGTGTAGCCCTGGATTTGTGAGCTGGTTACAGAGATTCTCAGTGATGAGAGCTGATATGGGCCAGATAGCCTCTTAAAACATATTCTGTGACTAGGGCAGAATGATTGCATTCAAAATCCACATTTAATATTCACTTACAGGCTTACATTGAGGCACACTGTATGTGCCATGCCCTAATTTGTACCCCTCTGGGAACATTTCCCTTGTCTCAACACTTCACGTTGGGTTTTGTAGACAGGAGTTGAAGATCTGAGCACAGGCCTGTTTCTGCCTCAGACTCCTGTGTAACCTTGGACCAATTACCAAATCTCTGTGTATCAGTATTTCCTTCTGTAAAGTGGTGACTACAAAACCTGTCACAAAGGTACCTGGGGCTGAGCAGATTTAGACGTGGAAGGAATGTATCTTGGTGTTCACATGCTATCCATTTTTCAGTTCCTTTTTTCTGTCCTTCTTCCCTCTGGCTATGGACTTTTCCTACCAGATGGCCTAAAAATGTTTGTAGTGTTCAAGATATAGCGGGGCCACATTGCTTTTGATTGTATTCTTTCCTTAAGATTTGTCTATTCTGAGTATATTTTTATATACTTACCTACTTCTAATGAACAGTGACCTGTATTTTTATCAGTTATCTGTGAGTGCACCCTCAGAAATGTGCTGATGACACCAGGCTGAGTGGTGTGGTTGACACATGAGAAGGATGGGGTGCCATGCAGAGGGACTGGACAAGTCTGAGAAGTGGGTCAGTGGGAGTCTAGTGAGGTTCAGGGGCAAAATGCTGGGTCAGGGCAAACCCTAGTACCAGCACAGGCTGGGGATGGGTGGATTGGGAGCAGCCCTGCCAAGAAGGACTGGGAGTTACTGGTGGATGAAAAGCTGGACATGAGCTGACCACATGTGCCGTGCTCATTGCCCAAAAAAACTACTGCAATGTGTGCTGCATCAACAGGGAGGGGATTCAGCCCCTCTGCCCTGTCCTGGTGAGACCTCACCTGCAGTGCTGCATCAGCTCTGGGATCCCCAGCACACACAGGACATGGACCTGTCAGGGTGAATCCAGGGGAGGAGCACCTCTCGTGTGAGGAAAGGCTGAGACAATTGGGATTGTTTTGCCTGGAGGAGAGAAGGCTCCAGGGAGACCTTATTGCAGCTTGTTATTGCTTAAAAGGGACTTATAAGAAAGATGAGGGCAAACATTTTAGTAGGGCCTGCTGTGATAGGACAAGGAGATGGTTTTAAACTAAAAGAGAGTATATTCAGACAGGATATAAGGGGGAAATTCTGATGATGAAGTTGCTGATCCATTGGGCCAGGGGTGGCAGATGCCCCACACCTGGGAATATTCGGGGTTGGACCAGGCTCTGAGTAACCTGGTCTAGTTGAAACTGTCTTTGTTCATTGCAGGGGGATAGACTTAAAAGGTCTCTTCCAACCCAAACAATTCTGTGTTCTACCATGAATTCAAGATTTTCTTCCTCATGGTAGTGGGGGTTAAGCTCAGCTCAGAAGCCATCATTTTATAAGTGAGGTTAGGATTCTGGGGTTCTTTCAGCCAGATATTTTGTTCCACATGTACCTGCACTGCCTTTCATCTGTTACTGGTTGGTCACTCAGTCTGGCAAGGTCTTCAGGAGATGCTCTTCATAGACAATTCACCCTTACTACATTGAATATTTTCTTTCATAACTTATCACTGAGTTTTATCAGAAATCTCTGTGACTCCTTCCTTTGCTCTCCACCCCATTTCTCCTTCCTTCACCCATTTCCCAGAGCACTTACGAATGTGTTGGACAGCACAGACCCAGCACAGCCCAGCTTCCTGGAGAGCTCTCCCAGTGACTTCTCCCCTATGTGTGAGCTGACCTTTCACTGCTGCCTGTGTTTCCTGTCCCTTATTCAAGTATTAATTCAAACATGGGGGTTTGTCCTTATGCAACCACAACTTTCTTTCCATAAAAGCTTGTGGAGTGGGACTTTGTTAAAAATCATTAGGAAGGTAGACAGTATGAGCCCTGTCCATGTTCTCCCCTTCAAATACTTCCAATGGGAGCTTGAGAATTGATAGTAATGAAGATTGATGACAAGGTCATCACTGGGTTCTGCTTCAAAATAGTGTTTCACAAGCTGATCAGTCACTGGTGTTTCAGAAGGTGATGCACAAAACCTGAAATCAGTCTGTGTGCATAAATTCTGCATGCTAACAATGACCTCCTGGTACACGCACCCAAGATGTTGCAATGATTTTACCTCAAGGCAGGCTCTGTCTGAAGGAGGAGGTGGAAAGGGGGACAGGACATTTTGAAACTGAAAAATACCCTGATGAATCTTGATCCCAAGAGATAGGGAAATCTGGAAAAGCGGCACTTGCGACCGTGACAAATCCTCTAGCTCATGATGTCTGGTGGAAGTTATTGGAATATTTGAATTTTTGTATCAAGCACATGGAAATCTCTTTATTGCAGAAAATGCACTTATATATACTTTTTGTGCTCATACATGGGGTTTCTATCTATTCTTGCATATAAGAAATTATGGGAATTGCCTCTAATGTACTGATTTCTTAGAGAGCTTCTTTGTTCTGAGTTTCCCAGCTAACCTGCTGTGCTGTGGGCAGCACTGAGAAACCTATCTGTGGGGAATTTCTGAGTCAAAGAACTCATAAAAAGCTCAAGTGAAAAGCCTAAACACAGTTTCATTTCTGTTTGATTCCTTTATTAAAAACCATATCCTGGATGCCCAGCTTCCCTATATTCCCCCTGATGTGCAGTAAAAATTCCTGTTATTTTCCTGGGGAGAAGTGAAATCATCACTGGAGCCAGATCAGACCTTTCATAAGTCTTTATCAGCATATTTCCAAGTTTCCTTTCAATTCATTTCCCTAAAGATAACATTAGAGATTTTGATTTCTGCCGACAATTCATACCATGTCCCAGTCGAGTGGGAGATTTGGGGAGGGGTGTGACTCACTGACATTATGCTCCAGGTTTTACACTCCCTGGTTTGTGTGTAGTACCTACAGCCAGAATTTCCCAACAGCAGAGACCCAACCTCCCCAGATCTCAGTGTGAGCAGCCAGCAGCAGAAACATGCAATCACACAGCAGCACGCTGTCTCACACAAAAACCTTCATATTCATAATGAGCTGTTTGTTGCAGAAAACATTTGTTTGTGGGTTTTACTCTTCCTAGAATGAGGATTCAATTACTGCTGGTTTTGTTTTTTCCCTCAGGAAGCAACTGTTTTCAGTGACAAGTTATTATTTCTCTCACCCTTGCTATGGGAATGCTTTGCTGATATGCCCCTCAGTCTCCCTGCCTCGCTCAGATAGGCTCTTTAAAACCATGAGCTGCACGAGTAAGTAAAACAAATTGAAGTAATAAAATGGAGTCCATGTCTGGCTGGCAAGTGCCAGTCGCTGTATCAGCACCTGCTGTCTGCTCCAATGCAGGTTTTTATTGAGTTTCCCACACATTGCAAGTATTTGGCTTTTGTGGAATCATCTTCCCGGTCCTGATCCCCAATGAACCTCCTGTGCTCCTCTGCACAGCTTGTCCCCAGCAGCCCCCAAAACCAGCTCTGCTTCTATTGCATGGCTGGCAGCAGCTCCATGATTTTGTGCACTCAAACCAGCCCTGACTTGCAAGCCCACGGATTTTTTTTGCCATGCCACAAATACATGTTAATAAAGTGGAGTTTGATGCTGCAGAATTTAGCAATGACATTTGTCTCATGTTTGTCGCTTTGATTGGATAAAGCTCTGACAAAGGCCTTTCTGAAATGCATCTCAGGCTGTGCTGAGTGAGATGTGAGCTGGGCTTTGTTGGCTCGGTGTGCTGGGGCACCGTGACAGACGAAAGAAACAATTATCTCACACTGCCACAGTAATGGCTTTTGCTTATTCCTCAGTGAAAGCATAAGGGCCAAGTCCCCGAACCACTGAAGTCAAGGGAAGGATTCTTGTTGTTTCACACAGCTTTGGATCAAAGCCACTGTGCAAAGGCACGATTCTTCAGTAGGTTAAAAGGAAAATACTTTTTTTAAATTTTTAAATCCAAAGAATGAGAGCATGGACATGCTATTTCTAACCCAGCTATGCTGAAATAATGAGAGTGGAGAAGTTTAGGAAAAATTCAGATGAAGACATTCAGAAAAATAATTTACTCATCAAAATCCACAGTTTAATGGGTGACTGAAACTATTTGTGAGTATGTGGTGAATTTGAGAACAGGGTTAGGCAAAGGAGCAGTGTGGGGGGCACTTATCAACAAAAAAATGTTAGAAAAATAACATCTCATTTAGAATTGCTGCATGATGCAATTTAAAAATAATAAAGCAACACCGCCTCTACCCAAACACGCTGCAGTAAATGATCCCCTTCTCCCAAATGACCTTTTTGCCTCCTTTCCCCGGTTTCCCAGCTTAGCCATGAAAGGAAGGCAGGAGTCTGATTGCCCAGCTGTGATTGCAAGAAAACGACTCAAACTCCGCAGTCGTTGTCGCCTCGTTTGTGGCTGAGCCAGAGGATGAGCCACGAGCACTCCCATTAACTGGCAGGCTAATCATTTTTTGCTGCTTGTTATGGAGAGAAACGCACACACGGATGTCTCTGTTTAATTGGATGGAATTCTGAAAGTGCTTTTTGGTTCTCGTGGCTTTCATCCCTGGTGCCAGGGTTTTCAGCCCTCGGCTGGGGAATTAAGGTGCTTTCTTTCCTGGCTCTCTGGAAAGGCAGATTGGTTATTACAACTGGATGCAAATTGAGCCGTCTGCCTTTGCTGAGACAAAGGAAATGAGGATGAGCTTCATTGGAGGAACAAAAGCTGGCTCTGGATGTGTGTGCAGGGGCTGGGGGTGTGAGTGTGTGAAAGCAGGCTGCCTTCCATGGACTGGAGGGCTCTCACCCATCTCTAACCCTGCCACAGCTCGGCACAGCTCTGGAATGCCCTTGGCATTAGATATTAGAAATATCATATCCACTAACAGGACCCTGGCTGTGCTGGGTGCACCCTGTGCCTGCTTTCACCCCACATCTGCCCTTTTGGACATCTTCTGACCAGTTCAGTCCTTCCTTCAGTGCCCTTCCTCTGCCAGTGACTACAGCAGATACTTCAGAAAACATCTTGAGGGAAAATATATAAACACATACCTACCCAAATTTCAGCCAGCAGCAAGGCAGGTGTTTCCCTCTCAGTCCTCCAGTTTAACACTCTCAGATAAACTTTCTACCATGGATATTTATACTTTCAGCTCTTTCAACGTCCTGTGGTGACAAGCTCTGTGCTTTAGTTCTATACCATGTGAAGACGATATTTCCTTCTCTGTGTTTTAAACCCTCTGCCTAATAATTGTACTATGTACTCTCTAGTTCCTGGGTTATGAGCAGTAGTTGTTCTTTCCAGGTTTACTGTGGTTGAATATGATTGCCAAGCTAAACCTGCCACATATGCCCTCTCTGCCATCCTTTGTCCAGGCAGAAGTGTGACCTGTTTCACTTTGCTCCTTTGCAGAGGCCATTCCCTACTTGGGCACAGCTATGAGCTTCCTCTTTTGGGGAGAAAAAAGGGGCAGCAGGACTGCATGATACCTAAGATATGACCTGGGATGAAAGAATATTGTTTGGAAAAATGCTGGGATTTTATTCCTCTCATTTCCCTTCCAAATATTACTGCCTTTTTGATTATTGATGGTAAATGAGTTCATATTTTTGAAGAACAATGCAGAACAGCCTTACATAGAATTAGCCACTGTCCTATTGTTTTGCATTCATCCCTGGAGGTGTTTTCTCAATATCCACAGCTTTGTACATCTTATGACAATATTATCAGCCTGGTACAGCATGGGACTCAGAAATGGCTGCTGAGGTTTCTGTGATCAGTTTTCTCTCAGTGGTTTTGTCAGGAAGTCCAAAGCACACAGAGGAGGAAGTGAACACACAAAGGTATCTGATACCATCACTCCCACACCTGAGGGTGACAGGCACTGTCTGAAAGATCACCACAATTATCAGCATAGTTCAATATATTTTTATATGGATTTTAAAGATTTTTTTTTTGAGAAATGAGCTTACCTTTTGTTAATTTTTTTAAACAGTGGAAGTGTTTCCTGAAAATTAAAGGGTTTTTTTTCCTTAACTATCTGTTAAGGAAAAAAAACCCTTTAATTTTGTGTTAAAGTGTTTATGTTCGCTTAAAATCACAATGAGGAGTTTCCTTTGGATGATTATCCAAGTATGATTCCTTTAGGAGCAGACATTAAAATGAAAGTCTGTGACTGTGTTCACAGGAGTTCTTGGATGAGGGAAGAGACAAGGATCTGACTCCATGTTTCAGAAGGCTGATTTATTATTTTATGATAGATATTATATTAAAACTATACTAAAAGAATAGTAGAGAAGGTTTCATTAGAAGGCTAGCTAAGAGTAGAATAGCAAAGAATGATAACAAAGGTTTGTGACTCAGCTCTCTGTCCAAGCCAGCTGAGCTGTGATTGACCATTAATTACAAACATCCAACATGGGCCAATCACAGATCCACCTGTTGCATTCCACAGCAGCAGATAATCAATGTTTACATTTTGTTCCTGAGGCCTCTCAGCTTCTCAGGAGGAAAAAATCCTAAGGAAAGGATTTTCCATAAAAGATGTCTGCAACAAAAATCAGTTTGTATTCACCCAGATTTAAATGTGATGCTGTGAGAGCAGAATACTGCAGAAACCATTTCTCCAGTGCTGTAGTCATCAGCTTCACTCCTGACCTCACAAAGCAGCTTGATCTGTGGGGCAAAACTAAGGAGGCCTTTAAACCAAACCTGTACGAAGTGTCAGTGAAAGGCAAAGATCTCATTTTTACTTCTGTGCAAATCCACTGCCAGTGATGTCTGGAAGTCTCTTCTGGTGGGTTGTGTGTGGAACAAGCAGAGGGTATCCTTGGCATGTAGGGGAAATCATCTTTAGAAGTGTTTCCTTCTTTTTCTCTGGTAACTTCTGGGTAATTCCAGCCTAGACTTGTTTGAGGAAGCTAAAATAACTAACCCAGGTTGAACTTAACAAGGCAACGCTTTGAGGAGCAAACAGAATTTGATGGATACTTGAGATAATTTCATCTCTGTGACTCTCTGCCCATCTTTGCCAAGAGAAATAATGTTCTTTCACCCTATTCAATCCATGAGAAAATTCAGCTGGAGGGAAGTCCAGGGAAGGGCTTGCAGGTTTCAGTGCCTGGCATTGCCACTCCTGTTGGGGATGTCACAGGCTGAAACTTGGTGTAGCTTGATTTCTGCCTTGTATATGTTGGATTAGACTTCACTACAGTGAAATTGCTTCACTAGGCAAACACAGCAGCAGCAGCAGCAGCAGGTTCCCTTTGTTATCTGCCTTGAGCATGGGTGTGGGGGGAGAAAGAAGGTCAAATGTTTTTGGGCAGAGAAAAGAGCTGCTCACCTTGTGTGAGACCTCTGAGTCCTGAGCTCTTGTGGAAATGGGGAAATGCTCTTCTCTTTTCCTTCTCTTTTGTGAGGAAATTGACCCTGTAAATGTGCTTTAGCTATCTTCAGGGAAAGAAGACAGGGTAATGATGAGTTTGCTCCCAGATCCCAGTGGGATTCTAGTGGTGTTTGGGAATGGAGATGCAAAGACTCTCAAAGTCATCAGGACATACATCCCTCAGAGGATGCCTCGAGGCCTTAAGGATATTTACTGACAGATGTGCAATAATTAAGTTCTGGGAACCTGGGATATCTCCCAGGCAAGGTGGAACCAGTGGGGGGACTTTGAAGACATCCTTGTTTTGTGCTCTGTGAGCCTAAATCCCCTAGCAGATCAAGGCCTAACATGCAACCAGGGATGCACTGCAGAAGACCTCCAAGGGGTGTAAATCCACTGGAAAATACAATGTGTAACTGGGTGCTTAAAGACTATGTCACACACAGCAAGGACTGGGATTACATGGATAAATTTAAATTCAGGCCTGCCTATCTTTGAATAGAAACGTCATAAATTGTAGCTCAATTGAAAATATTTTGTGTGATTGATGCTGGTTTAGAGGCAGTAGATAAAGAACTGTTGCTGGCTTTGAACATAAGCAATATTTATTGTGGCGGCTTTCTATGAGCTGAGTCTTTTCAGGATAGGATCTGCTGGTTAAACAGCAAACATCATGTTCCCTCATGTTTTCATTAAATGTGAGAGCACGATTGTATCAGTGAGAATGAGGATAACACTGTACAACTCACCAAGCTAAGAGTCTCACAAAAGGCTTTAAAGATAGCAGTACACAGGGGGTGTGGGAATGTGAATCGTGAGCTTTTCTTTGCTTTGGACTCAGAGGCTGTTCTCCAACATTTCCCAGTCCTGTGCTTGCCAACAGGGACATTCCCAGGGCCACAACACATCTGCTGCAAAATGCTGTCTTGCTTCTGGAGGAGGGGACATTTCAAAGAGACAAAGGGTAAATATTCACCTCTTGCTGCTTGTAGAACAAAGGCTCTTTCTGTTTTCAAATCTATTAGGCAAATAAGAAAAAACTGCCAGAAAGATAATTTTCTTTTTGGGATACAACATTTTAAAGCACATCTTCTACACCTGAGCTGAGTTGTGGCACCTCTGAATGCCTTGAAGTAGCATCCTCTCACCCATCTCATCATCTAATTATGAGTATTAATGGGACTCTGCAGAGTGCATCCATGGGAAAATGCACTGCATCTCTCTGTTTGTTTCCTTCACCATGACACTGCCTGGGCACACTGTAGGCTTTATTGGCAACAGCTCCTCTTCATTTGGGATGTGTGAAGCCATATTTACACTACAACGGTTTTAATTACCAATACAGAAGTGATAAAAGGCAAGGAAAGAAAGGGATGATCCATAATTGCCTATTTTTGTCTCTGATCAGCAGGAATTCCATCAGTTTCCTCAGAATTGTTCCCCAAAGGAATGAAACGTATATAAATATGTAAGATGGGTTTTAATTACTGAAAATTCATCAAAAGCAGTGCATGTTTCCATGACTAAAACCTTTCCTGGAGTCATGATAAACATCCCACAGAAAAATGGGCCACTAATTAGCAAAGAAAGTCAATTATGATCATGCATGGTGATAGCCACGCTAATGGAGTTGGAACGTGCAAGTGTTAATTTTGTAAGAAAGGGAATTTTAGGACTTGGGCTGCCACATGAACCTCAAATGAACAAGGATGTGCTCCAGGATGGGCTAAATCCTCTCTGCTGACCATTGCCCTCATCACAACAGAGGAAAATCCAGCCCTGCTGCTGTAGTGGGAGATTTAGGACTAGGTTTTAAGGGATGTGAAGCACTTGCTGCTCCTGGTGAAGCTGGCATCCAAATGTATCTGCTTTTCTGGTAGAAACTGGCAGTTCACTGAAGCCAAATCCCTTCCATCTGGAGCAGATGAGGATTCTCCTGTAATTTTATACAGAAAGGAAAAAAAGCCCCCAACAGTCCAACCTTTCCAAATCTTTGTAAGATTTGGGGGAGTGTCTGCTCTAATTCAGAACAGGAATGATTTCTTTAAGAGCATAAAAACATCTTAATGTTGGAGAAATTGTTTCCCACACATCTCTACTTAAGATTTTATTCCCAGATATAAGGCAATGTTGTGTCTCTGGGTGTTCTGGGAGTGTGAACTCACTCTCAAAATGTTCCTTTTTTTAGCTTTGTTTGCATGAATTTTCCTTGTATTTTGTAGTTGATTAGTTTAGATTGATGCAATTAGTGTAATTAAGTGCAATTATGAATTTTGGTGCAAATTCATGTAATCATATATTTACAATGTGTAATTAGGTAATTACAATATGTAATTTGCAATATAAAATGTAATGTCATTATACAATGCTGATTAAATTTCACATAAAAAGAAGATGTCCTGGCTCATGGAATGGATGATCTCAAAAGTTCATTCTTTTGGAATATCTTTAGGAAGTCCTTTCCAAATTATCCAACCCCTTCTATTTCCCATATGGAACCAGAATCCAGCTAAAATCTGATTTTATAAAGCAAACATATTTCTTCATCTCACTGTAGCCAGCTGAAAGAAAATGCCCTCACCCTCCACCTACATTTTCCATCCTCTTTACTATGTACAGACTTTAAAAGAAAAACAGACAAAAAGAGCTCCAGTAAAACATGCCAACAATTTGCAGCAGCAGCAAAAGAGCAGTAACAAAGAGATTTATGTTTTGGAATTGTAATGATTTGTGCTCCGTTTTATCGCATCCATTTTTCTATGTAATATTTAATCTCCAAGCAGGGCATTTAAAATGCAGCAATTAAATGCCTTTATATGTTGATGCATCTCTGAGGACCAAAGTTGAAGTAAATGGATTCTGCATGTGCATACTTTGAGGATGTCTTCTGGGAAATGAAATCTCCATTTCAGCATCAGCAGTAAATATTAACTGTACACCTTCATAGTCCTCTGTGGTGTGTTCAGAGAGACTGTTCATCCCTGTGGAGGAGGACTAAAGGAGTTCCTGTTGTGTTTGACGCACTTCTTCTCAAGATATTGAGGTTATTGGTCAATGGATGTGATCACAGAAAGTCACTGTCATGCTAACCTAGCAGACTATCTGCTGGTAGTTTGCATCAGCACCAAAAAAACCTAACTCCTGGGATTTGGCAATATTCCAGCAGGCACTGCCCTCCATCTGTAGGATCAAAAAGCTGTTTAAAGACATCTCAATCTCACATTAAGGTGTCTTTAAGCCATTATACTCCAAAGTTGTAACAGAAATCTCAATTATCTTAACAAATTATTATTTCTTGGGCAGTGGCTATGAAACTACAAAGCTCAATGTGCTGAAGCTGCTTGTTCTCTTGGAGAAAATGTGACTTAGTGTTTATTTTGGTCAAAACAAACATACCCCCTTATTCATGGTAAATAAATGAAAAGACAACAAGGCACCATAAAGTTGAATTTTAAGTTTGATGCTGCTGGCTAGAACAGGCACAAGGGGAGGTGGTTTCATGCATGTGATGAAACATCTTCCCCAAAACTGCAGAAGTTCTGTAGCAAAGGAGCAGAGGGTTTCAAGAGCCCAAAAGGGGCCATGAGGTTCTGTTCAGATCTTGAGAGACTTTGGATGCCAGCCAGCTCCTGGTGCCAAGCCCTCAGTGTCAGCCAGGCTGTATCAGGGAAACTCCACTGCATCCTTGCTGAAAGGGATGTGATTCCAGGCAGGCACGAGGCCAGCAGCAGAGCCTGAAGAGGGGCCATGTCATTTGCTGCTCCATGTTGACAGATTTCCACTGCAATCAACACCTTGGCACGGCCAGCACTTCCCTGAGCTCCAGAGGAGAGCACTACATCTAACCTGAGTAAAAATCCTGCTTGACTTGCCAAGGAAAATAGGTCTCAAGTTTTCAATAGCTGCATTGTGAACCACTCTGAGGAAATAGCTTTCCCCACTGGTTTCCAAATGTGGTCTTCTCCATCCTTGAAACAGAGGTTTGAGCAGAATCTAGCCTTAACTTTTATCAGGGCTGAAAGTGAGCTATGAACAGGACCATAAGCAGAGGATAAGAACTGCTGAAAGGAGAGGGAAGCTTATCTGTTGGGGCACTCTGCTCCTTGAAGCTCTTTGGAAAAACAAGATAATTCACAAAATCCTCACTGAAGCACAAGGAATTTGTGCCTCTGGTTTCCATTAATGCCTGAGAAGATTACCCATGAAAATACCCACTGCACAGATGGGAGAGCAAATTGTGTAGCTCTGCTCTGAAATAAACGTGGATGTTACCAAATAAAGGACAGGTTTGTGCATAGATCCTGTAAAAACCATTCTGTGATGTCTGGCTGTGAAGCAAGTCAGTGGGTTAGGTGATGAGAGGATTTGGACTACAAATAAATGAATGTAATTGAAATAAAGAGGAAAAGCACATCTTTTGACAGCAGAGGTACATGCTAAGATAGGAACTACCCAAACCAGGAATTGCTTTTTCAAGATACAATAGAGTCCTTCAAAATGTCTGTCAAGAAAATAAGATTATCAGGATGGCTTTATCATTAGAAGAAGAGGAATATTAAAAGACCTCAGTTAGGTCTGAATAAAAAAGATAAATTTAAAGTAAACTGGCATGGAGTTTATCCATGGTTGGGTTTGCAGTAATAAAGTCAGTGAGGGTATAAGCTGTGTGATTTACAGGCAGTAAGCTTCTGTAAAATTTACAAACTGCTGTTATAAAATGTCACCTTTTATGATGCATTCCTCTCAGCCTGCATATATAAAGGGCACTGCAATAGAAAGAGTAGCACAGGCAAAGCAGTTTTCTCTCCTACCTAGCCAGATACCTTTTTTTTTGTTTTTCCAGCAGTAGCAGAGATCTATCATCTGATGACCCTGCACTTGGTTTTTTCTCATTAGTTTTTCTGTTTGTGTAGATATATTGCTGGCCTTGCCATTGTTAGTAGAAAATTTAGGGTGGTTTAAATGAGAATTTTTTGTAAAATGCTCATGGATGAAGAGAGGAAGACTCCTCCCACAGCCATCAGTGTTTATATAAAAGAAGGGCTTATGACAGAGTTGGGTAATTATCTGGCTTTTCTGCATTGATTTAATTGCCTGGTCTACAGCTCTGCAAAACTTAGGTGTGATAGGCCAAAATTAACCTTTTCCTTGATGCTGTGAGTTTCTCCAGAAGCTGACCTTGGGAACTCAGCATCTATTTCCAGCTTGGCTAGCTGAATCCAGAAAACCTCCAAGAACGCCCCTCAAGGTGTCAAGTCTGTCAAAGGCTTTGCTGGCAGGGTGACCAGGCATTTTCACCACACTTTTGGACAAGTTCAGGTGTCAGGGGAAGGGACAATTTTGGCTGGTGTGTTATCAGGTTTCTGGTCACAGCTCCTCAGATCGTGATCTGTGGTGTCTGAGCTCCTTTGGGGACACAGCCTCATCCCTCCTTCATGGCAGAAACACCCAACATATTCCTCTCATTTTCTGTGTCAGCTAAGGGAGTAATTCCTGCCCAGAGTTTCACCTCCAGGTGAAAGCTCAGATATTGTTTTGTTGGGCTCTTTGCAGCCCAGTGTGAGTGACACAGTTACCTCTGACCTGAGGGGAAAGTCCTGATATTCTTCTTTCAGTGCCAACAAAGAAGAAATACATTCTGAATTAAGATTTTTAACAGGGGTGTATTCTGGAAGTTCAGGAAAATAAATCAATAATGGTGGTGATAAAACTGCAGTTTAATGGTAGCTGTTATAGTAAAACAATAGTCAGTGCACAGCCATTTTACCACCCTATGGCAATCGTTTCTAGAGTTTAGTCTGACAGATTTATGGTCACCTTCATTTAATAATTTACTTCTCTTTAGCACAACCACCACCATTGTAAGTTTAAAATAAGCTCTTTTTAATTTTACTGCGCAAAACCCATTATATATCTACTGCTTTCCTAGGAAAATATTTTAATTTCAAACTGTTCCTAAGCAGAAAAACAAATAAATACCATTTAGGAGCCACCTCTTTTGGAGGAAATTGGATGAACCTCATCAAATTCAGCAGAGAAATGTGTCTGAGAGCATGCAGGATGGAGAGTCCTGTGTCTGTGGACCTGCCAGTAGACTCCAATAGTGTGCTGTGCTATGAATAACAACCAGTGGACTGGTTTAAATTTCTCATAAAGTTGTATTGCAGCAATTCAGAACTGGAAGTTAGGAGGACACTGGCATATGGGAGAATCTGGAGTGTCCTGGAAGGAGCAGTTTCATGTTAAGTCTATAAAGACAACACAGACCAAGGGTCATGCTAGGGATCATTTTTCACCACTGAATTTTGTGGGAATACTATGATTTGAAGTGGATTGAGTCACCTATGAGTTAGAGAGTTACATGATCAAGACCTTGTATGCAAGAGGGACATGGAATGAATGCAGTAAAATCGAGTGATATTAAAAATAATTAAGAAAAATTAGAAAATCAAAATGGGCAGGTGGTGTGGCTTTGAATGAAGCCTTTTGAGAAGCTTTTTTGAATGAGAACTTCAGCATTATGTGTTGCTCCTGTTGATATTAACTTTCCAGTCAGTGAAGCTGGTCTAAGGCTGGACATTCCAGGCTCTCATGCACACAAAATGTTTTCTCTCAGATCTTGTTTCTGGGGCTGTGCTGGTGCCTTAATCTGCAGAGATGCAGTGGGGAAGAGATCAGACTTGCGAAGTGCTGTGCCTGACTGGGGACAACAGGAATTTCATCGGACAGGATGTGTCCTGTGGGGAAGGTGACAAAGTTTGGAGGCTGAAAGGTCCCAAAGAAGGAAAATTGTGTGCACCTCTTGGCATTAGCAGTTGGTGTTTCTTCCTGCACTATCCATATTTCCTTGGATTTTGAGCTTTTGTGATTTGTTTTGTTCCTGGCCTGTGGATTTAAGTGTGATCACTGAAAGCCAGAAACATGTTAAGCCTTCTAAAAGGGTTTACAGTAATTTGTGATGGAGCCAGGTGAGCTTATAAAGCACAAGATTAATCTTGCTGCACCACAGATTAGATGACTTAAATCAGGATTGCAATGAGGCTCTCTGTCAGGGCTAAAAATAGAGAATGGGCCTATGGGTCCCTTTTGCATAAAGCCATCCTACCTCTATGAATGTGCTGGCCTGGTCCTCTTGAAATAAATCCGAGCAATTCCACTGATTTTAATGACTCAGAACAGAACATGAGCACCTGCTCTTTCAGGTCTGTCTCCTGCACTAATATCTAGTTTGGATTTCCTTCTGCAGCATATGTTAAATGCTTGATAATAAAATATTTGAGCAAATCCAGCATTTTTTCTCAATGGAATAACATAAATTAATGATGCATAGATCAACAGAATTATACTATTTCATCAGCAAATACAAGAAGTTGGCACTTCAAAGCACAAAATATTTAGTACAAATACATGTTGTAACCAGTTAGAAAGGCAAAGAAAATCATGATGTATATTGGAGCATTTCTTCTCTGTATAGAGTTGCTTTACCAAGAGTCCTTGAACGCTGGTCAACCTCCTTCAGCAACAAAAGATGTAGCACAAGTCTTTTTAGATCCAAGTCTCTTTTCTTCCTTGTTTCTGCTGTCTTGAGGACTAAATGATATTAATTTGCACCAGAATAATGAACTTGAGGCAAACTTATTTTTATACTATTGGGGACTGAAGTTCTTAAAAGCTATTTTTGTGGGATAGATGGGCAAAACAGTTTTAGGTGTGATGAAAACACCTGTCTGATATAATTTCTTTAATTTCACCCACTTACTCTACTATTTTACGTCCCCTTCCTGTAAAAGGAGAAGGTAGAGAATTAGACTGCCTGTCCAAACCCAAATATTGAGTTTCTGTGCCATATGTACATGCCTGCAAACCATTTTTCCACAGGTTCTCCCTATCCTCAGTGCACAGAAGAGGGGTGCTCAAAGAATGAGTGGATGTTTGCTAGTTCTGTTTTTCTCATTGTTCCCTGAGCAGCCCCATGAATTACTTGCACACACCATTCAAACCTTACTCAGCAGTTGAAAATAACAATTGTTATTTTCCTCCTGGGCTCTCCTTTAATGTTCATTGCTTCTGTACCTAAATGCTTCACAAATATTAAGGCACTTATTTTTAGGCCATTCACCTGGACATGCAATAACTCCACTTTACTTATCATAAAATGCAGTTCAGGGAAAGAGGTTAAAAATATCCCCCATCTGCATACCCAGATGGAGGCATGGGAGTTTGGTGCTCAGCACACCCAGACTATTGCACTCAGCTGGAGCTGCACAGGCTCCAGCCTTCTGTCACCATGGCTCCTGTGCCTTCCTAGGCACCTGGTGGTGCCCTCGCTGCCAGAGTCTTTGCTTGGCAAAGGTGGGGATACAGCTTTTCAAGGAGTCTCTAGCCCTTCTGGGTCTGAAAATTGGGTATTGAGATGCCTTGAGCTGGTACCATCCAGACATGGTCCTCATCATGCAGGTGGAGCTCATCTCACAGCTCCATGAATCCCTGCTCCTTCTGCAGGAGAACAAGGAATAAAGAATCTTGTGGCTTTTCCTTGGCACTGCAGGAGTGTGTGGCTGCTCAGTTTCCATCTCAGCTTTGTGGCTTAGCTCCAGATGAAAGTGGGATAATCCAGGAATATTTGAGAGGAATTACAATTAATATATGAAGCTAACGGAGTCTCGGGTTTTTGGTTGTTAATTGCTGCCCCGAGATGTGCAGGATGTCTC
>JAHXMQ010012337.1:34784645-34816950 GCA_020466415.1 Ammodramus savannarum pratensis | reverse complement strand
TTTAAACTTCTGTGACTTTCAGGTCCTCATACAAAGTTGGTAGCTTGCTCCAGGGGTCATAGTCAAACCTGCAGGTGCTCTGGGCTGTGTGCTAGGGTCTCCGAGCCCCCTGATGGGGTCCTCAGCAACTCTGGACACCCAGAGGGATGCACTGAGTTCCAACAATGGAGTGCCTGCATTTGGCCTGGGTCAAGGTGCCTGTGTGTGTGACCTTGGAGATGGTGCAAACAATTCCTACAGGCACGTCTTGCAGATAGATCAGCTCTTGTCAAGCAGCATGGAAGTTCAAAAATGCCTCTTGCTATGTGTCTTGTTCAGTGCTCAGTGAGGGTGTCCAGATGGCTGGCTCCCTCAAAACCGCTGCAAAATCCTTTTCCAAATAAACACCTCGGAGATGCTGCTGAGACCATAAAGAAATCTTCAGGTTGACATGGTTTTCACATGTCTGTGGGCTGCAGAAAAGCCAGAAACAGAACTATTCAGAGTTGATACTGCTCTGGAAGAAACCTCCCCATCAGAGCTGTGGGTTAAAACTTAGCAAATAAAATTTGTAATGCATAAGATCCATTCTGCTTGCAGGAGTTTCCTCGACAGCTGTTGAGCATCCACACTGACACATATTCCCAGCAGTTACCAACCCAACATGGATTTTGGACTGCAAAATCAGGCAGAATCACAGCACCAGGTGGAATGGCCTCAGGCCAGTCTCTGCAGCCCAGTGAGCCTCACACAGGCTCTGAAGTAATTTCTGGGAGCCTTTGAATGACTTACACAGAGGATATATTAAATATGCCTTAGGGAAGGAAGGCAAAAGACTGAATTATTCTAAGACCTGCAGAAGTAATATTCAAATGTCTAAGGAGTGCTCTGGTGTCCTGAATTGAACCAGAGGAGGGGATCAGTTTTATTATGGCTGATGGGTCTCAAGACATCAGCTAAACTTTCTCTCTTGCTCCTACAGAAGAAAAACATTTTCTTGGCTTAGGTGAGGGGGAACCTACCTGAATGGTAGCAATATTTGCACAGGGCAGCAAGAACACTTGCTAAAGGGATTAAAACCTCCCACTAAATTCTGTGACCATCTGCCCCCCAAAAGAAATAAGATAGAAGCAGGATTAAGGCACTTTAGGAAGTTGGCTGGTTGTTCTGAACATATTATGAAGATCTCTGTACCCCAAATCATCTATTCAAGAGGTAAGCAGGTTTTTGTCCCCCAGAATGGGCTTTTGCTACACTTTCATCCTAACCAGTGAAAGGAACAGCTGTTTCTAGTGGTGCCAGAGGAATTAGTCAAATGGTTGGTTAGTTGCCTTCTGAAGAAGCCCCTGTAAATCATCAATGGTCATCCAAGATATACTTAATTTTCATAGTTAGCAATGAGAATTTGGACCAAACTTGTGAAAACATACAGCTTTAAAAACCCACATAATTTTCTGGTAAATTAAAAGGATAGGGGAAATAGACACTGGGATGACAACTAACCAAAATTTCTGACAAGAGGCAGTTACTGCTGAGACAGAAATAAAAACCATCAAAACTTGATTTTAATATCCTGAGGCTGTCAGCCTTTTTCCTGACTATAAAACCATTCTACATATAACTCTTTGATTTCATTTTTCAGGGTTAGAAGTAGTTTCTACCACAAAGGTGGTTACTGTCACAAAGGTTACTGTCACAGAGTTCCACAGCAATGGTGCATTTTCATTGTGGAGGATTTTCATCTGAAATGATTTATTTGGTGAGTTACAAACCACAAAAATGGATCAGATTAGGGAATGTGGAGAAGTACTAATGCAGATAACTCTGCCAGGTGGTTCAGTCTGGGATGAATTTGAGGATCATCATCAAGAAAAATCCCTTGAGTTTCAGCCTTGGGGCAGCAAGATCCATTTTCTGCAGGGTGTGGAAAGCGGGTTCATCCTGCAGAACAGATGTTAGTACAGATGTAGTACAGGCTGAGAAAATAAACCAACTCCCAGTGTGAGGAGTGCAGGCAGTGTGTGGATGTGTACCCATCTGGCAGCTCACGGAGATGGGAGCAGAGATGGTGATGGTGGTTCTTGTGCAGTTTCAGCCCACTTGTATGGTGAGTAGAGAGGTGGCTTCCCTCCAGCTGGGCTTGAAAAGTGGCTCCATGTACATTTCAAGTCACAGTCAGTGTCAAGGAATATGCATGTGGAAACACAGGATTTGGTACCTTTGGCAATGATAGGTGGAGAAATGTGTGGGTGACAATCCTGTTTTTACATCAGCACTGCAGAAAAATGTATTGTGCCATATTGCAGTAATGACTTACATGGCACCAGCATTCCTGGATTTTTGCAGCCGTGGCATTGCTGAAATGAGAGAGTTTTTCTGTCAATGTATTCTTAAATGTTTTTTTTCCTAGTCTGAGCTAAGTGTCTAAAGATTTTATGTTGATTTCAGACGGTTCAGTCTCACTGTCTCCTGTTACTTTTGAGTAACAGAACAGCTACCTTAAACTGAGTAGTTTCTGGCTTCTGGCTGGGTAATTTAAAATTCTCAAATGGGAAGACTGGAAGATAGCGTTTGCTAAATAATTAATCACATAAGATCTTGTTTGCAGGCTGAATTTTTTTACTTGTGGGGATAAACGTATGCTTGCATGAAGAACAATCCTTTTGCACTAATCTGTCCAGACAAAACTTTGTTGTAGCCAATATCAAACATCCTGGGAAATCAACATGGCTGCAATGAATAGCTGTTAAGAATACAAATGAGGGTGCTTAAGTTTTTTTGGGTTATCTGAAATCCAAGCTGAATGCAGCAGCAGCCCTCAAAGAATGATTTTTTTAAAATATATAAATAATTCACTGTGTGCACAAAGCCTGCATTTTATTTCTATTTAGCTTTGGATTGCTCAAGTTTATTTTCCTGGTATTTGGGAGGAGTGGAAGCATAATATTGGCCCTATCATTGCAAGCAGAGATGTAGTTCTGGGAGTGGTGGGAGAGCTTGACTCATGCTGTGATTTCTTCCAGAGAGCTTGAACCATGACAGCTCCTGGTCTCCTGTTCTCTCTGCTCACCCCTGGAACAGGCAGGGAGCAGGAAGAGTGTTTTATGGACAGGGAAGGGAGGCCAAGGACTGTTTTGTACCCTGTGGTCCTGCTGAGGGGAGGCAGCCATGGCTCAGAACAGCTCTGGGCAAGAGCTGTTTCACTCCTCCTTTCCTCCAAAATGTGTGGCACACCTTGCAGTGCAGCAAACAGGCAAACCTCAGAAAGGGAAGCAAAATGCTGCCCTTCCTCAAAGATCTTATCAGCTCATGCAAGGGATTTCAAACACCTTTGGGAGTTTTTACTGGTACTCCAACTTGCTATTCTCTCCACAAACCCCTTCAGTCCCCAAATAGCATCTTAGAGATCTAAAAATCAGAGCCCCTGGCCCTCCTGCAGGCATAATAAGATTTGTTTCCTGTTTACTGGAGTGTGTCTGTGTGTGTTTAGAGCAGTGAGGCTGGAGCAGGGGCTGAAGGGAGCTGATGTCAGGCTGAAGGACCCGTTTTCTTCCTGAACTGCTGGGAACGCGTAATTATAATAGGCACCTTAAAATTTCAAAGCATCTTTCAGAATTGCTTCCACTCCATAGCAATAATTATTGCTGTACAGTCATGAGGAAACATCACATTCAAGAATGCTTGGTGTAGTTCACTTGATGAGGACATGTGTATTCAAAGACTAAAAGAACAATAAATGGAATTGTTCCTCTGAAGGCATTGAAATTCATTTGAGCTGATGGCCTCAAATGTGTGTTTGTCAAATGCAGTAATGTTCAGTTATGCTGTAAATCACAGACTACCAGAGCTGGTGCATACTGATGTTTGATGAAAAGGATGTGCTAATGTTGCTTCTGCTTCATTTTGTCAGCTCTATTTAGTCTTATATTGGTTGTCTGTCTAATAGTGGACTGAACCTATATAATTTAATGTGGTTTTCCCTATCAAATGTAGATTTGGTTTGGCTTGTAGCAGAGGTGTGAGAACAGGTCAGGCAGGAGTCTGCCTCAGCACCTGAAGGCTTAAGCTACTTTCACTTTTTATCTCTTATCAAAAAATTAAGCAGTCTATCCTTTCTGTCTGTTGTTATAGTCCTGAAGAGGTGGTGAGCTGAGCTCACATTACAAGTCAGGGTCTTAACCATCCCCTGAAATAATTGTGGTTTTGCTAACACATAGAGAACTTAATTAAAAGGTTGAAGGTTTATACAGCCCTTCAAACCGGGAGACTGCTTCCAGTTTTTAATCACATTTTTGAAGTAGAAATGGAAGAGTCTGTGGGAGTTTATTTTCACTGTAATAAATATTTCTCCTGGGTGGTTGTTCTAGGGATTCAGAAATTGAGTGGGCTTCTCTAGGGTCTTGGCACAGAGTTTGTGTGATCTTATAAGATCAATGGGATTAATAACTGGGCTTGAGCTTTGTTCCCCACCAGTAACCTCCAGCGTTGGCTGCAGCCTCCAAAGGGAGTACTGGCTATGAAAAGGTAGGGGTTTGCCTACCTGAATCACTGGCATAACATTTATTCCACTCCTGTTTGGCCTGTATTTAAATTCCATGTCTGCTGAAATGTTTTCTCCCAGTGTAAGCCAATTGCTGCTGGGGCTGGAACGAGCTGCCCCTTCCCAAATGAGCCCTGGGAGGTGTTTGGGTGAGCTGAAACACACACAGGGGAGATCTGGTAGGAAAAGCAAGGTGCTCAAACAATTATCATCCAGGAAATAAGCTGAATAAGTGTATCCATCCTTTTGGAACAGCCTGGGAAGTTGGTGAAAGAAACTGGTAGTGCTAGAAAAGAATTAAATAACCTGGAAGTGTGGCTTTGGCTACCAAGGGAAATATTCAATTTTCATTAAAAAAAAAAGGAAAATTGTTGCTCAGTATAATTTTGCCTGAAGTTTTCTTACACTGTTTCCGCTCTTGGAAGGGGGTATGTGGGAAAATGAGGTTCTGTCCAAGGATATGAGTTTGTCTGAAGGCCATTCATAAGCGTGCATGTCACTAAGAAACTCTAGGTTCCCTCTTTATGGCCTTCTGCATTTTACTACCATGAAGGAAAAACATGAGATGTGTTTGATATTTGGGGTTTTCATATGTCAAAACTATGAAAAAAAAGGGGATGCAGAGAAGGAACAGATCACATTACCCTCTGCAAGTCCTGCAGAATTTTGCCTCCACAGACGCTGCTCCTTAGCTCAGTTTATTGGGCTCATCAGGGCAGCTGTGTGACAAAACATTACAGATGGTGTCCCTAAAGGAGTTTGGTTTTGACAATAACCTGCAATAAGTTGAGGAATGTCAGTGAGGTTGGTCTCCAAATTGACAGAGATAAACAATTAGGGACAAAAATCTCGCTTTCATTTTTTTGCCTTTTTTTTTTTGATCAATAATTGGCTTCTAATTTCAACATTTTAAAGCATTTTAAACATCCACCCTAATGTTAATTGACTCACAGTTGGGTAGCATGATGAGCAGATGCCACTTACCTGTTCCTTGGCACCCCGAGCAGATAACACCTGCCTTCTACAAGGCATCATAAACAGATTCAACCTGTTCATTGGCAGTGTGAGGCAAAAACACCTTCTGTGTTCCCTGGAAAAATGAGGAGTTGCCACTTGCCCTCTGCTTATTGTCTTGGACAAAGAGCTGGCACATACATTCTGCCTTGTGTCAGCAGGAGGGATCAGAGATTGCCATTTATCTCAGATGCACTCTCACCTTTAGGTGCACGTGGTGTCTCATTTTTCAAGAGCAATTAGGTGCAGAAGAAACCATCCCAGCAGTTACAGTAGTGGTGTATTTGTGCCTGGAAGGCCAGTCTCACATCTGTTCATGAGGCTGCTGGATTTTCCCATAAGTAAAATTTCAGGAAAGGCGCCAGTGAGGTTAAGTAGTTTGTCAGTATTTAACTTGGCTTGTGAATTGAATTTATGGTGGTGGTGTACAAAGCTTGAAGGATCTCTGAGTATTTTGGTCGGAGTTTCTTGATGGTTTTGAGATTTGCTTTCTCCCTCAACCCAACTGATCAACTGGTGGCCAAAAAAAGGAGTCCAGGTTGCAGCGAATACAAATGTTGGCTGAAATGAGCCTCTGGCAGCTCCTTTGCAGCAAATGGAACCTGGAGAATTTGCTCATGCTGGAATTAAAAGCTTGAACAGATATAACCCAAAAAGTCTGGAGAGCAAATCAGAGTGTCCTGGAGGTGTTCTAGCAGTTCTGTGAAATGATGTGAGAAGGACAGAATTCATCAGGGATTGTTCTGAGTGAAAGACTCTCAGTTTCATTCTCATCCATGCAAGGTATGCAAAATGAGAAAGCACTGCCCATTATTTCCGTCTTGCAGGTATCAGTCCCTGGTACTGTGACAGAGAGAATTTTCTTAACCAATCCCTTAGGCTATGTATTTCATTTTCTCTTTCTCCACAGCTCTCCCTTTGCTGTCAAGCAGTAAATACACTTGTTATGTGTCCTCACTCCAGCAAATGACAGATTTTACCCTTAAGTATTATCTCTCATTAAGATGTCACTCCTGCCTCTCCTGCCCAAGGCAGCAGCCTCCAATACCTTTGTCTTACTGGCACTGCAAATGCTTCCCTGTTTTCTCACATGCTGCCTTTCATTCCTGAATACACTTCTGTAAAAATTCATAAACCCCCTCAGTATTTTCCTTTAAATCCCTTTTAAAAGCTCTCCTAGGCCATGTTACCCACAAGGAACTCCTTGATTACAGACCCCTGGGTATAGAGACCATGGCTCCTTGCAATGACCTTGGTGCCAGAGTTCTGTACTGCCTTCACTTCTTCTCCCGTGTGAATAGTGGAGTTTTAATATGACCCAGGCTGCATAGAGCTCCTGCAGACTTGGAGCTGATGCTGCAGAAGCATTTCCCTCCTGGAGAGGCCAGAAGAAGCTCTCCTGGGCCTAAACCAGAGCCTAAACCAGAGTGGCAGCCCAGAGGGATGGCACATGTACGCCTTGTTTGAGCCAGGACAAAATCATCTCAATTTGTTTTTTCCTGTTGCCAAATTAAAGCTCAGTTCCAGCTTTGCTCTTCTACACAGCTGTTACAATTAGAAGCCGGGCCCTCTAAACTACTGATGAAGCTTTATTTTAAACACTCATGGTGCTGGGAGAGCAATGTTAAGCTGTGCAGCAAGTGTCCAGCAAGCTGTGTGGGCAACAAGATGCAGCTAATACAGAATTTCTGAGCATGCAGGCATCTATTTGAGCAAGCTCTTGGGCACATCAAACTGTCACATAAGATTTCTATGACGAGTTGGCATGAAATTCAAATTATGGGCAACTCTTGCTTTCCAGTCTGCTGACAATTTATTGGGAATTGCTCTGAGTCTCTGCTGCAGGCCACTCCTTTAGCTTAACATGACCTGACAGACAGTACCCAGTGCTGTGCTTCATGACACAAAACATCACACAGTGCTTCTGAAGAGAGAAGGGGGCAGTCCTGGGGGTAGAAATGCTTTTTAAAGCCTTTATAGGCAAAGAGGAGTCTTTATTCACAAATGCTCAGGATGGAGGCACTTGGCTTTAATTCCCTTCTGTATCCTCAGGAAACTGGTGATGTGCTTCTAATGCAAAAATTGCCACCAGTACCATCCTGTACCATGGGACAGAGGGATATTCAATGGCTAAATCAATTGCTTGCCTTGGGGCAGCACAGTGACACCCTCAGCCTGGGGTATTACACACCAGGCATGCCCCAAGAGCAGCAATTCCCAGCCCAGGTTCATGTGGCTCTCAAATGGAAACATGCCTCCAGCCTCTTCTTCTGCAAGACAAATGTAAATTGCACTTAAACACCTCTTCCTAATTTAATTAGGAAATAATTTAAATCTCAACTTTCTCTCCAGGTCAGAGCTGCATGTGCTGCATCAGGAAAAGACCGTGCCCAGAAGGGCAGTTTGGCACAACCATCTCCTTTGTGTATGAAATATCTGACTGCATTTCAGACTTCATTATAATTTATCTTGCTCTTCCCTTCTCTGCTTCTTTCCTCCCACCATATATTAAGTCCTAAAAAGCCTGCAAACTCACAGAGCTTAATATGTCATAAAACTTTTTGCTCCACTCTTTTACAAGCGAGTTTCAAATTAGATCAAATGAGAAACTTAGCTGACTCTGCCCAATATCCCAGCAAGCTTGGGTCCTCCCAGAAGGTCTGTACCTATAAATACCACATTTCTGCAAGCTCAGTAGCAAAGCATAGACATGCAAATGTGAGCTGGCCTCCCTGAACCTGGCAGTGGCAAGCACACCAGCTGCATTTGCAGGCAGTTGCATTGTGCAGCGAGCAGGCACTTTGGAGCAGCTCCACTTGAAATGATCTGGGAAAGCCACAGCCCTCTGCCTGACCACTGTGCCAGGAGAGATGTTGGTGGGTCCCTGGAAAGAATGAGTGTGCCTTTTCCAATTTCACCACAGCTGTGGAAATAGAAAGGCACAGCACCTTTTTTGGCCAAGGGAGTGCCAGCAGTGGTGGTGTGATCAGAGCAAGGAGAGTGCAGTGTCAGTGGCCTTGCATGGAAAAGGCTGTGGGGCCATAGGAGGGACAGGGTGGTCTGCATTCAGCAGCTGTGCTGCTTTGTCTGTGCAGAAAGTGGCAGCCGGCAGGTCTGGGGGTGTGGGCTCATGATGAGCTCAGCTCAAAAGCAGAGTCATGGATTTCCTGAATTTAGAAGTTCCATCAACCAACCTCAGCTCTTCACTTCGCAAATCAATCCCCTCTTCTCTCTGGTGGGAATAAAATTGTTATTTGTAAGAGCTAGGATAATACAGGGAGCTGTAATTACCATCCACATTTTCAGTTCATGCTACAGCAGGGTGAAAAGTCCATGTTATTTTTGAGTGTTCTCCACCCTCTTCTGTTTATACTCTTCTGGTAGTGAAACACAGACCAGTTTCTCCATTTGAAAATGCCTATTTTACTCTATAGAGGTGGTGGTAACTCTCTGAGTACTTGATGCAGGTCCATCTCTGCCTGCCTTTGCAGCCCCTTTGGCCCTGACCCCAAAAGCTGATCCCTGCATAGTGGAGTTCAGCTGCTGCTGTTTTTCCCTCCTGACAGAGATGTGCCAGAGCTGAGGTGAATGCTTGTGGATTAAGTCTCTAATTAGAAACATGGTTTCAGTGTGCAATTCAGTCTAGGACAGGTGGGAAAGGATTTTCCAGATCTAAGCCTGTGGAGCTGCAAGGATGTGGCTCAGGGGCCTTCCAAGGGTGAGAGCACAGCACATGCAGCACATGCAGGACATGAGTGTAATGTCACATGGATTTGATTTCCCAAGTCTAGCTCACAAGAGGGAACAGAAACCCTGTAGGATTCAAGGACACCTAGGTCCAAGATCTTACAGGAACTCCCATCCTTTTGTTTGGCAGTTAGAGAAAAGTGGAGCATGAAAGTTGCTGTGCTGTTATTCTTCCTGTCTTGCTTGCCTCCCTACCCTCACATTGCTTTTAAGCTCTTAAAAAGCTCTTCTTAAAAAGAGCTTCTCCTCATGTTCCCTTCTGTTCTACATGGGCGTTCTCTCATGTCCTGTTTTCAACCTGTCTCACATCCCATTTTCTCCTTGTGCCCATCCCATATTTTCTCCCCCTTCCCTAATCCCTCCCTGCAAGGATTTGTTTGTTACTTTCTCTTTGGAAATACTTGTAAGCATCTTCTGTTCTTCTCAGATCACCTCTCCCCCTGATAAAATTCTGTAATAAAACCCCTTTTGACAGAGTCAGGCTGTTGCAACATTCATTTTTCTTTCCCAGGCTGTGAGCTGGCCCTGACTGGGTGTAGGTCAGATTTGGTGGCTACCCAGGCTACCCAGTGGCTGTGAAATCTGGCAGCTAGACAGCCCTTCAGCTATTTGGCCTACATGTTGCAATTTGTTTGGTTTATGAGCACCAGGCTCTATCTCTGCACAGAACTTATCTCTTCCCTGGGTGCTGTTGGAAATGGTGCTGTCATCAGGTGTGTTGTAGACGCCATTAAGTGAAGTAATTGTTATTTGACCCCATTGTGTGGGAAGTGTGAGGGTTCAAGGAAGCCTCTGAGGATGGCTGGGCTGTCACAGTGACAGATGGGAAGGATGAGATCTGACTGCCTGATCCTTGGGTGGGTATTAGAAGGACACTGTGGTGCTCTGTCAGCCTGTCACTCCTTTCAGCTGTGCTCTAATGTCTCCAGGTGGAGCTCAAACCCTTTCTTGTACAGGCTCCAGGTAAAATAAATTAGCACCCGAGTACTTTGAATACTGACTTTGAAACAGAAGAGGTTGTTCCCCTTAACTTGGTTTGTGCTCCTGTTTTATAACTGGTTTCCTGCAGTGGTACCAGTCAGGATTAGCTGGGGAGCTGTGTCAGGAATTGTGAACTTCTGGAGATCTTCTCACAGTTCTGGCTGAGGCTGAAATAAAGATGCTGACTTTGAGATAGATTTACCATCCCCATGGAAAGAGAGTATCTGATGATAAAGGTAAAATTGGTGGCGTGGAGGGAATTGAGCAGGTGGCATTCACCCACCCAAAGGGTCTCTGGGGCAATCTGTGATGGTGATAGAGCTCTTTCTTTAAATTGAATGTTTGGGCAAGGACATCTGGGGCCCTTGGGATAAACCACCAGCTTTACTGGTCTGGAAGTGATATTTGGAGCCTACATTTGGAGCCCTTTATCAATGTGGTAGCTTAGTTCAAATTAAATTAATTAACTCGTCATAAAATCTGAGGTAGATGCACTCAGGTATATTCCTGACTGTTCATGAAAAGGGAATGAAATAAAAGCCTTAATTATTCTAGCTCTTAGAAGTTAAATGAAATAAATTCTATTTTATAGGTTTTTCAAATTAGATGATAGCAGACAATAAGAATGATGGGACAGTGGACTGGATAATGAATGCCATCCTAAACACCCAAAACAGTAGGCCAAAACCTCCTTCTCTGCATTTCAATAGCACCAAATTTTTCCTCAAACTTATTAGTGTGCAAGACCTGTGCACAACTGAGGTGCAAGATAGTGGAGACAAAGAATCATATCCCTGAAATACTACTGATTCCTAAAAATGCTCTAAAATTAATTCCCTATCTATATGTATCAGTTTATAACTTCAGTTTCACAGCTTTGAGCTGAGTAATTATCAATAAAATAGCGTGTGATTGACTTACAGATCCAAATCTGTGAGTGGGGTATTGCTGCCAGTAGGGTGACAATTCCTTCTACAGCTGGCTGGAGATTTTGGCTTTGGAGTAAGGAATGGCACCTTATGTTCTCGTTCTTTACTATTTTCTTTCACTCTTCTTTTTTTTTTTTTTTTTTTTTCCCCAATTTCACAGTTCTCTGACTATCACACACTCTGTGTCACTGCCTTTGTCCCCTGTGGTTTAGTTCTGGGTCACCTCTCCTTCCCACTCTTGCACATCTGTTCCCTTGTGTTTCTCCACTTTCTCCTCCACAGAGCAGCAACGAACACAAGCAATCAGCTTCCTCTCTTTCTGCCCATGGAGGTCTCAAGAAAATATCTTAGAAGAAAAAGGGGCAAACAAAAGAGCCTGGGGTCCTCCTTTGGCTGCTGCTGAGTCCATGGGATGCTCTGGTGGGAAGGAGATAGGCAGGCAGAGTGGCTGGGAGGGAGGCAGCTCAGAGATCCCTCCCTGAAGCATCCCTGGGGGCTGGGTTCAGTTCCGTCTGCTCCTCTCTGTTTCTGTGCTCTCCTGGAGCCTTTGCTCTTGGCCACTGTCACAAGGAATGAGCTGAGGAGCCCCTGGGTGGCCCAGCAATGCCTGCCCTGAGGCCTCCTGCAGTGAGCAATGAAACTCTGCTGCCCACATCCCTCAGGCACTGGAGGGGACCCAGACTCTTGGTGAACAATCATATTTCTTCCTCAGAGGCACAAAGGGGCTCTCAATCAAGCTCTGGCCTCCTGAGGGCTTGCACAAGCATTTTCAGCCTCATCCAGGCCAAGTTTCACATGGATGGCTGAGTCTTGCAGCTCTTTTCACATTAGAGGGATGATCTGCCTGCCCACAAAGAAATGATAGAACAGCACTGTGAAATATTTGGCATCTTTGTTCAAGTTGTCTTCTCCTGGCCCTGGGAATCAGAGATGTGCCACTGGATGCAGTGCAGCGTGTGGGATTTTGTCTTGTTTTAGGAACAGCCCATGGAGAGGGAACCTTCAGGGCAGGAATGCAAACATGAGAGGCATCAGCTGGTGAACCAGGGCATGTAAAAAGAAAACAGCAGCAGAAACATTTAGAAATAAAATATTCTGGGGATTATTTTAAAATAAGCCCATTAAATTTATCAAATTTGGGTTCTAACTTGTTAAAGTAAGTCCTGTCCTCACTTAAAATGCTGTCCAAAGCAAAACTCAGTGGATGCTGAACTTTCTGCAAAAGAAACAACCATACACTGATAGTTTAGAGCCATGGTCATCCTCACATTTTACCAACTTTTTAATATGGTACTATATTACTATCTTAACAAATATTTTACTGTGTTCTGTATAGATGCATAAACTGGAGTTCATTGCAAAGGGATTTTTTTTTCCTTTCCCTCCAGAAATTTGCTATAATCAGTAAATTCTGACCAAATATTTAGTCTACAAATATTTAGAAACTGATTTTTCTTCCAGAAGTAAGGCAAAAAACTGGGTACTGAAAAATAAGCTTATAGGCATGGCTGTGATAATCTGATTTTAGACTTAGCTCTCATAATTTTCTTTACCCTGAGAATGATGGACAGGTAAGAAAATATCTTGGCTGTAGCTCTCTATTCCAGCTGGCAGAAAGAATTCTCTTACCTTCCACCAGAATTTCCAATAAATCTATGTTTAGTATCTTTCATAGCCTATCACTTGATGAAATTACTTTCCTTCGTGAATGTGCAATAAAGTCTGACAGTGAAATATGTGAGAACATTAAATTCTCAATGGCCATGTTATGAGCAAAGGTGATCCAACAAAAAATAATATACTTTAAGGAGCAGACAGCAGGGCCCTGTCTCTGATCTCATTGACAAGGCTTAGCAGTGGTAGACCTCTCTTTACATTATAAAATCATTCATTTATATGGATGTATGGGAGAGAAGTTCTTTTTTCCACAGATGTGCTTCTCCTCTCCCACACAACATTTCAAATATTTGATTTTACTAGTGTAAAGTGTTTTTTTTTTTGTTAGATCACCTTTGTTCATGAGGTCTAGTTCAGTGTAAAGCCAGAGGTAGAAATTCTATTAATAGAAATTAATGAAGAGAACCAATGAATTGAGTGATACAGGCTGGAAAAAACTATCATCATCACCCAGAAAAAATACTCCCCTCAGGCAGACCATGATTTCCCTTATCCTATTCCTTATTTATGTTTGGAAAGCTAAAATTCTGCTGCTTCTTATAGAGAGGAGAATTTTACTGTTGGTAGTCCAGTTTCTCTGAGTCCCTGGTGGTTATTATCTACTCCTCTGATGTGGTTAAAGATCTCCTTCTATTTTAAGAAGTAAGAAAAAGACTAGAATTTACTTGAGGATTAGGGTTTAAAGTGATTGATGTACTCATGTGCCTTTTCTTTTATCTGGGTATTTTACATATTTTCTTATTACCTCCACTCTCCCTAGGAAAGTTGTCCTTGCACAGCCTTCTGCTTTTTTCCTCTCTCTCTCTCTTTTAATTGTGTGTGTTTATTGGATTTCATTTCTGGAGGACCCCTTACAGAAAGGTTTTTTCATATCCTAGTTAAAAGGTGCTACCCTTTTATCACCCAGCTAAGGCTGAAATCCAATCTGAGCCCTCCCATGTGGTGCTCTTTATTTATGGTATCATTACAGCTTGTTTCAGAAGAGCAAACCCTCTGCAAAACTTCCAGGATGCTTATCTAGCAAGGAATGTCACTTAGCCATGGCTGGCCTCCAATCTGATGCCTTAAATACTAGCCTCACATGAAGATAATGCTTTTAATCAGAAAAGGGAGATATTTATATACATAATAATATATAAATATATATCTATTATATATATAAATAATGCATATAATATATAATATTTATGTATTGCATATTATTTATAATATATAAATATATATTTATATACATAATAATAGAAATATCTATCTATCTATCTATCTATCTATCTATATATATATATATATAAATAGCCAACCTGGTTTGCTGATTGCTTTTCAATTGCAGCTGACATTTCTAATGTGATATCGCAGGTTTAGTTTCAACATTTCAACATTTCATCTTCTATAAGGGATCAGGTAAGAAATTACTCATTGCATTAGGGAAGGATTTACATATATGACTGTAAATTCCTGACGGGTAAATATCAGCCACTTTTGCATTGTGATAATTTCTACAAACTTGGAATGATATACTGCTGATGTGTGAAAAAAAATTTTAAAAATAATTAGCCTAGTATCCAATTGAAATTACTCAACTAAACATAACAGCATAGTAACTTTCCTAAGATTGATGAAATTCTATTGGAGTTAAACATTTCCTCACCATCTCTATATTTTCCCCTATAAAGGAGTGTACAGGGAAGCACAACCCTTACAGCTTAAAAGAGGCAACTTTCTGTGACAAGTTATAGTTTTAAATATAAAGAATTCATTCATCTTAAAGCCTAGTTTCTATAAAACATAAATATTAATTGACTTTGAATAAAAGACATATCAGAAGATTTTATCCTTAAAACCCAGTTAGGTTCAGGTATATATTCAGCAACATGAATCTAAAATAACAATTCTTACAAAAAATACCCATAATGATTAAAATAACAATTCCAAACCTTGCTGCCTTAGTCTTTATGGGAGTTTTTAGTGATATGGAAAAACAGAAGTGCTGATGATCCATATCTTATTAAGAATACTCAATTTTTAACATATGCATTCAAAATTTACAATTTTATATCAACTGGTACTCTGCATCAAGTAAAAACATATCTCTGCAGAAGACAATATCAAGTCCAAATGAGAAAAGTGAGCACTTCCCACCTAATCACAGAAACAGGAGAAAATGCACCTTTCACAGCAGGACTGGTAAAAGGATGTAATCAGCAAAGCAGGGCAGGAGTCACATGTGCAGGTTTTAAAAAACCCCATTTCTGGTCAAAGTGATGAGCCACTGAGTGGCCAGACCTCTCCCTGGGAGTTTGCAGCAGTCTGAGCCTGCAAAGCAGTTATATGGCTCTGGGTCCTGTCTGTGAGAGAGGCAGAAATTGAACTGGAGGTGTGAAGAGGTGGGAAAATTCATAGCATGCCTGGATGCTCTCACTCAGGGGTTTTAAGTGGCTGTAGATCTCTGTGCTTTATGCCTCAGAGAATTAAATTATAGTGAATTAAAGACTCTGCTGCACAAACTCCAGTGATTCATGGGGGGAAGATTTAAGTGATTATCAGGCTGTTCTCTCCTCTGGCTGGAGACTTCTTCCAGCAGGGTCATAACTTGGCCTGCCTTCATCCCCTCTGCAGTGAGTGCTGCAGTTATCATTCTGTCTTATTAATTGCTTACACAATCAATTGCAGTTTGGATTAACTCTCGAGGCAGTGAACTGTGGCACCAGGAATTAGAACTTCCCCATCACCTGCACTTCTGCTTCAGTGCTGGGGATAAGCAGAGAGGACAGGCAGGTGGAAAAGGCAGTGTCCTCTGTCATGCCAGCTAAATCTTAGCAGAGCCAGTGTGCTAGGACCCTGAAGCACCCCAGCATCTTCCTGCAGACTGAATGTGCTTTGAATTATGTGCATCATCTCCTGCCTGCAGTAGGTTTGCTTTGACCTTCCTGAGTGTGTGTGTGTGTAAACAGGACCCTAAAAAGGGGGCTGTGCCCTAGCCAGGCCAACAGGAGAGGGAGGACAGCTGAGTGTCCCTGCCGCTTGTCACACCAGGAATAATCATGTGGGAATGAACAGGCAGTTTTGCCATTTCCCTTTTTATGTTGTCTGATTTTCTTACAGAAGCTGGAGCCCGAGCCTGTTGCTACAGGCAGGGATGCAGAGTGACAAAGGATCTGTGTTACCCACTTCAAGGAAAAATATGCCACTAAAAACTCCCATGTGGTAGGTGTAGAAGGAGCTGAGGCCCATGGGCTGTAATTTGGAAGTGTCAGAGCACCTTGTATCGAAGGAAAGGAAATAAAGAGGAGTGAGGGCATGAAAAGACTCACGCCTGACCTGCAGAGGCTCCCCTGCAGTGGCAGGAGAAGGGGATGCTCTGGCTGTGGTCTCTCTCTGTGCCTGCTGAGGTTTCCCATGGAGGGGTCTCCACTGGCCATGGCAGGAGACAGGACAGCTCTCTGCCTCTTCTGCAGGTCAGGAACAGAAATTCCACACTGGAAAGCCCAAAGCAGCCATCAAGGCCACAAGACTGGCCTGAGTTAATTCTAACTTGAATTTTAAGTGAATCCAAACAAAGCCCTCCCGCTTTAATGCAACATTTTGCTGTGGTGGAGAATCGAATTTACCCTTGGGAAATTAATACAAATATTGATTAAAAATGGCACTGGATTTTTAGCACAATTTTTTCCAGCCTCAGGTTTCTAGCCATTTGCTATTAGATGCATTTGACTGCTAGACAGGAATTTTTAGAACCTACCCAAGTAACCCCCAGGCCTGATGGGATAAATAGCTGGAGCTCCTGGTGTTGGTTCTTCATAAGCATACTTTCAAATCCCCCAATAATTGTCTGGAAATTTCTTGGAATCTCTTCCAACTTTTCAGAGTTTTTTTGAGTGACAGATGCTGCATTTTCATCACAGATGGGTAAGTCTCATATGCAGAGAAAATCTAAGCTCACTGCTTCTATCAGTGCTCTTTAATCATGCACCTAATGACTGCATTTGTCCAGGGCCTCTGTGTTGTACTAAGAATTCACAGTGAACTTATTATCTGCAAGTCTGTCCTGCTGAAGATAATGTTTGCTTGCTGTAGAGAGCCAGGGGAATGTTTATCCCACTGCTGCCTTAAAACACCAACATTTTTCTAGGTGCCTTTGCTAAAACATGCAAGATGCCTCAGTCAGTGAGCCAGGCTCTTCAGACCAGCCAATATTCTGCACTGCCTTGTCCATGTTTCACCATGTGAATGTGAGGAGGCCTTTGCAAGGGTGCTGAGTGCCACACTTGGTCTGTGGACATGGGAGAGAATTTAAATAGGTTCAAAAGCACTACACAGAAAGCAGCACCACTCTCACTCCATTTCCCATAAGGGCTTTGTTATCAGCACTAGATGGACTTGTCAAATTTCCTCTCCCTTGCAGAAAAAGAGAGAAAAGCTGACAACAGTACATCCCTGAGGGCTGCACACCCGGGGCTAATCTCTGCAGCTCATCCCAAGGCTGTGAAGAGGCGCCTGAGGAACACCAGTTTGTGAAGGCAGCATAGCCAGCATGCAGTTTATTGATAACAGCAGTGAGACCAGGAGGAACAGTGCTTGGGGGAGTGTAAAGCTCTCCATGTGAGTTTCATAAAACACAGAATGAATATTTAGTCCTTCAGGCCCCTCTTGATGCTGTGAGTTTGCATCATTATAAGGTGGCTTTCCCATAACCTGCAGATATTAGAGGAGAAGCAGGTTGTATCCTGGTGGTCATAATGCCTAAGATCCCAGGGAAATGATGTGATTAATGGGGCTGGAGGCACTTCTCATGTGCTACAGCAGTGAATTGCACAAATAGTCCTCAGCAGAAGCAGCACTGTTAATAATTTCACTGTAATAGGTCCATGTCACTGTGCCATAATGGCATCCAGAAGATTTCTGCAGCAAATGCACTTGGGAGGAGGAGGGGACAGCTGGGCTTAAGCATCATTAAATGAATATTTGAAACATGAAGATACAGGAGGAAGTATATTTAAGAAGAGGTTTGGGCATGATTGTCTACACCATTAGGTTTATGTGCCTTCGAAGAGGGGCAGGGAGAGTTTCATCCCTGTCGCACACATCTTTTCATGAAGAATCCTTTCCTTAGGATTTCTCCTCCTGAGAAGCTGAGATGCCTGAGGAACAAAATGTAAACAATGGTCATCTGCTGCTGTGGAATGCAACAGGTGCATCTGTGATTGGCTCATGTTGGTTTGTTTGTAATTAATGGCCAATCACAGTCAGCTGGCTTGGACTCTCTGTCCGAGACAGAAGCTTTGTTATCATTCTTTCTGATTCTATTCTAACTTGGCTACCCTTCTGATGAAACCTTTTATTCTATTCTTTTGAGTATAGTTTTAATGTAATATATATAATAAAATAATAAATCAAGCCTTCTGAAACATGGAGTCAACATTCTTGTCTCTTCCCTCATCCAAGAACCCCTGTGAACACCGTCACACATCCCTGGGTGAGCTGGCACTGCAGAGCTGTGGGTGGCAGGGGAGTGGCTGGAGGATGTGTGCCTTGGTCTGAGGCAGCTCTCCTTCCTCTGGGGAGCTGCCTGACCAAAGTGACCCCAAAGATTTTTCTCTTTCCCAAAATAAGAAAGAATTGAGCAACACTAACACAGCACATTTGCTGCCATCATGTTACAGCAACGAAGAGAACCAGAGCACTGAGGCATTTAAGGAAAAGCAGATCTGTGGCAGCTTTCCGACCAACCCAAGAAGCTTGGGCAACAAATAAGAGGAATTACACATTGAAAGAAATTGGATGCCCTCAGGGGTATTGAGGGCTGGTTGGAAGCACAGAATACCTGGAGTGCCCAAATACTGGGCATGACCTCTGTAGAAGCATTAAACTGTGCAGAGAGGTGTATGTTTTGGGTGCTTGTGATAGGCTGGAAGAAGCTCTCTCTGTCAAAAGGGCCATTTGTACCCCAGAGTGACCTATTTCTGAAAGGCTAAGAGTTCTTGGATGTAGGATAGATAGAGAAGGACTGGGAGGTCACCAGGAGGCCACCAACCCCTTATAACCTAATGGAGTTCAGCAGAAGGAATAAGCAAAGGAGGCAAAATTTTGAAGCACATGTACATTCTTCCATTCACACCATAACCTTAGAGTTCCTAAATATGGCAGGTGGTTTTCTAAGCACAAAAAAAACCCCAAATGTATTTTAAATATCATTAAGAAAACCCCAGCTGCATTTGCTGATCCTGACTGGAAGGCAGACATATCCAGGAATTTCCTCTCTGCTTTAAAAAGAGATAATTCTCTAAAGACAAAATCATAATGAGAAAAATTGAAACACCAGAGTACACACAGTAATAGAAAACTCTTCAGGAAATGTTTATTAAATTTCAAGCCTCTGCAATTCAGCAGTGGGGGAAAACCAGGCCACAACCTCCTGCTGATGAGAAGGAGGGGAAGTGATTGTAAGTGAAACCAAATAGGTGTATGCACATCCATACACATTCCCAATAGGAAATTGGAGTGTGGAGCTCTTAAATTTAACATAAAATTCAGAATATTGATGAAAGAGGCTAAAGACAGTGCTGAACAGCCTGAGGAACAGATGAAACCTTAGCATTGGTACATGGAGAGTCATAGAGGATGATAAAATTATGTTGATACTAAAATCTGAAATCGTTGTCATGAGGGTGCTGTTGGAACCATGGTAGCTTAAAGATGGAGGTAAAGCAGATTTTTCAGGCAGTGATAAAATCTTTTATTATATCTGCTATCAGCATGGTCAAAACTATTTGATAGTCCAACAAAGATATTTCTTCTCCTCAAAAGCTTTGCCTCAGGACTGCTCAATAATTGTTTGTTTTTTGCCCAGAGAGAAGGGGAATGATGGTTTCATGTTAAGAGCATGTGTGGTAACACTTTCTCTTCTGTTCTTAATTAGGGAGGATGTTAAATAGCAACTACTGAAGTGAAACATTTTAAAATCTCAAGATTTACAGTGCTTGTATCCAGAAGCATTGAAAGTGTTGCCTGAGGAGATTTATGAACTGCTTGTGCTGATTTCTGGCAAGTCTTGGAGCAAGAGGGCTGAGGGATGCCAGAGCTAATATTATGTCACAATTTAAGAGGGTAAATCGAATGACCCAGCAAATTACAGACTAATTAATCTAGCAGCTCTCTGAAGGAGACATCATGTGAAAATAGAAGAGGATCCATAAGTAATGAAAGAAAACTAATAGCTGAAGTGTTGCTTTAGGTTTATGAAACATCAATTTACTCATCTTAATGATGTCAACATAGAACATTTTGATTTCTGGAAAGCAGCAGGAACTTGCCATATTGATGGAAACAGCAGTCTGGAGATACTGTGGTGGGCCTTTTTTTTAAAAAGAGAAATTAAAGTTGTCTTTGTTACTAGGCTTTGTCTCATTTATCCAAGGCAAAGAGGCAACTGTAAAAATCCTACCCTAGCTAGAGGAGAAGCTGCTGGTAAAAGGCAGCTCTGTAATGCAGCAGAAAAAAAGAGTAAGGACAGAGGTGGGAGAGGTATTACATAAATGGATGGACAGAAATATTTTAAAGCAGGCTTTTCTTTCCTTTCTCACCCATCTTATGCTCAGGTCACTTCTACCCATGCTTAGTTACCTTCCCAGGGACTCAGCCCAAGCTGTCAGTTTGCTGCAGGTGGGGCTGGGTGAGGTTGTCTGTGCCAAGTAGGTACCACTGTCAGCATTGCCTTGCTGGCCTTTAGAAATGTGGAATATCTCACTGGTTTAAATGAGCAGGGACATCAGTCTGAAGAGGTGAGTAAGCTCAGCTGGCAAAAATCTGGGAATCTGCTGTCAGGCTTGGGTTTAAAGGCAGTTAAATGTTGTGAATGGTTGGGTTTTTGGGCAAAGCATTCATTGGTAGTGCTGTTTACACTGACAGAATCACACCATATTTTTTCTCCTGCAGAATTTTAATGATTCTGTACAGACATAACTTTGCCATCATGGGAAGCTGGTTCTTTGTTATGAACACAAGTGCTCAGCTCTGAGATCTCAAACCACCTTGACAATCTTCATCCCTGCAATAAATGTCTCTGGATGGCAAAAACTTCAGAATACCCATCTGACTTTTGTGAAACTCTTAGGCAAAACTCATTAAAAAAAACAACCAAACAAAAAACCCTAACCCAACAAAGCAGTTGGAAGAGAATTCTTTTTATTTTGAAGTACTTTGTATTTTGCTATGCACTAAAGTATATTTCGCTCTAATCTATTCCTATATTTGTGAGCAGGATCTAAAAAGAGATAATCTCATGTACAGAGCACAGTGACCTGATACATTTACCATTACCATACACTTGTAGAAGCCAAGTGAAACAAGAGTGCTTTCAGTTCCATGTAAATAAATATGTATTTTTAATAACAGCCAATGTTGGTTCATAAAGAGAAGCACACTAAGAGAGTTCTTTAGGAGAAGATTATACCCTTGATGCAAAATCCTTTCCTAGAAAGTGATTGAAAAGAAATATGAACTTACAAAATATCATCTCCAACACAGAGCAGTCTTGGCTCCATTTGTTTTCTGACTCCCTTAGGAAAGTGGAAAGGCATTATTAAGGCACATCAATCAATTTTGGTAGCACCTTTACTGCCTAATATTATCATTGTATACATACTGATAATTTCTCCACATGCTATTTCCATAGCACATTTTACCCATCCATGCTTCCTCCTTGCAACAGTTATCATAAAAAAGTGCATAATTTGAATGATGCACGTGCACCAAGTGCTTCCCTGGTACTTTGACATTCTCCACCACTGGCAAAATCCATGAGAAATGCAGAGAAGAGATGGTCCCTTTCTCTCTACTACTACAACCCTTTAACATCAGACATGGTCTGTGCTCCTCACTGCCTTTTCCTTCAGATTGTATCTTCCAGGAGAAGTGTGTCACACAGTGGTGCTCCCAGAATAAATTACAGGTGTAGATAGAAATTTAAAAGCCTGCACTGGCTCACAGACCTGCTCTCAGAGCCTGGGTTTGGCCAGAGTTCAGCCCTATTTTGGATCTTCACTCACTGCAGACACAAAGTTGTAGTCAAACTCTCAGTAGTTATCCCAGCATCCCTTTGGCTCTTACATTTATTGCTTGCTCAGCCTCCTACAAAATAAACTGAAGAAATGTGGTGAAAGACCAAACCCTCCAAATACAGTGTGCCACAGGACACCTGAGGGCATTTCCAGAGTCCTAAGACTTCCAAAGGTGAAGTTTTAGCTGGAGAAAAATCCCAGACTGCCCTGAAAATAGGCCCATACCAAGCAACAGAAAAAGATGGAAAGAGAAGAAACTAAAAACAGTCAGCCAGGAAACAATGATTGCTGCAAAGTGATGTGTAGAAAAACAAATTTGATTCCAAACCAGATGATGAGTTTAACCCCGAACTAATGGGGGAAAAATGACAGATGGCCACCTGGAGGGGTTTAATATTACTGAGCACACACTGCACTGTCTCCGGTGGACAAGCTCTTGTGCTTCAGAAGAAGGTGGAAGAAGACCAGCCCTTCAGAACCCACGTTGTGTGTGCTGTATAAAGAGGAAAAAAACAGCAAAAGAAGCTCCCACGCCCCTGTGCTGCTACTCTGAGAGATTTGAGGCATGTGTAAGTGGAGAGTAGAAAGGGTGTGAACAAGCACTAGAGATCTGATCCACTCCCTACTCTGCAGATATTGAGAATTTGGAAGTTTTAGGATTGATACAGCAATCCTGTGTCTTAGTCCTTTCTTTATACGATCCCACTAATATGTCATCCTCATTTTAAAACAGTGGAAGGTCACAGTTCCTACTATCTTCTATGTAAGCTATTTCAGTTCCATTTTTTTTATTAATCAGAACCAGCTTTCTGATTTCCAGTCTGAACTCGTTCTTGATTCACTCATGGCTATTTGATTTTGTATCAGTACAATTTTTAAACTATTATTATTTTATTGGTATGTGCTTTCAAACCCATTTAAAATAATTATGATGATGGTGATGTCACCAAGAAAACAGTGTTTGGAAAACAGAATTGGGACAGGCTACCTCTTCTGGCAGTGAGCAGTAGCTGTTGACTGACTGAGACTGTGACTACTCCTGGAACTTACATTTTTTGGCTAGTACTATTGAAACACTCAAACCATTTCACAATAGACTTCTTGCAAGTTAGAAGTGAGAAAATTATATAAGTGAGTCCAGAATTAGCATTTCAGAGAGACCTGGGCTCTCTTAGGACACACAATGCAGTATCTGCATTAACACCTTCTAGCAGAACTGAAGTGTGTTTTGAAATTAATTTCCTGTCCATTTCTCCTCACTCTACTTTTGGTTCCCACTGGGGAGTGGTTTTGGACCAAGTGGCCTTTTCCTGCACTCTGTTTGTGGATGTGGGTCTAGCTTTATGGGCCCAAACTAGAAATAAACACATAGCAAGGACTGTCCATGTGGGAGCTTTGAACTCAGTACAAATATCCTGGACCTCTTCAGATTTTTTCCCCCACAGCTCCACTCCTCCTGGGCTGTGCTACTTGATCAATTTTAGATGTCCTGCATGACCACAGCAAGGTGATTTCAGGATCTGTGCCTCGTGTTTTCCATCTGTAAGGCGGGACTAACTTGTGGTTTTTCTTGAGACCATTACAATTATTGATGACTTGTGCTGAGTGCTCACAACAGTGATCACAGCAATGTTTATGACCTTTCCTCTTTGTGGTACCAGAAATTTCTCATTGCTGTTAATTAGCAACCAACTGAGAAAAGGGAAAAAAGAGAAAAATCATTGACAATTAATTTACTGAAAAGAATCATGGCTTTTGGAGAATTGCTTTTAATTCATTATTTATTTTTGAAACAAAAGAATTTTTTCAGTGCTTGACATTGCTTTTTAAAATTTCCACAAAACATGGTGTTTTCCATTTAAATTTAAAACAAGTTTTGCTTAAACTATAAGGCCTGATTACGTAACAGAAAGCTATATCCTACAGAAAATTATATCCAAAGCATTTGAGTTTTAGGTCAAATATGACTTTTTGCCTCTTCCAGAATGTATGTCTTTCCTAGAGTTTTCCTGTGGCATTTTTCAGGTATATGTGAATATTTTGATCTGACCTGAAACAAATTTCTTATAAATTTTCAGATGAAATGCAAAACTGGGGAAAAAAATACAAATTCACAATTTCCTAACTTATCCAACAAAACACTGAAACCAAGCAAAATAAACCGAGAGCGAGATTACTTCTAAAAGAAAAATCCTTGTGCAACCTCAATACTCAGCACAAGCCTCCTGTGGTTAAACTACATTGCTGGAGTGCAGCTTTGAATCCTAGAACAGTTTTTGGTGCACTAATACATCATTAATGTGTCTGCCTTCTCCTCTGAGCTGGCAGAGTATTACCGCACCCTGTGTGGGGTTGCAGAGGTGAGAGAAGGAAGAGATTCTTGTTTCTTGATCAGAAGGCTGGATTTATTGATATATGATATATAATACATTATTACTATACTAATAGGTATAAAGAGAGAAACTGCAGAGGAGAGCTAAGCTAAGAATAGAAGGCAAAGAAAAAATAACAAACTTGTGTCCAGGGAATCTGTCCCCGTGAGCCAATCACAGGGCACCTGCTACATTTCACACCAGCAGATAACAGCTGTTTACATTTTTCTTCTGGGGCCTCAGATCCCAGCAGAGGAAAAAATCCCAAAGAGAGGATTTTATGAAAAAATGTCGGCGACAGCAGAGCATCTCTGCAGAACGTCTCTGCTGGAGACAGGAGATGTGCTCCCTCTGGGAAGAAGGGTTTGCAGCTTCGTGCAGCTCAGGCTGCAGGGAGTGCCTGTCCTCAGGGGGCAGCCACCATAAACAACTGGGGCTCAGATACAGATGTGCTGAATATATTCACACATTTAAAGCATTCTCTTTACACCGAGTCAGGCTCTGCTAGCAGTAACAAACCCTTTTAGCGCAATTTGACAACAGCTCAGATAGTTTTCTTCCTGTTTTTTCCCCTTTCTTTTTCTCTCTCTCCCTCTGTCCCTGTGTCATGAAGCAACGACAAATATGTCCGAATTTCTTTCTTCTTATGGTTGCAGCTTGAAATATTTAAGCTCAGTAACTCCCTTCTACCCAGCAGTGAGAAAGATTTTCCATCATACCCAAAAGTCATGTGATACTCAACTGGTTTCTGGTTCTAGCTCCAGCAGGGCTTTCTTTGAGATCTCTTAGTGACTGCAAATCTTAAGCAAAGATTGCAAGTGGAATAATTTAGCTGCCTCCAGAGCAGCACAAATTTCTTGTGTCAGAATCTCCATTGATTTGTTTCATGATCATTAATAAAATCCACATAGCAAGTGTTCTGGGCCTTCATTCTTCAGAGCTCACATGCAGGAGCAGATCGAATAGACCCCATGCCAGCCCCTGCTAGATATTTGTTATGTACTAGATCATTTCTTTCCTTGTGTTTTTCATACCCCCAATGAGCTGAATGTGGAAGGCTGCCCGGATCTGTAAACCATAATTCTCCAACCTGCCTATAGGAATGGACACACTGATTAATTGCAGGGAGACAATTAATTAATACAAGATTTTGATGCCGTAGAGCATCTGTTCCAATAAAGACAGGCCAGTCACTTCAGATTCTAGAAGAAAAACCATAATCCTATATGTAGCAATATTTTTAAAGACATCTATTTCTGCCTATGACCCTCCAATCAAGTAGATAAAAAAGAAGAAAGAATTTTTTTAAAAAATCAGTCTGGTTTTGTTTAGCCAGGGGTAACAGTGCTGGGTGGATCTGGAGGGCTCTTGCTGAGATTCTGCTTTGTGTCTGCATTTGTTATTTCTGCCCTTATCCTTGAGGCAGCAAAACAGCCAAGGAGCCTTGAGCTAGCCCTAAGAAGAATATAGTCTTCCAGCTATCTGAAAAGCACTTTGTGCATACCTGATGAGAACTAGATGGCTCAGTCTGGGTTTACACCATGATTTAGGCAATGAATCGCTCAGTTTTGTCCCTTCCTGGGTTTAAGGTTAACCCTGCACTCTGATTGTGTTGTTAGGGTAGCACTCTTTATGTTCCTAGGGTAAATCATATTTATGTGATGTGAGGTGGAATGTCCTTTGTCTTCAAGCCTTCAGTATCCTCACAAGATCAGTGACAGGAAGGAAATATTGAGGAACCCCACAATCACAGAATATGCTGAGTAGGAATGGACCCATCAGGACCATCCAGTCCAGCTCCTGGTCCTGCACAGGACCCTAAGAGTCACTCCATGTACATGAAACCTTTGTCCAAACGCTTCTTGAGCTCTGTCAGGCTTGGTGCTGTGAGCACTGCCCTGGGGAGCCTGTTCCAGTGCCCAGCCACCCTCTGGGATATAAAACCACATATGTTATGAGCATATGAATAAAGCACACTTTTTGTTGCAGATATTCCTTTACTAATTACCTTAAAAATTACTAATTAATACAATTCAGGCAATCCCATTGGAATGAGTCTGAAGTCTGCATGCAGTGAGAAAGGCAGCAAACTAGGAATTCTATTACATGTTCTGATTTTCCTGTTACACAAACCCCCAAGTACATTCCTCAGCAGACATGGATGCTCACTAGGGCTGCTTCTAAGAAGAAATAAATATTTTGCAGGGCGCAGCCTCTGTCCATGGTTCTGGAGACCAGTGGTACAACTTCAATGGGAGCAAAACCATCCCACAGAGAGCCCCTTGTTCCTCAGACACTGATTCTCCCTTCTGTGGTCAGGTTTTGCTGTTGTTGGCAACCTGGCATTATGATTTTCTTGGAGCCTAGTGGTTGGTTGTTGTGGTTCTGATGTGTTGGGGGCAAAACCAACATTCCCTGGCCACCTTTCCCTTCTGGGTGTCAAAAAGCATTGAAGGGTTGTTCAGTTTTCTTGCAGTTTTACTTCTTTCAGATCGTATTATTACATTGAATCTAGCAGTGTTGTGGGTGTTTGGGATTCATGATGAGCAGAATGCTTGCACACATTCCCTCCCCAGGATTTCACACAAACATGACAACCTTTCCAGGAATAGCTCCAGGAACATGGTGGTGTTTTAAGATTCGTTTCGTGGGAGTTTTGCTGCTGCTGTTTTAATTTGCAGACTTTTCTCAATTTTTTCAAATAAATTGTCTCTTGCATTGTTATAATTAATAAATAGTGTGAACATGTTGGGCCAATATAAGATACTTATATTCTTGGTATTTTATCAATAGATTATGGTAGTACAGGTAGCAATGCAGAAAAATCAAAATAAGTTTTCTTATTAAAGAAGATTTAACACCAGTTTCTAAGTGTAATCACCAAAGAGTATCTGATATCATTAAGCAAACTAAGGGAGAGCACCAGCCCTGCAGCCCATTTAAGCTGCCTATATTCAAAATTTATAACCTGGGCATCAACTCTTGTCCAAGCACATTTGGAAAATACTTATTTCCACAGTCTTCACAAGGAAACTCAGAGGTTCTTCTTCCTCCTGAGCATGTAGAGTGTTTTGTAGGAGTTACTGGGACCTCAGGGAGCTGACCTCTATACAGGAGTTGTAACCTCAGTATAGCAGAACTGACTCACAGAGCACCTTGTCTTTTTATTGATACAATAATTATTTTGTCCCATAAGTGGAAAAACCCAAAAATGCATAAAAAAAAAAGTCCTTGAAAGCACAGTGTAAATTTTTACCAATGCAGAGAGAGAAATCCCGAAGTGAATCTGCATCTCTTACAGGGCTGGAAATAACCTGTTTCTCTGGATTTTCTTCTAGATGTAATATATATTTGAGACAGAGGAGAGACAGCAACAAAATGACATATTTTCAGCAGTGCATGACCAGAGATGCATCAAGATGAAATCTGCCTTTTTGCTGTGAGTGAATCTCTTCTGTCAGGCTCCTGTAAGGGCTCCTTCACATGTGCAGCACTCCAGTTCCTCACCTGATATTAAATGCATCCTGTCAGATTCAACAGTAGGGGCAGCGGAATTAAAATTTGAGGGTCTTCTACACAGCACAGGAGAAACTACAGCCATGGTGCCCAGGGTCTGACTCAGCCCTGTTACAGCTCTCTTTTTTTTCCTGTGCATATTCCAGTTGACATGCAGGAGGCAGCAATGTGCTGAGCACTTGCAGAATGGTTGCAGAGGGGTTAAATTCTCATCACCTGCCTGTGCTGAAGTCCCTCCAGGGATGGGTTTACAGGGTTGGCCATGGGTCAAGCCCAACCATGTGAGCATCCCCTGAGGTTCCCTCTCACCCTCCCATGCCAAAACTGAATGTGCACTTCAGAGATCCTCACCGTCCTTTGCTTTCCTCAGACCTTCAGGAGATGCTGGATGCCTCACTGCTTTCCCATAGGTGGGACCACAAAAATTTCCTTGGACACCCCATCCTAACTCCAAATAGGTGTCTCCCACAGGTGGGAAGCAGAGGAATAATGAGGGCAAGGTCACAGGCCAGGGTGGAAGAATCCAGCCTCTCCCTTCCCTCCCTGTGAGCATCCTTGCACTTTAATCACACATTTTAGTCATGCATTTTGAGGTAGACTTTGTGCTGTTGTCCTTAAGGGAGGACTGTTTCTCGGTATAGGCATGATGTAATGCTCCTTTTTTCACTTCAGAAAGAAAACAGTCATTGCAGCCTGTGCCTCAGTACTGTCTGTGCAGTTAAATAGCTCACTGTACAGCTGTGTGTGGGAGCACACCACAGTGCCAGCCTCAGACAAACTCATTTCCCAGGCACAGCAGCACCGAGCAGGAACCTCCCTGGCACAGGGCTGACATGGATGGAGGAGCAGGAGGGGACAGTGACATGCCAGAGGCTGCTCTGCCTGCTGTTTGCCATCTGGGAGGGATGGTGGGTCTAGGGAAATCATCCCTGCAAGGCATTCTGTGAATGAGGCAGAGTGAGCACTGTGGGATTGGATTCCTGAAATGGACCTGTCCCACATGGCTTATTCACCTCACCTCTGGCTGCACAGCTCTCTCCTGAGCCAGAAACTGCAGCAGGAGGCAGCTGCTGTGCCCTCCAGTTTGTGCCCTCTGTGGGAGATTTCAGACACTTCCCAGGAATGAAAGCCTGTCCTTTCCACCACCTTGCAAGCTTGAAGTCCATGAGGCATGGAATGAAAATGCCTCTGTGGGCAATGGGAAACATTCCCCTCAACGTTCAGCAGCTTGGAACACTCCCCAGAGACCAGGACAAGGGTGAGCTACCCAAGCAGGTTGGATGTGCCCTTTGCAGTGCTGCTCACCCACCTCTTTGGGGTTAAGTGCCTGCTCTCTTTGTGCCTGGATTGCCCCAGGAGCCCGGTGTTGCCACGGGCCATGCCCATCATTTCTATGCCAGCTTTCCTGGCTGCAAGCTCTTCTGTATTCCCATAGGCAAAGCGTCTGATTTTTATGCTGTTCAAAAGTTTTCAGTTACTCAGAAACTTCTGTCAGCTCCTGCTGCTCAGCCTTGGTTTTCATGTCCTTCTCGGAGCCTGAGCCTTGGGCATAAAAGCCTATTGTATTGCCACAAAGCAAGCCCAGAATTTATTAGTATTTTTACAGTTCCACTAGCACAAAGTGACTGCTGTGAAAGTCCATCATGACAAACTCCTCTGGGATGTGATGGCCTGAAACTGATCAAAGACATGCAGGAAGCAGAGCAGTGAGTGAGCATTTCCAGCTGCTGCACGTGTGCCAGGAATGCTGGAGTCCCTGAGGACTGAAGCAGAGGAGAAAAAGAGGTGCCCAGCAGTGTCCTGATGGCAGCCAGCACATGGATATTACTATGAAAAAGGTGGTGGAATGTTTTGTTTAAATGCCTCACCTAAATGCCTTGCGAGGTCAGAAGTTCTCTGGTATAATGTGCACATTTTCCTGGGATGTGAAAGCATAGGATTTGCTAATCCACAATTTTTTTTTACTGATTGAACTGGTTAGTGAACAAAAAACCTCTCTGCAACTCTGTGGAACCTTACTTTCTAAGATGGAAAAATAAATCAGAGGTCAAAATCCATCTTTGACCCGAGCAGCTGTACAAGTCACTACATTTTACTTTGCAACAATCTCAAAAGTGTCAAGACCTTAAGTGTCTGCAGAAAAATTTATGCCATTTGTCCAAACTGGCTCAGAGGTCAATGGAAGCTTGACCGAATATAGACTCTGTGTTGCTATGTGAAGACTGTTGGTCTCTAACCTCAAAGCAAGAATCCAGACCTGCTTTTTCTTTTGGTACCATGTGCACATTCTCATTAAGCTACACTAAAATGTCACATCCTTCGTCCAGATAAAATAGAAAAAGCTCTGGGAGGAATAATTTTGGTCTGAGAGAAGTTTGGAAGAAGAGGGCAGCAGCTGCTTCTCCCTCAGTCATGGGAAGAGAAAGGGTTAAATGAGCTGTCCAGAAAAATTTGATGAGGCTGTTGAAGATTGCCATGCAAGATGTTTTCAATTACCATCTGTATGGCAGATTACCTTTGTCAAGTGGGCAGTTTGCTTTATCTCTCTCTTTGAGCGGGCCGCATTCACACCTCCCTCGGGAGGGGACATCTGCTGATAACAGCTATTGAATGTCCCTGCATGACTGATAAGAACTACAGCATCCCATTGGGAGATGCTCCGCCCAGAGGGAGGAGCCAAGCATTGCTACCCAGATATAATCCAGAGGTTCTGAGACACCAGCACGGCTTCTCCACTGGATTCCCCAGAGGAACAGCAGCTGCCTCTTCTTCCACTGGATCTTCAGGGGAAGAATACATTCTTCTCTACAGTATCGCTGTTTCAGAAGAACTACACCTGACACTCCAGGAGGGCTGCAGCCACAATTCTATCTGGACTGCCACCAACACCCTGACCTACAGGGTGTCAGGTCATATTCTGACTCTGTCAGTGTGTTCTGCTGTACTGCATTGTTTATTTTATCCTTTTATTTTTTTTCCTGTCCCTATTAAAGAACTGTTATTTCCTACTCCCATATTTTTGCCTGAGAGTCCCTTAATTTAAAATTTATAGCAATTCAGAGGGGTGGGGAGGGTTTTACATTCTCCATTTCAGGGAAGGCTCCTGCCTTCCTTAGAAGACTCCTGTCTTTCCAAACCAAGACAGAGACTGAGGCATGAAAAAGGAGAAGAATATACTCCTTGCTCCTGGAAAGCCTGAGGTCCATTCCTGGCAGATGCACAGGTGGAGTCTAGATGGACAAACAGCTACTGAGCAGCAGGGTAGCTAATACCATCCCATTCATATGCTAAACACTGCATGCTTCAAAAATCCAGGGCAGCTGCTTTCTGCTTTAAGAGGAAAAGGAAGTTTCTGAATTATGAATATGGATAGTTGAGACTGGGTATTCTATGCAGCTGTGAGTTAATCCCATTAAGGGAATTGATAAGAAACCACGACCAAACTTTCCAGGTACAGAAATAGCAGGTGGTCACAAAGACCCGTGTGGTCTCAGAGGTGCATTGCACAAGCTTGCCCTGTCCTCTGGCCCCACCTCGCTCTTTGCCAGGTGCCCCCATCTGTGGATGCTGTTCCCTTGCTCTCTGCCCACAGGGCTTAGCAGGCAGAAAGAAAATGTGCTAACAGATAGGAATGTGAAGAGGGGGAAATTTTGTGTTCACAGCAATTTCCCAGTAACTGGCATTTCTGCTTTCTGGAGCAGCTTCTCAATCCTAGGAGCTTAGCTAGGCCACCTGTGGAGTGTGGGGTTTATACATCCAGTCAGCCTGATTTTGTGGCTGGAGGCTGCTTAGCAGTGCTTTTTTTATCTGGCAGTGCTTTTAAAGAACAGCATCTTTCTTTACTATTCCTCTTATTAGCTGGAAAATGCCAGCCAATGTCCTGTAAATAATGTGACAGTGTTTTCATAACTGCTAGCATCTCTGCCTCTCCATCGTAATGTAAATTAACCTAGTCCTTCTGAAGGGTTTGGTCTCTGGTTTCAAAAGTCTATCCCAAATCAGGACAGATCCTTTGGGCTAGGCCAAGGTTTATCCTTCCTCTTCTTCTTCTAAATCCCTCAGAAGAAATTGTCCCACCCATCAGTCTCTTGATCAAGCTCAGGCTTTCTTCCTTGAGCCTCTCCAGTCTCCCCTCTCAGCTGCTTGTATGTTGAGGAGCACAGAATATTCCTGTCAGAAGTGAAACATCCAGGCTGGTTCAAAGAAATGTAACAGGCAGGAGAAGGGCAGAAACAGAAAACACTTGAGCAAAAAAGAGGGAAAGAGGACATGTGTGCCTTGGGAGGTGGTGGAGGAGAGCACAGGAGGGAATTAGAAATGTGGTGCAACTTGGTGAGCAGTGAAGGAGACAAGAAGAGCTGAAATGGTAGCAGAGCTGCAAGTGCCTCCTGCTCCTTGTGACCAGGCTGACTGTGTGCTTTCCCCTGCTCTGCACAAGTGCATGCTTTAGCTTTTAAAATGCTGTGCACAAAGAATATGTACACTTGGGGGGAA
>JAHXMQ010012337.1:34686534-34784545 GCA_020466415.1 Ammodramus savannarum pratensis | reverse complement strand
TGCTCCAAAAGAGATGACAAACTCAGAAAGTTCCCTCCCTGGATTGCAGTTCAGCTCACTCAGTCTCTGATCAGTCCCTCAGTGCTGGAAGTGTCGCGGCCCAGGCCCGGCCTGGTGGGCCTCAGGTGTGAGCTGCCAGTGCTCTCCTGGGTGTTCAGTTCCAAAGAAAAGAGAAAAAAACCCCACAGTCCAGGGAACTTCTTTGCCTCAGCTAGCTAAACTAACTAAAAGCAAAGGAGAGCTCTGTCCCGCTGTCTGTCCATCTGCAGACAACACAGTCCGGAGCAGGAACGTGTGGGAGGAGGGCAGTGTCTGAAAACAAAACTGTGGGCTTCTTCTCTCCCCACTTCACTCTCTGGAACACGTCTTAATGGTGCAAAACTTATTATTCAGAATAAACAGAATGACACAATCAGGGATAAAAGCATCATATAGTCAACCCAGGACAGGCAGGAAGAGAGTTTGCTCTGCCACTAGTGGAGATATCCCTGCCCTGAGCAGACATGGGAGGACTGCAGGAATGCTTTATTGCAGACAGGCTTTCTGGCACTACGAAGGGCTTGATTAGGAAAAGATTTCTTTCAAGAAAACTGTAAGGAAATATAGAGATAAAACCTAGAGTGATGAGGCAGTGAGATGATTGCATGTAGTGATGGTGAAAGTGGTGCCTGCTGATGAAATGTGAAGGTATTTTTTGTCCATACTTGTAAATTTGAATGTAATTCAACAGAGGAGTTCATTTGGTTTGTTTCTAAGTAAGAGCAGATACAAATCCATGTCAGAAGCAATGACAAGCCCACAAGATGGATTTGCTGGGGGTTTCATAACCTTCCAGCCCTTCAACCGCCCTCTTGCAGAGGGAATGGTGTTGGCTTGAAGAGGCTGAGAGCTGAGACACTTAAATCAAACATTCCTTCCCTTTGCTTTCTTCGCTCTGGTTTTTTTTTTTTTTTAATTTTTATTTTTATATTATTCATACAGCTTGAACAGATAGGAGCTCAGGTTTTCCTGTAGCCTATCTGCCACCTTTCTGTGATTTTCAGCTCAAAAAAGGCTGCCATGATCCCAGGCAATAGGCAGGAGTCACCTGTCTTTTGGGGAAGGATTTTACCACACATATTACTTTAAAAGAGTGTGTTTTAAATAGCTCTGGTGCTATTGTGTGATGCAGAGCCCTGGAGCCCGAGGTGCACATAAACAAATGTGTGTTAGGAGGGGCTGGGGGTGACGGGGCAGCCAAGGGACATTTGTCATGGGCAAAAGACAAGAAAGCCAAGCTTTCCCTCCTCAACATGCAATTTGCTGCAGTGCAGAGGGCCAGCACAAAACTTATACATCATGTCAGCCCCACTTTAAAAGGTCATTTTTTGTGGAAATAGTCCTTGTGCTGGTTCTCTGAGCAGAGATGGATATTGGTCTCTGTGCAGAGCATTGCTCGCTCTAGGAGGCCCAGCTTAAAAAATTAAACATTGCTTTTATTTTTTTTATGAGCCACCTCAGTGCAAATCTTTTCACTCCCCTTGTAAGAATTATTTTTATAGGTTTATTTTAAGTAAGAGAAATTTCATTCTCCTTGTCATCCTCTTCCCTCCTTCCCCAACACTTTTCCCTCAGAGTTTGCCAGCATTAAAAAGAAGTATAAAACCTTTGAAAGCCTCACTAAGACTCTCTCCTCAGACAGCCATGTTCTCTTTGCTCACTGAAAAACACAGGACGTGGAAGATTTTGCTTCAATACCACCTGATTTCTGATTACAACCTTAAGAAAATCCTTCTACCTCTGAAATATGGCAAAAGCTCCTGTTAAGTGCACCTTGTTTTCCTGGATTCATTCCATCCATCCATCCATCCATCCATCCATCCATCCATCCATCCATCCATCCATCCATTTCCCTCTTTCCCTCTCTCCCTCCCTACCTCCCTCCCTTATTTCCAGTGCTCCTCACCCTAGTAGCAGTGAGTGCTTCTCCAGGCTTACCTTTCAAGAGCCTTTTCATTCTTTTGGTCTTTTGGGACGGGAAGAAAACCATGACCATGAGAAGGGCACTGCTGGAGACCTGCCTTTGTGTCAGCAAGTGTTAATTAAAATAGGGCAGATCATCATCTTGCCTCATGTAAAACCCTTCTTTTAAACAGTTTCCCAAGACTAAAGGGATGCTAAAAACCCCAAGCCTTCAAAGTTCAGAGTTTTCCCCATGAATGTCCAAGAATCCTGGACAACTGAGGTCCCTCTGGAGCTCTCTGCCTACCTTGTCTACATGCAAGTGTTAACTGGAGCTTTGCAGAGCTGAGGGAAGTGTGGAGATTGCATTATGCAAACAGCCTCAGCTCCTTGCTCGCAGCCTCGGGCGCTGCCATCTGTGCCTGCTTGGCAAGGGAGAGCCAGGCACAGCTCTGCTGGTGCTTCTCACCTTTTGAACAAAGTGACAAAGGGCCTTTAATTATGAAAGAAGGAACCAGAAGCCACTTGGGCTGCAGCTCACAGGGGGACTCTTCACAGAAAGGAAATGTATTTGCTGATGAATTATTCCGAGAGAGGAAGCGAACCAAAGGATTCCTGGATGGTTATTTTCCAGAAATTAGGTCAGACCTAATTAGTTGCATAATTAATTGTCTGATTGCCCAACTAGTTAACTCTTAGAGACCTTTATTGACTCCTGGTGACAAATGCATGCATGCATGTTTTACAGGAGAGGTTCCACTGTGCTTCACACACTGCAGCTCAGCACTGTGAGTTCTGGGACACAGCACTGGTGCTGCTGTGTGATACATGGAGGTTTAACAACAGCAACAAGGGGAGAGGCAAAATTGTAATTACATATGTTTACATGTGAGATTTGGCTGCCCTTCAAGTGTTCTTCGAGGTGTTTGAGCAAGGGTGAGGCTGTTCTGAGTACAGATCACCAATTTCCTCCTCAGTTTCTTGTTACTTCACAGCTCACCCTCCTCAGGGATGAAGGCAAGTCTCTTCTGGTGAACATCGAAACAGGACTAGCACCTACAGCTTGGACAATCAAACTGGGAGGCCTCTTGTGAGGATCTGAGAATGATGACACTTGTCTGATTAACACAAGTGCAGAAAGGATGGTGAAACTGAGACCAAAACCACCACCAACCTCATGTCTCATAATGGTGTACTGTAGGACAGACACTGAAGCTGAGTGCTAGTTGTGATGTTATTAGGTGTGTGGAAAAAAAATATTCTGAGTGTTCCCATGAAGAAAAAAAACACCTTGCTGGAAGAAAATAGAGTACTGATGCCTTGAAGGCTTTTTCAAGTACTAATGAGTGTTTTGGTGGACTCCAGTGTAATCACACAAAAAGATGCCGCCATCCACAGAAGCAAGGAAAACTGGTATACTAAAAGTGGTGTTTTTGGGCTGCAGTGGTTTTGGAAGCAGGGAAGAAAGAAAGGATTCCAGGAAGGAAGGAAAGAAGAACAAGCATTCCAAAAGAAAGGTAATGTTGGGTAGCTGGAGAAGTTACTGGGGAAAAAAAACCACCCCAAACCTTGGTTAGATTGATGTGGTTGAAAACAGTACCATGGATATGCCAACTCTAGAAAAAAAGCTAGTTCAATGCAATTTTTTTGCCCAGTCCAGGCTTTTAACTCTGCAGAGAAACAGTCTTTCAGGACAGGTACAGCACTGAGGAAAATCACTGTTTGCTGAACTTGGTATTTGGCACAGCCTTCCGGCAGACAGATCCCATGGTTATTCTCAGAGACCCCTTGGATCAGGGAATCCTCTCTGACTGCAGGCCTTGGTGGCAGGAATGGAAAAATAGAATGGCTTTGGGCTTTTCTTTGATGTGGGTTTTCTTGGAGCATTTGGGGGTCATTTTAAAACTGCTCTAATCTGGGTGTGCTTTTCTGGCTTTTGATGTCCCCACTTTACCCAGACTATGTTTCCACCATCCTCCTTCTGCAGCCTCCCCAGGGCACTTAGGGTTGTCCCTTGCCACCATGACATCTGTGAGACAAGACAAAAATGCAGCTGGCAATCTGGGAGAAGAAAATTGTGAATCACTGATGTAAAAATTAGGGTTTTTTTCCCCCCCAGCAAAGCCCAGGGAATTTGTAGAGTCAGAGAGAGGGATCTGTTCATATCACCCTGATTTTTGGAAATTGTCTGGCTCAAACAATAACAACTTCAAAGCAGAATGTCTCAAGCTCGGCAAAGGGCCAGTTATCCTCAAAAAGGAGAGACAGAGAAGCTGCAGGGCAGCATAAAATGATTTGTGTACACAGAACAGAGCAGAGTTCTGGTCTTCCAGCTGCTGATTTCTGAAGAAGTGTTTCTAAGGGATGTGGATTCTGTTCCTTACATGACTGCAGGTAAAAGCAGAGCAATTCCAAGCACAGACAGCACAAACCATCATTGTGGAAAGGGACAAGATGGGGCAAAGCTGAGGCAATGAAGAGGCAAGAGTATAGATCTTCAAAGAGTAGGTGCCTGTCCACACAGCACAGCCAAGAAAAGAACAAAATGTGAGCATTTAAAGCTAATCAGGCATTTGTAGCTCACAATAAATACACAGAATTGCAGTGCAAAGTTGACTGGTGCAGTGTGGTGCCTGGATGGCCCCTAAAGAAGCTGCTATCTCTTTTTTCAGAGACAGTACATACTCTCTCATATCAATATTTTGCTTTTAAACCCCACTGACTTTAACTTTACTTTAAATTTTATCTCTCCATAGGATTTTTCCATGCAAATTTCTATTGCTTTCTTCCTGGGAACTATACTTCAGCTAAATTGCCCCTTTAATGCAGAATTTTAGCACTGGATATTCAAATGACTCAACAGAAATGTCCATATTGCTCAATTCTGCCCTGCAATCTTTCACCCACTCACAAATATAGCACGTTTCCATCTGTGCACTGCTCTCATTGTGAACTTGTTGATTTTTCCTGTTCCTTTTTTGGTGGAGATATGACTTGGTGCAGGTGCTCAGGCTGGGGTAACAAAGACCCAGGTGACACATGACAAACTCTGCATGAGGCAGAAAACAGAAAATACAATATTTTACTTGCAGCAAGGTTAAACAAAGCATATATCTGATGAGTTGGGCCTGGAAACATATTTTTGTCTCACCCAGCATAGTTTCTCTTGGAAAACGAATGCTTTACAAAAGATTTTCACTGGACTTGGAGAAGTGGAGGGAAAAGGGCTCCTCTGCAGTTTCTTAACGTTTGAAATCCATTCCTGAGTACTTTTATGCCTAATTAAAGGTCACCTACTCATTTGTGAACAACTGTTAATGAAGAGTTTAATTATCCAGATGACAGCTATAAAATCCTACTCCTGTGCTTGAATATTTTAAGGCAACAATGCCCAGACTTTCAAATATGTGCTTGTAGCCAAGTACTCAGACAAAAGCTCTCAGGGAAGAAGAGTGTGTATGTGCAATTCCCATTTGCATACACCATGGGAGATTGCATATGCCCATATTAAAGATGCAAATCTGTGAGGAGGTTTGTGTGTGCTTGCTTGACCATTTGAACCAGACCTACCTTTCTTTTCTATTCTTTCCTTCAGGGAGGGGAGGGATGGTTAAATTATTCCTTGAGGATAAATCATTTCGCATTATTAACTCCTCTTAACAACAAGGCTGCATAAATTAAATGTAAGATTATCTGCTGTGTCCTCAGTGGAATGATTAGGAGGGAATCTACAGGAAAGAAATGTGGTCAAATGATTTGAAGACTTGCTAAATGGGATGCAAATCTCATCTTGAATTCTTAACAAGCTCAAACACAGACCTGCCTTCTAATGAGCAAACTCTGCTTGGCATGTCTGTGTAACCCCCAGAGCAAAGCTGTAAAGAAAATAGATCATGGTTCATTTTCTCTACCAAGTCAGGATTTTGTTTTTATTGGCACTTTTGACCAGGTGCTCCTGATGCTCCTATTACCTTTACCCATGGTGGCAATTTTTGTGATGTCGCTTTTAGTCTGCCAAGCTGAAGTGCCCCCATTTTTCATTTCCCACCACAACACCTGATGAATGTTTATTGGGGAGGTCAGGTTTGGGTTCTCCACAAGGTACATGCCTGAAGGGATGATATTTCTATCAAAAATATTAAAAAGTTGTTTTTTGTGTTCTCACTGCCAGTACAGTCTCTTTTTTGTCACTCTGGTGATGGCAGCATAAGGGCAAACAGAATCATAACTCTTTAACTCAGCCTTTTTGGGGGCTTGGTGAAGACTAAAATGCAACGAATTTCCACAATGAATGTCAATTCTACCCATAATAGACAAATTATCAGTTTTTTCCTGTGAATCAGAGCTAGGCTTTGATTCAGTTTCCTTGTTACCTTTGGTCTTTCTCTCCTACTCACATGAGCATATGTGCACACACAGACACACTCTTACTTGTTTGAGCAAAATACTAAACAAAAGAGAATTACAAGCTCTGGCTCTAAAAATGAGGGGAAAAAATTAGAATGTATCACATAAGAAGAACTGTTCATACAAATTTAAGAGAAAAAACATGCCTGTCTGGGTTCTGTCAATGGTTAACATCTTATTTCCTAAGAAATATGGGTTAATACAAGAGATTTGTTAAAACAAAGACAGGTCAGTCCTCCTGTGTTATTTGCTGAAGAGGTTTCAAAGCACTTTTCTGTGCTTTGTTAACTCTCCAGGAGGGTTTTCTCTGCAGAGTCTCTCATCTGTAGGTCACAGTGACCTGACTGTGGGGGCTGCACTGCATAAATGGAACTCTCCAGATAAGCAGCAACATTTATTGCATACTTTGTCAACATATCTCTGGCCACACACTTGTTCTCAAAGCACTCTGTTTTGATATTGGTCTTATTAAAATAGATTTCGGAATGGGAAATGTAAAATAGTTTAGAGATTGCAACATAAACATGTTGTTCAAGAGCTGAGGAAACCCACACCAAACACCAGCAGGCTTTTTTGTACATTACAAGCATGGACAAAATGTATCCTGAGGTATTTTTTTTTCTTATACTGCTTTCTTCAAATAAAAAATAATACAAAAATACCAGTATCTCACACAGGAAAAGACCCAGGTTGCACAATGTCCTTCACAATCTTTAAGATTTTTAAAATTAAAATCAAAAGAATAGCTAAAGCCAAGGAGATCTAAGGACTGGAAGAGGAAGAATTTTGTCTTGGTAACTGCAGTGTCAATCTCTCACCTTTGGAGCTGCCAGCAGAGCTCCTGAGCAGCATGTGTGGGCAGGATGACATGTTCTACATGAGTCATCATGTGCAATTTTGCAGTCTTTACCTGCTCCTCAAGTTTCAACTCATGTGTCCTCTGGAAGAAAGCCCATGGGCTAGGTGACTCAATCCCAGGCCGTGGTCTGACTCTGGGTACAAGACACAACCCTGCAAGGTCTCTTTTCGGGGATGTTAATTAGAAAAACATATTTAACTGTGTTCTGATTCTGCAACTGTCTGGGCAATGGGTTTGCATGGAGTAGATGGTCTGTATCAAGCTCATGTGCCTGATGTATCTGTGAGAGGATTTACTAGACTGGCTTCCAGACTACTGTGCTTATGTTTTCCTGGGCTGCCAAGTCTCATTCCTGGTAAATGGACAGAGCTCAGCCAAAAAAAGTGTGACATGACATGCTGCAAGAATTTTGCATATTTATCATCAAAAGTGGGGTAGTATTTGCCAAAGAACATCCCTCATTTTTAGGTAAATAATAGATTCAGGACCCTTTAAAAAATATAACTAGATTATTTGTCATTTTGGAACATCATCATTCAGTCACTTCCATCGGGATGGGTTTTAACCAGAACACAGTATATGACATAAAGCATTGGTGAAAATAAAAGATTCCTCTGAGTAGTCAGATGATCTTCCCAGAGATGAAGTGTCTTTTCCACTTTTCTCTTTCATTCTTCCTTTTCCTGGATCTTGGAGGGAGTGTTACTTGTGTTGAGTAATGAAATTTCCCCCGCCAAAACACACTGTCTTTGATCTCCCCTGTTTTATGCACTAGGGAGCTGATAGTTCCTTCCCTGCCTAGGACTGAATGAATAATCACCTCCTGTTGTTATTCACATAAGATTCAGATGCTGAAATGTGAAACTGATGACAGGGGAAATTGTGGATAGAAGCATCAAGATTTGCTACTGAAATTTTATGAGCTGTAGGTAGGAAACATTTAAAGCACATCACATTTAACCATGGAGACTCCAAGCTTTTATAATTTCATGGGGCAGAACTGTGAGTTGTTTGTGAGATGGGAATGAAGCCCAGACTGCTTTCCTGGTGTTTTCTTTATGCCCACATATCCACACACAGACACATAATCAGCATGAGAAAACTCTACCCATCCATGAATTTTGTTGCAATTTGGAATGATGAACCATGCAAAAATTAGATATTCAAATAATGTAAAAACTCTGTGCATTCATTGAGATGTTAGTAAAAACCCCTGTAAAATCAGAAAATCTTGATTAAATTATTTTTTTCTTCTTTTTATCCTTTTGGGTTGTTATTTCAACATATGCAGCTTGTGATTTATTTCAGGTCTTCCAATCTGGACCAGCATGTAATAACATGTTCACAAAGGATTTTTTTTTAGAAGGGAAGGAGAAATCCTAAAAGGAATATACAAAAAATCAGGATTTCACATGAACTTTTGTGCAGGGATTTAAAAGTCTTGTCTAGTGCCATTGTTCTTTGTGTAGCCCAGGCAGTATAATACACAAATGCTGTTATATGGCAAACCTGACACAGAGGTCTTGGTGGAGCAGCCCATTGGCCCATGCTGGCATATCTAAGGCTCCCAGACACACAAGTGAATTCAGCTTTGTGAAAACAACTTAAAAGTACACTCTTTTTATTGTGAGGGGTTTCTCTTGCCCTCATTCTTGCTCTTTCTTACCTTGAAAACAAACCCTGAACCAAACCAACTCTTTAATAGAAACTCAGATGAAACTCAGGTTTCTCTGAGCCTGCCAATCTAAACCAACATAAACACCACCCAAAATGACGCTTCTGTGCAGGGTAAGGCAGGTCCACACAGTGTGGAACTGCAAAGATCCAGCATAGCTGGAGGTGCCTCCTGCCTCCCTGCTGTGCTCAACAGAAATGGAAACATCATGAGATATTCTCATTCCTAGCAAGCCTGTGTTGGAGGAGGGCTTAAATTTGCCTTCTGTCTCCTGTAACCCCAGGAGATGTGATTAATGAAAAAAGCTAATTATCTGTATTGCTATAACACAATTCACAGGAAAAGAAATTAATTCTACTTTTTTTTTTTTTTTAAACTGTATATAACCGCTACTTAATTCTCAATAAGCAACTAACATCTCCCTAGAATGAAGGGAATCTCTGCCCGCATGGTGGGAGATACCAGTTTGTGATCTCATTTATTTCTTGAGACAGTTCTACATGAATACTTCTGCACTTTGTTCTTCAAGAACTGATGAAGATGATATGTCATCTCTGATGGTTGTTCATTGAACAAAAAATAGGGAATTGGAAAGAATTTTCTTTTCATAAAAAGCAAGTTTGCATGCTATGCTGAAGTCATTATTCAAATTCACATACTTGCAAGTGATTAGCACACCGCCTCAGACACAAATTTATGCAAGCATTTCAGTTCAAGTGATTCAGGGGAACTAAAGAATAAATAGTGCCATCACCATTTTTTGATGCAGGAGGGCAATGGCCATTTCTTGTGTGGAAAGTATGAGCAGATGAGGAGATCTCTGTTCTGTAAATCTGGGCTTGCATTTCACAGCAACCAAACTTGCTCAGGAGAATGAAGAAATCCCTGCGGAAAGTCTTGGTGAAAATGGCGTAGAGGAAGGGGTTGGCGCAGGAGTTGATGGGGTAAAACAAAACCAGCAGGATCTTGGAGTTGGACACCGTGATGAGAGGAACCTTGAGCGAGGCCGATATGGCAAAGAAGGATATTGGTGCCATGCAGAGGAAGTCGGTGAAGATGAGTATGGCCATGCGCTTGGCGATCTTGGTGTCGCTGTTGGAGGAGACGACGTTGGGGTTGTGCACGGTGAAGTAGATGCATGTGTAGCAGACGCAGATGACCACGAATGCCAGCACGTTCAGCACCAGAAGGAACATAACGTAAGCCTGGGCAAAGGGTGTCTCTATATCCATGGGCAGGCAGATGCTGACCTTCATGTAGCTGCTGACCCCAAATATGGGGAGGAGTGCTACCGTGAAGGCAAACACCCAGCCAAAAGCCATGACGGTCACGGCGTGGCGCAGGCGCACCTTGCGGTGCAGCTGCATGGCGTAGGTGATGGTGTGCCAGCGCTCCAGGGTGATCACCGTCAGCGTGTACACCGACAGCTCGCTGGCAAACACCGTGAAAAACCCCGCAGCGTTGCACCCTGCCCCGGTCTGCCAGTCTATGGCATAGTTGTAGTACTGGCTTTTGGTCTGGATGTCTACAGAAGCAATAAACAGCAGGTAGATCCCTATGCAGAGGTCGGCAAAGGCAAGATTGCACATCAGAAAACGAGGAACGGTGAGTTTGTATTGACTGCTTATTAAAATAATGAGGACAACAGTGTTCCCAGTAATGGCTAGAATGTTGATGAACCATATCAGGACTCTCAGAATGTTGTATCCCATGATATCTTCACATGGGTTGAAAGCATCAGGTTTAGGAGAGCAGGCTACATTAATTATTTCATTGCATAAACCATAGTCAAATTCATTCTCTGCTGGGTCAAATCCTATGCCATAGTTGGAAATATAATCTTCAGCTGCAGACCTTCTCTGTAGGTTTTTGCCAGGCTTCTCCTCAAAGTCTTGCTTCACCTGAGATATGCTACATATCGGATGTAATTCAGTCCTGAAATTGTAAAAGGAGTAGAGTTGGAAGCTAAGAAACACAGTATGAGGCAAAAAACAAACACAAAATCCTCCAGTTTCCATTAACAGCACAGTTTTTCTGGTTAGCTGATTATATAGATTACCCTGGAGCCTGAAATTAATAGAGCGGCTGGTCCCTATTTTAAAATACTACAAGAACATGTAAATGACTTGGAAACATCATAAACTGCACAGGAAAGGAAAAGCTAATGTTTGCCTAATGCTCAGGATGCAGTTATCCACCTGGATAACACACTCTGTAAGAAGCCTCCCTCATCAGAAATGAATTTCTCACCTAAGCTGTCACTGACAAGCACAGGGGCAATGCATGACAATGAACACCAGTGTGAGACTGAGCTTTGACAAATGAGTCAAGTCAGCTGGGAATTCTCAAATTCCCTCTTTTCTAAAGGTTTTGACCACCACCATCTTGTAACTCTGCCAGGGCACAAAACTCCATTTTGCGCTGTTCATTTTTAGTATCTCATATCATATTAGTGATTAGCCAGTAACACAAGTAAATAGCACAAATAAATTCATTCAGGATTACAGATAATCTCTAGATGACAGATGCCAACAGAAACACAAGGCACAGAAGACCATTTTGTTTAAAAACTGTTTTTTAAAATAAGTGGATCAGAAATCAAGGGAAGTGAAGCAAAACCAAACCAAACCAAACCAAACCAAACCAAACCAAACCAAACCAAACCAAACTAGACCAAACCAAACCAAATCAGACCAAACCAAACCAAACTGAATGTTTTAATGGAAACAGTAGTTGCATTTGTTTCTGTCAGAAAGCATTTTAAAACATTTTAAGATTTTAAAGTAGCACAAGTAAATACTAGCATTTTTGATAGTTTTGTGTTTGGTTTTATTTTGTTGTTATTAGCTCTGTGCCTTTCTCCGTGCATACACCTACAGAAGAAACAAATATTTTGGCTGATGATATAAAGATGATCAGCTCCAACAAGATCATAGATATCAAGAAATATCAAATGTAAACATGAAATGAATGGTGAGTTTTTACAACAGCTCTTTGGTTGCCTTAGAATTTTGTTGTACAATGAACTTGCCTCCACAGTTTTGGTTGCAGACCTAATCTGAGTTATGGGAAAAAACACTTGACATTTTGTTGTAAAACCAACACAGTTCAGCTCTGCCTGCATTCAGCTACAGACTGCAGTTTAGGTGTGTAATTTCCAAGACAGGACCCCAGTTTATCTTCTACCCTGACTCTGAGTACAGTTGAGAGAAGAACTCTCTAGGCAAGTAAAGTTGAAATTTTTAACAACTGGTAGCAGCCTAAAAGGGAGTGTTCTTCTTTGTAACCTAATTTTACCTTTTGACTTTCTGCACTCACTACATCTTCTGAAAATTGAGTTTAAAGGGTCTGCAAGAAAGGAAAACTAATGAAGGTCCAGCACCAGAAGGTGAGGGACATTTCCTATGAGATTCTGAACATCCTCTACTATTATCAATATTTTTTATCTTGCCTGTCAACTGAGTCAGAAAACTGATTTTCTGTGAGGTCAAATATTCACTATGAAGGTCACAGTAGCAATAACAAGGCATTACATTTTGCTCTCCTGTGTTCTACTCGCATAAGGATGAGTGAAGGGTCCAGAGTATTGATCAATATATCAACAGTTCTCTGGCTGAAAGGGAATAAAGGCTTCCAAGGAGCAATAACAGAGAAAAAGTCCTTCATTTCTTAGTGCAACAGGCACTTGGGGGCACTGAAAGCTACAGCAATTGGTTGTTCTTTGAAAATGAACTGAGGGAAATGTTTGTAGCCAATCATTCCTCAGCATGAGGCAAAAATAAACTTTTTCTAAAATTTTGGAGGCATTGCCTGGACCTAAATATATACCCAGGCAAGAGTGATTTGTAAGGACAATTAAATATTTCTAATGATTACAATTCATTAATTCTTGACTTATTTTTAAAGCCAGTGTCCCAAATAAAAGCAGGATCCCGAGGAATAAGGTGTTTGCTCCAGGGAAGGGCAATGGGGAGTGTCCTGCTAGTTCCCCGTATTGGGAGTAGGCAAGCTGAAACTCCCAATGGAAGGAAGAGCCATCCTCTGATACTGACTCTTTGTCACATCTTTGCCCTCTGTTTCTCACACTTTTGGCTATGCAGTGCACTCAGAGCAACAAGTTAAAACATTATTTTCCAAGGGATGTTTGGGTCCTTGCTTCCTGTTGCCACCACGGGTGTCATAATACAGTTAATTCATTCCCTCTCTCTGTAAACTTTCCTTACTGTTTAACATTATTTTGCTCAAGTAAACTAGAAAAATAAACTGCAGAAAAGGCAACCTAGAGAACAAAATTGAAATTGGCAGAGTGCTCTGACAAAAATAAACAAAAATTACTACCTTTGTACAAGTTGTTATTTAAGTTGTTATTTTATGCGCCTCATCTGGATCTGCTGGCAGCAGGATGTTGTGTGCTGAGAACCATGCTCAGCAGAATAAATAGTCTTGACCTGTGTTCTGTAATAAGTCCTATCTCAAGCCAATCATCCTCACCAAAAAGTGCCATTAAGTGAGTTGTGAGCAACTGATAGTATGTTCTTGTGAGATGAGGCCCAAACACCATTCCTGATGCTACCACATTTTTTGAACAAGTAGGATTTCAAGTGACAGCTCCTCCAAAGAATAACGATCGAGTGTAAGGACAGAGTCATATCAATGCCATTCTTTTGGGCAGAAGGTGATCTTTATGTCAAGGAAAGCCAAAATCTTGCTGAAGTTCCTAATGGCCTATGTCAAGTTGAGGGTTTTAACATCCGGTCTCTGCTCTATCCATACCTCAAGGATATTATTTTCCAGTCACAGAAAAATGTGAGGGGAGTTCAACATACTGTACTAGACTTCTCTTAAGAATGCAGCTTACCTTTTCTTAGGCCAGCACCACATTATTCAAACTACAGATCAATATTTGGCATGTTATCCTAATTGGAATGAGAAAAAAAATCAAAACTGTCTTATGTTTTAATTATGTTTCTTAGACTGGCAGAACTGTGCTTGATGTGGCATCCTCCAAAAGTTAGAAAGTGCTGTTGCTGTAACAAGATTAAGCTTTCCATTATCATAACAGCACCTGTTTGCTGCTGCAGACAGTTTTTGGAGAGGTGATTGAGCATGATCCACTATGGTAACTTATTTTATCTAGGGATTTGAGTGCTGCAAAAGTCTCAAAAATGGGAAATCAAACATGAACGGGCAGCCAGAAAGGGGCCACCCATCCCTGTCTTAATTCCTTCCCAGAGTTCTCATGTGAACACCAGCTGCTGCTGTGATCTTTGGAAATGCACTTCTGGGGGTGATGATGATGAGGCATCCTTTTTGTACTCCCTGGACTGCCTGGAAGTATTTTGTGAGTCAAATGGCCACAAGGAATGACCCTCTCCTGTGAAGGTGCATGACAAGCCAGGTCCTACCAGGGCTCACACCACCACAATCAATCCCTGCTGCTCTGAGCCAAGCACAGCTCTCACCAAAGGAATATTACACATTATGTGATCAAGCACTATGCAAAGTATTAATAACTTCTAAACAGCCTGAGCAGCCTTCAGTGCACACGCAGCTTGTGCCAGCTGTCATGAAAACCGCTTTGAAATGAAAGAGGGTGTAGCTACTGTATGTGTGACTAATCTCTGCTGAAGTGTATGGTAATACTTGCAGTCTTCAAACCAAACACATGCATTCACTTTCTCTCTTTAATCTGGAGAGAGGATCTCAGTTTCACACCAATTTCACTACAAGAGACATGACCGTGTGAAAGAAATGAAAATTTTTAATTATGTTAAAAAGAAGCTGACAGGCAGGGTTCATCTAGGTAATAGGTTCTCATAATTTTGCATTTATGCCTAATGTTTGGTAGAAAATACAAATGGTAACTGTTAAAGGCATGGATAAATATGCTCAATTTGATTCTGCTGACCCAGGGAGGTGGAGTTGTGACCTGACTTGCTCCAGAAGCAGCCCCACCATGGCGTGGTGCTCCAGCCCAGCCTCAAACATCCACACTGGGGCTATGTGAGCTCTTCACAGGTTTCTTGGCATTTCTTTGCAAAATTACACTTACCCAGGCTGTGCAAAGGGCTGTGTTGTGTTCTCCTTGCCTTCTTGCTAGCCAGGGAAAGGCTTCCAAAAGTGGGGCTGTACTAAGGGGTAGTGGGGGCTGTGGATTTCAATTCCGTGTGTGAGTGCGTGGCATGGAAGATTTTCAAAGCCCAAGTGAGGGGACTAGACACTGAGAGCTTACCACAGGGTCAGGACTACTTCCTTCTGTAGCTTCCCTTCAATAGCAACTCTAACTTTGTTTTTGAAAAGTCCAGTTGCCAAATTTCGGGGCTGGATTCTGGGATATGGGTCCTGATTAAGCCCAAGCAGCCCAGAAGTCAAATACCTTCAAAAATATGAATCAGAGTGATATCAGTGTTCCTTTGCAGATCCAGAACTAAACATGCTTTCACTGGACTAATTGGAAAATAACACTTTGCCCCCAGTTCTGGAAGGACTGGACCCATTTCTGATTAGAAGCCACCAGGCACCGTGTCTGCATAAGACTGCACAAGTGTGTGAAAATGTCGCCTGCTGATCTACTTCTGTTCTAGTGAAAACTTAGCATTTTGGACCAAAAATGGGTGATGGATTCTGTCAGATACTTCTGCCATCACTACAGTCTCCACCATCACACTTGTGCTCTAAACACAGTTTTATAAACACATGTAGATGATATTTATTAGCTATCAGCAAACTCAGTTATCTTCCCTTGTTTGGAGACAATACAATGCTGAAAGTATAACAAAGGGCTATTAATGGGTATTAAAATAGAAGCTATTAACAGTTCATGCTTTTCTCTGCATGGTTTTACTTTTCTTTGAAGTTTTATGACACTTCTGAAGATGATGTCTTGAATTGTAACCATGATTCATAATTTTTTTTCTCTCATGGCAAAGTCCAAGACTTTCAGGACATCCAGTAAAGGAAGAATTTCAAAAAATACCAAGGGTTTTGGTAGGAACCATTTCTTCATGTTTTCCAGTGGCACAGATTCAGAAGGTTCATTAACTACTAAACGTGAACATTTCAAGACTGCATGACTGAGGTGAAAATACTCAATGAGAATCACTGATTCCTAAAGCCTCACTGCAACTTGGTAATGGAAAATTAAAAACAGCATGGAAAATTGGAGTCTAAAAAGGCACCTTAGCTTCCCACCCTGCTCTGTTGATTTGTGTGAAAGGGGTCTGCTCAGAAAACATGTCCCAAATTGCTGTGAATGTGAACTCAACAGATAATGTATCTGTGCTGCTTGGCTGGGCAGTGCTCCAACATCAATGAGGCTTTCAGAAAGAACAGTTTGGGATCACTCAGTGGTCCTGTTGCCCTCCTGGAGTGATGAACAAGTGTTGACCAGCTTCTCTGCAACCACAGCCTTCCCTCCAGTCACCTTCAGAAAGAGTTATCAAATGTTTCCTGGTTAATGTCTTCGGTGTGGCTCCAGGCTGGTCCCAGTGAAGGATGGATTTATGACAGGTGAGGGCAGAGTTGTGTCTGGGCAAGGTGCTGATGCTATCAAAATTTAATAATTCCCTGTGTGCACTGTGTGGCATGCATAAACCTGTATGTATTGTGCATTCATTTATTTCCATCCATTTACTTACCTGCACTGAAGAGACCTTTTCTATCCACATTTTGAGGAATTTTATTTAATTCACTATCAACTGCTGAAAAGCACCAGAAAGAAAAGCAAATTAAATCACTTACTTTTGTCTTTTCCAGTTTGTAAATGCACAGCAATGACTAGGATAGGTGAAGTTTGCCTCAATCAAAGATCTAAATTTGCTTAAGTCAGGAAGCTTTTTTAAATTGTATGTAGACCTTGCTCTTAGCTTCTTAATGAGTTCTAATCCATGACTTGGCAGGAAACTGATTTTCGTGCTGGAAATATCCCTTTAAGAAAACATATGAAAATCTTGGTAAAAAGCAAATTTACTGCTCAACAATGGATATGTGTTTTAGACTGTCCTACTCATTCTCTGAGTAGTGACTGGAAACAGATCAGCTGGAAATCGACACTGAAAAGATGATCCAGTGCTAAATTGGGTGTTCCTCCAGCAAACTGAGGTAATATCCATTGCAAACAACAATCAAGTGATGTTAGTCTGTGAGAACAAAAGAAAAAAAAATCCCATAATGTTCTGGATGAAAATTAGAAGGCACATAAACTATTACTGCAATATGATGCTGAGCTTAGTAAATACCCAGAATTGCAGCAATCATCCCATAATACTGTTAAAGGACAAAAAAATGGCTGATGAAATCATAATAGAAGTTTGCTATATGAACATCACATCATGAGAAGGCTGCTGTGGAAAAGGCAATAAACACAAAGAGAGAAGCTCACACGTGGGTACAGGTTGGGGATATCAGATTTTGTACTCATTAGGAAGAAAAACATTAAAGAGAGACAGAGGTGGCATTGTTCAGCTTGTTAGGAACCAAAAAATCCCAATAAAGCCTTCTTGGAGGTTTAGAAAACAAATATAGCAGAGACTGAAGCAAAGGAAGGGGCATGACTGCAGGAGGTTGGGAGGATGTGTTTATGTGGAAGGCAATTACTGTGGGACAGGCTATCAGAGGCAGTGATGGAATCAGCATCCATGAATGAACCAAAGAGACCATTAGAGGGGCTTTTAAAAGGAAATATATTCTGCATACACTTAATCTTGACTTGTGCCATGAAAGTGCAGAAAGGGAAGAAGGACCAAGGGTGCTCCATCTCCAGGCTAAGAGATACCTGGAAATCCATCCCCACAGCTCCAGACTGTAGCAGCTGGGGCAAAACTTCTCTGCATTTCCCTTATTGGGACACAAACCATGTCCCTCAGATCATGACAGCCTGAGATCAACTCCTTTCTCTGAAGAGCAAAGGTAAAAGTGAATTGCACAAAATCACTCTTCCTCCTTTAAGCCCTGTGCTCTCACAGCCTGAGACTGATCCAGGATGCAGTGTTTGCTGAGGCTGCTCTGCTCCTTATTCTCCAAGAAGAGAAAAGATTTCTCCCTAATCAAGGAATTGGACTGACAATAGTTGCAGTTTTCTCCATGTCCCCTCAAAGGTACAATTTCCAGTTCATCTTTGACAGTGTGATGTCAGGACATTTTATTTGATGTCTACCACCCAACATGCACAAATTGTTTTTATTATTGCATTATTACAGGAGAGTGGTGCCATGTGAGGGGGAGACCAGGTTTTAGCAGCATGTAATAAAGTTTAGACTATGTACCATAAACACATTTGCACCTCTGTTCTCTGGTCTAGAAAGCAAAATTAAAACCAGGAAAGGGCTCTGCTTGAGCACCAGCCAAGCCTAGGAAGTTCATAGGCAGATGATAAAGCAGTTTGTAAAATTGGTTAAGAGGATCTTGTGTCCATGCTGTGCCCACAGTTGAGGCTTTACATCCAGGCTCTGCAGGAATGTGCCACCTTCAGCAGCTGGACAATGGGCTGTGGCAGAGAGGAGCAAACACAAACCCCACTCCTCTGCCCCAGCTTGGGACCGCGGCATTTACAGAAGACAGAATGGTGTGTTCCAAAGTGCTGTGAACTTCTGCAGGGCAGGCTGAGAGAAGCCACACCTCTCACAGAAGAGGTCCTGAGGTCCTGGGCCTGTTTCTAGAGGAGCTAAACCTGGCAGCTGATGAGAAATTTGGGGCCATTGATTTCTACCTTGGACACTTGAAGAGGCAATTAAGCTGCAATGAGCAGCCTCAATTTTCACTCGTGCTGATGCTGCCCTCAGTGCTCTGCCTAATGAAAACTGTCACCAGAGTGTGTGCTCATGAGTCAAAAACTAAACAGCAGGTTTCTGCTTAAATCCACAGACAGCATCTCTCATGGCATCATTAAGAGAACGTGTAACTTCTTAGTTCTGAACAAGAGCACAGGAAAAAAAAATGTTTCCTTTGGCTTGTTAGATAAAAAGCATGACTGCATCCAAATTGGTTTTACACTGTGTGGAACTAAACATGAATAGGGATAGAGCTTAAAAATGTCTAAAAGTTTTCTGAATCTTTCATCATCTCTAAATAGTTTCAAAGATATTTATTAGTTTTCCCACAAAGACTTGTTACTTCTTATTGAAGAAACTTCTCTTTTTATGCTCATTATCACACATAAACAGAAAACAGATATGAGTTAGGGAAAGTGCTTTGCATACCCCTGTGAGGTTTTTTTTTCAGTATGTCTGTGAGGGATAGCTATGGAGACACCACTAAAAAGCCCCAAAAAGCAAACACAGACATTGTGCAGGTGCTTTAGTAAATTACTCCACTGAGTTACCATACACACCTCAGCACAGAGGTTCTTTGGGATGCTGTTCTCTAGTTAGAGGCTTGATAAATTAAATAAGCCTGATGAACAAGATAATAAAGTGGCAGTAGGAAATCCAACCAGAAGGCATCAGCAATTGAAATACGTGTTCTTGTGTTATTGTTGCTTGGCTGTGAGTCATCAGCCTTGGTAGCAGCTCGTGCAGGAACAGCAAAATGAATCTGCCTTCTCCTCCAAACGCTTCCCTTTCCCACTGGGAGTCTCTGTTGGATTAGCAGAAGTACTGACCAGCTGATGAGGTCTGAAAGACACCTACAGAAATGGCAAAAAATAGCTCCTGGAGCAGAAATCAGAGCAGGATAGGCAGACTGGGGAGAACAATTTTCTTTGTGCTTGTATTTGAACTGATCTCTGCTGCACTTCAGGGGCTCCACTGTGGAGCTGGGGATCTGCTGGAGCTCTCCTGCAGCATCCAAATGTGGGATTACCAATGAAGAAAAATTGCAAGGGTGGGATGGGGCACAGCCATGCCTCGCTCTGCTCTGAGCCAGGACACAGCCAGAGAACCAAGGACACCAGCAAAGGCTGGTGCAAGCCACTGCAGCTCTGAGAGGAGCTGCAGACCATTAAATGAAACAGTGCAGCTGAAAATTGAAGCTATGAAACTCAATGTTGGAAAGAGAGTGTATATCTGTATAGAAGGAATATGTATAGTTGTGGGATTTATTAGCTATTTGATTTACTGGCTTACTGTCAATGCTGAAATCCTTTAACTCAAAATTAGATGTCTTTCGCAAAGAGAGATTCTAATTCAGCCAAGAGCTGTAAGTCTGAGAGAGGAATTAATTTGTGAAACTCTGCAGCCTGCACAAGGCCCATGATTGGTGCTATCTATTTGTGTTTCTTTCACATAACTTTAATATGATGGATTATAAAATAGAAGTTGGCATTAATTGACTCCTTAACACTGGTTCAGGAAGATCAAGAGTTAAACCGCCTTGATATTCATTCTATTAGAACACTGCAGTCTGCAACATGGATTTGATTGCAGCAACAGCAAAAATATGATTTGTCCCAGCAAAGATATGATTATGGGTCAATCATTTCCACAAGTGAAAGCACATCCCTGGTGATGGATAAGTAAGAAGGCTCTTCTCTCATGATCTCAGCCAGGATAAAAAGGTAATTTCCCATCCACGGAATAGTGGATGTATTGGAAATGGAACAGAAAACTTTTTACACAAATAACTCAGTGTTAGAAATTGAACTATCAAATGAATCTCAACTACAGGCAAATCAATTTGATAAACCTTCATAACATGATTGTATCAAGTATAGCCTGCAAAGAAAATGCACTTACTTTTCGCTACAGGAAACAATGTTTTCCCAAAGAAACACCTCAGATTTTACTGATTCAGAGATGCTCCAGTGTCAGTTTTTTCCAAGAAAAGAAGATGCTTTGAAGGAAAAATGGAAGTGGAGCAGAATGCTCAGCTCAGCAGAGTGAGCTCAGCTCTTTATATCATAGGTGCACTGACCGTAACACAGTGGAAAATGAGGCCTTCAGATGAGCTCTGGACTCAATTGAAGGTTAATAATTATTTCTCCCTCCTCTTCAGATGTGTAACCACTCTAGCATCTGTGCAAAATCTTCCAACAGCTCCAATGACCTCTCTTATTTGGGGTGACTTTTAGCCCCTTCTGGACAACCAGGGTAGATGCAAAGAGAGAAAGGTTCCAATGAATCAGTGAGATGAAAAAAGAACCTCACATCTCTCTTGCGGCCCTTACATGTGGTGGCTTGTGCTCAGAAACACAGGCAGATGTGCAAACTCATACATTTTTGGAGCCTGTGGCAAACTGTGGCTTGAGGTAATGGTGGCTGAGATCCATGAGCATCCTACTGCTGAATTTTCCACTGCTGAGTTCTCGATTCCCAGCTCATCACCCACCAAGGACATCCTGCTGTAGCTGTGTGGGATGTCTCTCATACCTATCCCAATCCCCATCCCTGTAGGACGGGAATTTTGCTTCAGAATCAAGCTGCACAGATGCAGGGGCAGATCTTCAGTGGCAAGTAATTCAGATTTCAGCATTAGGACCACTCAGCCAGTCTTGATTTTGCTCAAACAGAAAACCAAAACCATTTTTTTAGCAGAAAAAACAAGGCAGAATGACTCCTCTCTTGATCCAGTTTATGAACCTGGATCTAAATCTCTCACCTTCAATACTCTCAAAAACTTAAGGACAAAGTGAAAATACAGTTCTAGACTGAAATTTCAGTTTTGGCTTCCTTTTTTTTTAAATTCAGAGCTAGACCTGTGGTCTTGACCTCCAAGGTTTGCAAGATGCTGAAATCCAGACTGGCATTCATATGTTCTTCTCTGACCTTTTTTAAGGAGTCAGTAATGAGAAAAATGTTATCCAAGTGCTACTTACAAAACAACAGGTCCATTGGCTCCCAGGAAGACCTCATTTGGTAATTTTTCTAGGTTGTGATTATCACTTAGATTTCTGAAAAACACAATATTTTATGCTGAAACAATCTGAGACAAAAAAAAAATATCTTGCAGAAGCTACTATCTTCATTTTTCAGAATTGCAAACAACAGAAATAGTTACAGCTCATCCAGGTATGTTCCATTAAATGCATGATCCTCAATGTCCTGAATTCCATTTTTATTGAGCCATCTGCAACAGAGAAAAGGGAAAGAGAGTTGTGTTCTTATTTATGCTTCGTGACTAAAACGTATGCAATTCAAAATCATTAAATGGACATTGAAATGGTGAAATTTCTACAAATCCTAGCCTGTAAGACCCCAGTAGTGGAGGCAGGCTTTGGAGGGGGCAGACATGAATAGGGTGGAGGAGTGCTACCATCAGAGACGGCAGCAGGAGTAAGTTCCAGAGTAAGGTCAGAGCTGATGAAGATGCTGGTGCTGCTCATGGCTCCACTAGGAAGGCCGCAGAGGAGACAGGGAGACCAGAATTTTTCCTGTTGGTGCTGTCAGTGGCACTCAGCTTTACTCTTAGCAAGATGCTTTTGAAATGCTGGGCCATGGCCTCACCTTTGCCAGTTATTAGGGAAAAAAGCCTGCTGTGTGCCATGGTCTGACATCCACAGCCAGGCACAGGCAGGAGGGGAGATGATGGTCACTGAGCCAGGCAGGAGGGCACAGGGGGCAGCCAAACTGCCCAGGCAGCAGGTGATTCCTCCTACACTGCTGCCTTGACAGATTACACTCCCTGTCTGCCCTGCGGCCCAGCCCTCCCTCCCCAGGCTCCTTTCCCCAGGGGGAGGCCACAGGTAGTGAACCTGGCAATTGAAGCTCCTGGGGCTCTCTGCCAAGTTTTTACTCTGGTGCATTAGCTAATTAACGTTTAATGACCTTCCTTCTGTCCCTTCACAGTGCTAAAAATTTACATTGAGGTCAGTTCTATTTATCATCTTTACGGTGCCATCTTTCATCTCGCCCTAAACGTCACCGCGCAGCTCACGCCCTCTCCAGCAGGCAGTGACAGGGCTGATTGATGGCAGAAATGGCCTGATTTAATTAAACTGTCAGCCAACCTGGACTCTTTTCTAATTCACTTTGAAAGCTGAGCATACAAGTGACCCACTTATCTGAGGTCTGAGGTGGTGAGCTAAGGTCAGCACGGAAATCAGTCATGGGTCTGGCTGAAAGGATTGCTCCTTTGACCATGACAGGCAGATGCACATAGGTCTGTGTCTATAATGTCTGTCAGGACGGACAGAGCTGTCACCGTCCCCTTCACTTGCCAGCACCATTAGACATGAGTGAGCAGGCACGGAGGAGAGACAGGTCCCTGCTTACAGCATTTGAAACATTTATTATATTACATTGATCTTATAAATTTGTAGCTGCCAGGCTGATAGATACGTTTTTAATCACACTATTAGCACTTGCTGCATTCTCTCACTGAACATGATGTTAATGCAATGAGATACTAAGGCTGTAAAACAGTCACTGTAGCCACACAGTGTGGACTATATACTCCTGACACCTGGCTAATAGCATCTGAGTAATAAAAAGAGCAAAGAAAAATTACCTAAATCCTGAGACCTCATTACAGTACACATAAATGAATTCCTATTGAGGCATATTCTCCCCTCACTTCAACCAACATCCTTACTGACTCCACTAACTCTTATGTTTGCAAGGTGACAATGGAGGCAGAGATCAGAACTTGGACATGGGGACTTTTCCTTATCATTTAATGGCTAGGGCAGATTTTTAAAACTCTAAAATTCACTCAGTGCAAGAGGTCACTGTCCCTGAGGTACCATTTGCACCCTATTTCAGGACTGGAAAGATCTGTCTCAGAGCCTAAGTTGCATGCAGACCTGGAAGCAAGGTGGATTTCTTCCACAAATTTCTAGCACTTCATTACCAAACGTCTCATCAGCTCCCACCTGTGCTGATCCAATGCATAGCACAGGATTAAGTCCAAACTACTGGTGGAAATGTGCTTGGAACCTTGCATAGCTAAGCCTATTAAAATGGTTTCTCCCTAGAATGTGGGAGTTCAGTGGATCCTGGATGATTTCAATCATCTTGATACACTTGATTGCACTAAATGATGTTGCTGTGACTCTGCTGAGTTGCTGAGACTTCGATTTTATATAGAAAAATGGCATATCTGTGCCTAAAATGAACTAAATTCACCACAGCATATAGAAAGCCTAATCAGGGACTCTCAAAGGATGCATGTAGGGCCTCTGTCCCAGACTGGTCTGGGGAGAACTAAAGTTAGGACAGTGTCTGATCAGGGTGCTGGAGGCCAGGTCTGCTCACAGAGCTCTTGCTGCTCCTGCACACACTGGTGAGTGTGGGAGGATCACAGAATCACAGAAAATTTGGGCTGGAAGGGACCTTAAAGATCCCCCAGTTCCAAACCCCCTGCCATGGACAGCAACACCTTCCCTAGACCAGCCTGAGCAAAGCTCCATCCAACCTGGCCTTTTGTACTTCCAGGGATGGGGCATCCACATCTTCTATGGGCAACCTGGTAAATAATTTATTCCTGATATAAGCAATGAAACATTTTGGGGAGAAAAGGAAAAGCCAACCTCAAGCTGCTCAAGTGGCACAGAGAGATCAAAACACAGCAAAACTCCGGGATATTTATCTTACCCTCCAGTGGTGTCATGAAAACAAACATAGCATTTGTTGTACAGTGCTTTGGAAATATATACTTAGAGAAAAGCTTGTGTGTATATGTGTGTGTGTGTGTTTAAAACTTCAGAAAAGTATAGAGAGCTTGTGCATAACTGATAGGGAAAAGGGAGAGATAAAGCCAAATGACTTCTCTTGGTTATTGATGGTCTGACCTTGCTCCCCCAGAATCGACGTGAGCTCAGTCAATTCAAACCTTGCTTTTCTCTCTCAGTGTGCCAGGTAAACCACATGGTGGGGATTTTTTCCAGTCTGGCCACTGGCTAAGTGAAAGGAAGGCAGCTTGTTAGCAAGCAAACAGTATGTTTTGATATACAGAGAGAAAGGATCAAAGAAGCCAGCTAGTTCATTAAAATACACGACTGCTCAAATCAAATGTAGGGCCAGCGAACCACGCAGCTCCAAACTGCATTGAGAACCCACTTGTACCAATGCATTAACATTGTGTACAAAGAAACCACATTTCCACAACATCTTCATACATTCTGCCCAAGTAATAAATGTCTTTGAGTGATGCGTCTGACTGTAAATATTTATGAGTCGTGCCATCCTTTTGAACACAATTTGTATCGCAGGGAACTGTAGCTGTAGGTGTTTAACCTTGGCGTTGGTAATTCCTAAATTCACTCTCTGATGTGCTTCTAAAATAAAGAGCAGGAATAGAACACAACAAAAAGAAAACCCCCAAAAACCAACAACAACAAAAAAAAACCAAACAAAACAAAAACAAAAACAAAAACAAAAACAAAAACACCCAAAAATCCCCCAAAGCATTCATTTGTTTCATGGCAGGGAAACAGAATACAGAGATCTCAGGAGCAAGGAGAGATGTAAAATCTCAAATTGAATTTGGAAGTGTATGAAAAAGTGCCCAACTCCTGCTATACTTGACCTTGTTCTGGAAAAGAAATGAGCTAACAGGGAGAATAATGAGTTTGCTATGTCTACTCACAGAATCACACTTTCAGAACTCAGGCCCATGAATGAATTTCTTTCAATTGTACGTATATTGATATTGTCTTGAATATCTCTGAAAAATAAAATACAATAGAAACTACACCTTTTTGTACTTCTACAAGCCTTTCAATACAATATGCTGCTTCAAACACAGTATTTTTCCCTTATATTCAATCTGAGGAAGTACTGCAGACAGAGGGTAATAACCAAAGTTTCCAAGACATTTTTCTCCCGCAGAGCCCAAAACTTCCTGATAAAAAAGGCTGGAGCAAAACACTTCCAACACCCCCATACCTTCCTCCCAAATAGGCTGAAGACATTAAAATGCATATAAGCTCAGGTCTATTACCCTGAGGTGGATGAAATAGCTCCTCCAGCAAACATACTCCCCAGAAAATGCAATGAGAGGGGGCTGTGAGCCAGCCCTTCTCCCAGCCTCCCTACAGAAGGAGGAAAGCTATTAGCCTTTCTGGCCTGATTCAGCAGGGCACCTGCCTGCCCATGAATCATTCCCCAGCTGGTGTCAACAGGGCTGCTTATAAGCTTTGTATGTGCTTAAGAACATAAATGCAGGACCCCTGTCAGTGCAATTTGTTGAATGGACAAATAAGAATTTCTGTCTTTCCTCAGTTGTGACTGATATAAAAAAAAGAATGTTCTGTTGCTGGCTCAATATAGGCCTCAAAGAAGTTAAATAATGTTACTCATCATTTAGACTGGGGATATTGCTATTTCCATGCTGTTTCTGTTGGAAAGCACAGAACAAAATTAATTATCTGCAAAGCTTGAAATTAAGTGCAAAAATTATCTCATGCTGACAGCACCATGCAGCCACAACTCTGCACAGAGTGACACATAGACAGAGGCTTCATTCAGCAAACTGAGGGCAGAAGGGGCAAGAATAGGGAGGGAACACAGCACCCATTTGAGTAAACTGTATCCCTCTACTAAAGCTCTGTCCTTTATAAATTTCAAGATCAGTCTTTGGGACTTAAATATTGGCACAGCTGAGTCCAAGGGGAATTCTTTTATTGACCTCAGAAGGCCCAAGGTTTGAACTGAGGTCTAGTTTGGGACTCAATCAGTATCAAGGTCTGTTTATTATCTTACAGGAAAGTGAGGAGTAGCACCTAAAAAAATTAAAACTCTTGTTGCTACAGGACACAATAATTCCTGTCTAGTTAAGACTGATGATAAACACAAAGGTGTACAGGTAAAAGTCCTTGTAGAGCCATAGCTGTTGCATTTCCGTCATGGTTTCAAAGAGTAATGAACTGAAGTTCTCAGAATTACAAACATGAAATGTATTCCTGAAATGGATTTCTTATCTTATATGTCTGTACACTATATTCAGGCATCACCTCTATCTTTTATATGCATTTTTATTGATATTAATGGATATTACTAAAATAGCCATTAATAATTGCAGGATTAATGTTTCTGCAGGTTGAAATCTTCTAATCAAACATCTGAAGATGCAGAAATTTGTATGTGAATTAACAATAAATCTTTTACAAATGTTTTCAATTATACTAAGAACCACCTGAGAAATGTAAGTCAAAATATTTTTCAGTGAAAAAGAAACCAAGTTTTTCTGATATGAAATTTTTTTCTGCAGAAGAAATGCTTTAGGAAATTAACAGCCTGTTTTCACACAAAACTTTGCACAAATATTTTTTTCCTCGTTGGCACCGGAGTTTTCCATAGTAAAAATTTTTAATTTTCTGGAAAGTTTTACTGATGGAGGAAAATGGAAAAGGTTAGGGTAGATAACTCCCTGAATGTGGGTTTTGGTGTGGTTTGCTGCTGTTGTTATTCCTCTTTTCTTTGTGATGTGGCCATTTCTGATGGAACTCAGCTCTGAGATCAGTGACTCTTCCCATGCAGGTCAGAAAATTTTCACCAGGTGACAACAAATTTCCACTGCCACCATCCTGGTTTGGATTTCAGCTTCTGAAAGAGGAGTCAAAGGCTGTTAGCTGTCCCCTGGGCCACCCAGACACTGCAGCTAAAGGAAGAGTGGTCTGTAAAGTCAAAGTTCCAATGCTTTGTAGAAGGGAGACCTGGAGAGAACTGAGACCTCCTGACCATCAATGCCTGTAAAATCACAATCAACATGCCACTGCAGAGCTAATAAATAAACACATGGGGAATCATGTCTTGAAAGGTTTTGCTGGAGCAGAAGAACACTCAAAGGCAGCTTTCAAAAAGTAAAAAGCAAATGTTCAAACTTACAGCAAAACTTTCTGGAAAGAATGAACCTTGTGGACAGCAGGTAAAAACCGAAGGCCAGTGTTTGATATTAACCTAAGGGAAGAGAAGATGAAGATTATTCAGTTTGCCCCTGGAAAGAAGGTAGCAGTTAATGAAGAAGAAAGAATATTGGACTGAAAATGGTTGTCACAAAAGGCAGAGATTAGCCACAAAAGTGGGGTTTCTCAGTAGGAAACTTGACATTGTAATTTAAAAAGGTTTTTGTCCAAAGTACAAGCTGAATTCTGCTGACAGATATAAAGGGAGAGACCCTACCTTGGATGATAACACAGTCCCTCCTGATGATCTCAGTAAATTGTCCATATTAATTTCCCAACATATTCTAAGAAATCAACTGCACTGACACAGGATAATTATTTTCATGGTAGCTGTTTTAAGACAAAAGTATTGACCCACCACAATTTTAACCTTCTATTTAAACAGTGGACATATGAATTACAGAGGAAATTAATTGATGAAATTAGGAGAGAATTAGGATATTTTACTCCCCAGCAGCTTTGATAGTGAGGAGCCAAAACCACGGGAACATTTCAGCAGTTTGGGCAGCTGGAAATGGACCCAAGCCTCTGTCCTTAGATACCTCCACCCTCCCTCTGCACTGAGCATCACTGGCCTCTGCACTGTGGCTCCTGTCCATGAAACATCATCCCAGAGTTGCTGGTTCTGAAGGACAACCCTGTGCTCACAGCCACTGAGCTCACAAGTATCCAGAGAGATGGACCACATCTAATTTAGTCAAATTTTGTTATCCAGAGCAGAGGCAAGGTCAGGAAAAATGTGATGTTGCCATGACTGGCGGCTGCTGGTGGCTGGGAGGAGGGCTCAGTGCTGGAGGGAGGAGTTGGACTGGACTGGCCTCTGAACATTTGGGAGCTTTTCCCAGACACCAAAAAGTCTCATGTTTACTCCACCAAACAAAGAGAAAATATGGATTCTTGAAAGTTTGATTACATCTTTGTGTTTTTAATATATGAGATGGTAAAGAAGGTAACCTTTCACTGGGAATATTGGTCTCTTAAGGAACACAGGATATGTAAGGGTTTTTTTTTTATCCTGGGACTTAGAACAACATTCTTTTATTATTGGATAGGATTTTTTACCTTTTTTTTTTTTTTTTTTTTTTTAAACAGAATCATTCCTGAATAGCTGAATTGTGATCAAAGAACCTGTTGAGACTGGAAAAAGGTAACATTGTTCACATGATGTCTTTTTATGAACCTAGATAATTTCAGGAGAGTTGCAGTCTTTCAGGTTTCATAATTTGAACTGAAACTGAATGTCTCCATGTGACAACCAAATCCTACGTTTGGGAACTCAGGGTGACACATAAGTCCATGAAAAAGTCATTCACTTGCGTAAGTACTGCTCTGAGCTTCCTGAGATGGTATCTGGGTATCCTCAGATGCTGAAAAGCCAACTTTGATCTGTCTCATCTTGTAACAGAAAGCAATAGTTCATATGCAGGGAAAAATTAAAGTATTATTAGTGAATATTCAAGAAGTCAATTTGGGAAAGTTGCTGAAATGTCGACTGTTTCATCTCAGGGTTCAGAGTGGTCTGACATTGCATTAACTTAAAAATAACAGCTGTCATGTGTGACCAAGAAAGCTCCACAAAAATGCCTGTGAAAAACTATTACATATTGTTAAATAGAAAGCATGATTAATGAAACAGGTGGATTATACATTGTTACTTAAAACATTTCCACATTTACACTTTGTAAAAGGTGTTCACAAAAAAAAATTAGAAGCAATAGGAGAAGAACCTGTAACTCCCCCTTACAATATTTCAAAATACACATTCTGAATTACTGGAGATATACAGGGTTTTAGTGGAAAGCTGCCTTTAATTTTAAATGAGTCATATGGTAAAAATCGGTGCAATCCTATTTTACAAGCCCCTTTTGAACACAAATTATGGCATACATTTCCCCTAGCAGGAAAATTAAGGAGGAGACTGCTGCCAAGCAGTGTGTGGCTACTGCAGGGCAGAGAAGACATAAGGAGCTTTTCTTTCTGCAGTCCTTTCCCAAGAAAATCTCAGTCCTCATGGTGCAGCAATGAAAGGTGACAGGGTTCTAGCATCTGCTATTCAAACCCTGCTCCCAAGGGCAACAGGATCCCAGCATATCAAAACTCCACATTGGCTCTCAGGGATTTCACCCTACATTGGAGAAAAGCCATCCCCAATGCCTTGGGTAAGTTCTGATCTTTCCAGTAATTACAAAGTGTTCAGGGCTCAGTTTTCACTGGTGTCAACTAAGCAGCATGAGATGAAGAGGAAAGCATCTTTGACAAATCATTACATATTGAAGTGAATCTACAGGTGGTACAAGGCACTGATTGCACAGAGGCACAGAATGGTGATTAGGAGCAGGAGAGGATGTTCTTTTAATTAAAAGCAGAAAAAAGAACTGAAAAAATATTTAGCTAGACTGCAGCCTAGATCTTCTCTCTTTTTTTATTCCAGCAGCAAATCTCCAGAGGCCTTAAAGTGGATAATCTTTTTAGAATGTAGATAATCCAATTTACTGAATATCTTTCCTGCAGGACAGCTTTGTCAATATATTTACCATACAATGTATACATCCTTAGTAACCTCGCTTTAAACAAGTGTCCCCTTTAATCTGTGTTATAACTGAGTCCCCCCTTGCCATGCATAAACAGCTTGGTAAGAATATTTTTTTTTCACACTGTTGATGGCTGCTTTCCAAGGTATTAATTGTCTTTCTGAAAAGGCTTACTAGAGTCAGCACTTAAGAAAACAGAGCACCACAATCAGCAGAGAAAAAAAAAAATTTCAGAAACTAATTCCTGGAAGATTCTGGCTGCTCATTTCCAGATATAGCAATTTGTCTGGGGTTTTTTTTGTGCCAAATTGTAGGAGCTGTTCTGACAAATCTGGGAACACAGTTCACCTCATCAATTTACTGTGGGCATTTGCTAAATTGCAAACTCAAGGTAGGCAGAGATAAACACAGCTTCACTCAGGAAGCATTATTTTTGTGTCCCTTAGTCACACTGGTCACTTGATGGTGCTTGTGAGCCTGGTTGCAGCAGAACATCCCTCTGATTCAGGTATTAAATCTGCAGCCCCCACTCCTGGGAAAGGTCTTTAACAGTGAGGCTAAAGGAAGGAGTGGAGCATCACTTCTTTCTATTGAAGAGTCAACTCCAAGAAAAGGGTCTGGAGTTCTGTGGGGTTTGCTGCACCTGCAGCAAATGCAGATTTGTGTTTAGGAAGCACCAGACAGGCACAAGTTGCTGAAAGACTTTGGAGTTGGGCTCTGCTCCTTCTGCAGGCAAAACCTACAATTTTGGGACATACATTTTCCCTCCCCTCCAACAATTCAACTGCATGCTCTCAAAATTAACCTGAAAGGACTGTTACATTAAAATCTTTGTATTGTAAGCTGAGATTGCTTCATACAGGACATGGACATCCCTCAAAAATGAACCAAAGGACATTGATCACATATGAGAACTAGTTTTGGAAAGAAAATGAGTTTGAAAAGCCATCACCACATAATTAAGGAGACTATGGCACAGGTCTCCCTAATGAGAGCCAGATAAATAATCTTGTACCCATGAAAAGGTCAGTAAGTTACCATTTTGAAGCAGTCTGTCTCTCTGGCATATACCTAGGAAAACCAATTAGCAATTCTCTTCACTGCTTCTAAAAGACTGGTGGGAAAGTTAAGGTTGCCTGTTTCTAGAAGGTTTAGGCTGTTCAGCTCTGTGTTTTTCAGCATTTTCCTCTCCTTTGTGTTTTTGCCATACTGGTAATGATGATGCAGGAGACAAAGGGAGTGCCAAAGGGGCTGGGAGGAAATGCATTTGTCTCCAAGTTGACAGAGATAAAAGCATATTAATATTCAACAGCTGGTGGCCATAATGAGCCCATGAAACCGATGAGGGGACTGACAAGGCTAGCTAGAACTTCTTGCCTGCCCATAAACATGACCCAGTGGCTTTACAACTATTTTTGTAGAAACACAGAGAAAGCCTTGCAAACAATGTGTTGCAAAGGTCATTAAACTAATGGGCTGTACCTGGGCTCAGTTTTGGACATTGAGACTGATTATTTTTTTTTTTCTCTGTGTTTTCTGAACGACAGCCACCAGTAAATATAATTTTTTTTCTGAAAGTTTTTCTGCATTGTGTTTTAAGAGTTTTGCTACAGCCCCAGAACTGTGTAAAGAATCAGAGCATGTGTTCTTGTACCCTGCCAGACTGTCCCCATAGCTGGGAGCTTCAGAAGAACCAAGGGATGGGCAGGTACCCAAGTCCTTGTGCTTGGAGATGCTGGTTGCAGCTTTGTCTCTCTGTACCTCCTTACACAGTCAGACAGAATCACCAAATCTGTTATGTGACAAGATATTGACAAAACCGTGTGCTATTCCTTCCTAACTTACAGCAATTAATGTGAAAATTAGGCAGTGATGTACAGGTTTACAAGTTTCCAGGTTTCACAAGTTTCCAGGTTTTACAAGTTTCCTTTCATGGCCTTAAAATTTTTATCATTTCTGCAATAGCTGCTCCACACAGATGCTTTACCCTTTTATGAATTATTCTAAAATATAATCCTACATGTTTACAACCTTTTGCTTGTGTATTGCATAAAAAACCCTGAACAACCGCCACAAAACAGAACAGAAAAAACATTAATCTATTAACCTCCTCGACACCTTACCTTATATTTTCAGTATAAATATATGCCTCTTCCTTGCATGTCACAGGAAGTTGAATATGAGGGCTGGGTTACCTATATCAGATGGTGTTTTACAGCCTTCCATCAAGGTTTCTGCTTTCTCATTAAATTAACTATGCTAACCTTTCAAACAGCAAAGCTTTCTGCCTATTCAGTTTCCAAACAGTCAGTGAAGCCAGGGCATGGAGAAAATGGCATCTTTCCTCCAGAAATGCAGGGAGAACACAAAGAGAGGTGATCTGACCATGTTGATTTGAGTGTGATGTTACTCAACACCATGCTCAGCTTGTTGGATGCAGAAAGTCCCCAACAAGAACTTTGTGTCCTGCTCCCAGTCCCTGTGTTGGGAAATGCTGTAGATCCAACAATATTGCACAGATTTATACCCCCAGCATATCTTCCTCAACCCCTGTTTTTAGAGCAAACCCCACATTCATCTCTTCAGAAGCTCCCAGCCACAAAACCTTTTGTACTCTCTATAGTCATGCAGGGCTGGGGGGTTTTACCTCCTAAAATGAAGGCACAGAGGGCATGCAGCATGAATCCATTAGTGGAGTAAACACCAGAGATGGATTTTATGAACATAAATTAGAGAAAACCTCTGGCAGAAGAATGAACGTGAATTGAGGGGCTGTGAATAAACTAGAGGAAATCTTCTAGCTACCAAATCATTAAGTTTCTAGAAAAGCTTCTCCTGGAAAATGGAGGAAAGCAGGCAACAGTGAAGAGCATCAGGAATTTCAATAAAGCACCTAATTAATATATGGATATATGAAGTGGATCTGGGAAGAAATAGGGTAGAGCAGCTGGAAAGTCTGTTCTAGCCCTCCATGCTCACATGAGAAAAAACCTTGAAAAAACTTCAAAATGCAGTTTCCTCTGATATCAACTAGCAAGTTGATATCTAAAACTAGCTGAAGGGTAAAACTAGGGGAATGGTCTGGTAGACAAGAAATCCTCTGTATTTTCAACCTGTTGCTTCTATAGGTCATAGGATTGGAATCTCTGAATGTTTGAGTAAACATGCATGAGAGCGTGGAATGACAAGTGTTCACAAGTGTTCAACATCCACTAGTGCCAAGAGAAAAACTTTCACTATTTCAGATATTTAAAGTGTGAATTTACCTTCCCCTAAGATTTCTGTGTCCCATATTTAAATGCTTACTGTGTGTTTTTTAGTATATTCACATTTCTGCTTCGATTTCATGTGAGATAAATTCTTTCCACCCATCTGTACATCCACTACTGTACAGGGGATTTTACATGGAATAAACAAATGCTGTGGTTTTGTTCTTAGGTGGCCAGAGCTACTCAAAGACAGCAGGCACTGCTGAATGACTCAGGCTTGAAATGGGAGGAAAAAGGCACATGATATATCTCCTCATGACAATGCAAACTTAGAGCTTTATTTCCCCACTGTCAAGAGAAAATCTGTGTTTCAGTTATGCAAACACAAAAGTTAAAGTTGACCAAGGTGCCTGATGAATTTGGTAAAGTGGGAATCAGTCAAAATACTGGGAAGAGCAAAAATCCTACTCCAAATCTAGACATATTCCAGTTCAATGACGGTTTAAACTGTAATGGCTTCTGTAGTGCTAAATACGCCTTATCTACTAAAGTCCAAGTCTTAAATCTCAAATCTTAAAGTAAAAATTCAAAGCAACTCCCCTTGGCATTTTTGAGCCCAGAACCTGTCAGATATTAGTGATTTTCTGAGACTTTAAACACTCCTTGACTTACTGGGAGCTATGCTTATCAAACCACTGACCTGATTTCATACTGTTTTTATAAAATCTCTAACCAGACAATTAAATGTTTCCTTTTATGTACTGAAATGTACAAACTATGGCCAGGCTTCTTGCACGAGTGAGGAAAACAAGGCTTCTTGTATGAGTGAGGTTTCTTGTGTCAGTCAGGAAAATCAGACAGGATTTATTGTTCAGGTTGGTGGACATGCAAAAGTTAGGTTGGTATCCTGCTGGGTGAATAAACAGGTATCCTGCTCACCAAAGGGCATCATTTGAGCTGTACAAGCTGCCACCATTCAAATAAACTAGTTTTAAATGGAGTTCACTGGACTTCATTGGGGTTCTAACACAAAGGAGAGATCATCAGTCACATTAAAACCACTTGCTAAAAGCAGTGAAAATATATTTGAGTAACAGCTTCCTGTAAGGATGCATTCAGTTACCACTGAATTTTGATGGCAACTCCACAGAAGCAGATGTGGTAACCACAGAGGTGCAAATCACATTCCTGATGAGGCTGGCTGAGGAAATAAAACTGTACATACAGTTTTATTTTGTATACAATTATTTTGTATCCGTATACAGCTATATGTTTGTATTTTGGGGATCTAATCATCTCACATCAGGCATTTATGAAGGCCATGGCTATAACACCACCTTTGCCAAAGAAAAAATAATCTGAATGTTTAACATCATGTATGAGACATATAACAGAAGGCAACACCATAGCAAAGACTGATGAGGGATTTTATTTTTGTCCCTAAGCTCCCAGAAGGAATTTCAACCTAAATTTGTTTTTATAGATGCAAGAAAGCTCCTCTTCTCATCACTCATTTTCAACCTGTTGCTTAGAAAGGCTTGAGGAATTTGTGTGTGGGACGCCTCTGTAGAAGATTTATCTTCAGCTTTTCTGAGGAATGTGCAGGCATAAAAATGTGTATTTATAATGTGCAACTGGTAGTGAGGAGAGAGAATCATCCTGTCTTATCACCCAAAGTGCTCAACATCAGCTGAGCAAACACACAGGTGTGTAATTCAAAGTGATTCTAGGAGTTGTAAAGAGCAAAAGATCTTACAAATATCTGAGGCTTGGAAGGTGTTGGAAGGCATCTTTATCGATGTACACGAGGTTGTTGGCTTTCTCAATTCTTCTGCAAAGAGGAAATGAAACATCAGAGAAAAATATATCAATAAATTGATCTTAAAATTGTGTTCGTCCCATGATGCAGTGGAACAATACACCGAGGTTTTCTTTTTGGCAGCAGAAGATCTGGATGATTTCAGGGAGCAGCCTACCATGGACAGGCAGACCCCACCACCTTTTGATCCTGGCAGTGATCTGAGGATAAATTTTTGCTTCAGCAGGTAAAGAAAGGGGCAGCTAGAGAAGAGGATGGAAAAGACAAAGGGAGATTTCAAATGCTCCTATAATGCTACAAATTCTTCAGTGCAGACCTGAACCAAACTGCAAAACCTTTGATACTTGCCTATAATGAATCTTTATAATTGTCTCCTTTGCATTTAGATTGCTCATTACTTACATTTCATGTAGTTTGGGAAGGTTGGAAAACACATTTGCTTCTATGACCTCCAAGGCATCATTCTGTGAGATCTCTCTGAAAAATAATTTAGAAGTCAAGATATTTCAAGTCATGGTGAAGCAGAAAATGGAGAAAGTGAAAAATTCACAAGGAACTTCTTCTCAGATTACTGATGAGTTTTAAAAACAAGGTGGATATCAGATAAGAAAACAGAAATGCTGATGAGTACCAGGAGCAAGCAACAACAACAGTCAGGAACAGAGATCTGAGGCTGGAGTTTGTATCTGCAGCATCAGCCCTGCATGTCCTGCTGTCACCATTCCCTGTGCATTTGAAGTCAGGATCTATCCATCATGGGCTTCTGGCCTTCTGACATTACTAATTACTGAGAGAAATTTAATGAAACCTTTTAACTCAGCGAAGAAAAGAGGGGGGTGAAGGTGACTGAAAACAAAGACAGCTAAAAATTTCCCAAGAAATATTGCACAACTTCAGCAACAGGACACTGCTGTCTCGACTCAACGGGAAGAACAGAGATTAAAATTGAGCCACCAGCAGATGTGCCCTTGTTAGCAGCAGCTGGAGACCACAGAAGTGAAGAAGTCTTCCACACCTTGGAGCAAACCTCATTTGACATGGTCTGCACACAGTTAATGCCCACTTACAGCCAGAGAACTGCAGAATATAAATGGCCAGTTTTACTGCTATACCACACCAGAATGCATCTCCTGCTAGTCCAGAACACGTCTTTCTTTCTTTCCTTCATCTGTGGGCCTGGGCTGTGGTGTAATTTAGAGCTCAGGATTTCCCCTGGTGAATCAAGTGGGCATTACTGCAGTGTCCCCTGTCCCAGTCACATCACTTATCCTGGCACTGGCCAGGAAGGCCGACGTAAAGACAGCCATGCCAAAAGATTCCTCACTGCCATATTTTTGGAAATGGTGCCAACATGTTATTTTCTCAGGCTGAGGTCAGGTGTAGGAAGTAAAATTTGTAATACAGTTGTAAATCAGTGATATTGTCATGGTCTGTTGCATTTTAATCATAAGGTAACTGCACACATCTTTGGAATGAAACCTTGGATAAATAGATTGGAAACGGGATGACACTTGTTCCTGAATATCTTGTTCTTCTGAAATTATGATGGTTGCAAATAGATTCAAATAGGCCTGAGGTAAAACAAGAGATTGTAAAGTCAGGTGCACAGCCAAAAAATAATCAGAAAAATTAATCAGAGGAATATAAATGTATTCCACTCTCTTCTAAGTAACAGCTGAACCATACCTGACAGATTACCTGCCCATTTAAGACAAACAGAAGCCTTGCAAAAGAAGACATGTTTTTCACCTGACCTTTTCAGTTTTAAAAAATGCCTTAGTGGTTTAATATTTTTTAGTTTAATAAGAAGTTTTCCCTTCTGTTTCCTCAAGTTTTTTTTTTTTTATGGAAGAAATCCAACTCCGCTCTGCTCCAGGAGCTCTAAACTGGCTGGAGAATAGGAAAATAAAAGTACATGAGCAGTGACAATAAGTGCTTGGCAGGGTGCATTGAGGACTGGGTTTGTTTAGCAGGGCTGAACAACCAGCTCACCTGTGAGTGTGTTCCTCTTTATTACTTAATTTTCAGCAGTAACAAAATCCCTGAAAACAGGGATTCCTTCATGCCATGTGACATACCCAGCAATTGCAAGGGATGTTTCAAAGACATTTTATCATCTTCCTATTTTCTTTAAAAATAATTACAAAATATAAGTAGAAATATCCAGAAGAATAGAATAGAATAGAATAGAATAGAATAGAATAGAATAGAATAGAATAGAATAGAAGCAAACACTCCATATGAGGTATTTATATGACAATGTAAAATTCACTTGCTTAACTACAGTCTCAAAGATTTAACAACATGGCAGGTGTCTCACACTTTTAAGGTTTGGTTTGGTTTTCCTCATGCTCTTTTTGGGTGGTCAGGTGTATATTTGCCATTCCCCACAATCTAAATATCAGTTGTCTAGAAAAAAGAAAATCTTCAGAAAAAACATCATGTTTAATACCAACAAATATATTTAGCCAGCAGATACTTCATGCCACTAAGAAGTTCAGGGAAAAAATGTTGCAGATGTGTTGGCCTTACACAGGGGAAAAAAGGGTTATTAAGAAACCATAATACAGTTGTGACCTCACCCAGCAGATAGTGCTGCTGAGGGTAATAATTTTTTATGATCCAATCTGCTATCTAACTTCGCAACAACTTGGATGACACAGCTTTTTTAATGGATTGCTTAAAAATGAATGTTTCTGCATCAGAAGAGTGTTTTGGCTTCCTGTGAGTGTGGTAGGTTATTGGCTTTGTTTTGATTCAAGAAATGGAAGATACAGATCTGATTAAGCTGGGGCACCAGCAGGCCATGGCACTCTGGAAGGCTTGGGGAATTCATGGTGGAGGAAAGGAATGAAGAGAGGGAGGAAGATAGGAATCTAAACTGTTATTGCAAGATTAGGTTTTTAAAATAGTAGGTTTTTTAGAGATTGTGTTTTAAACAGAATTAAATAACACCTGTGTGAGGGGGCTTTCAGAGATGTGGGGAATGACTTGGCTTTTATTCTAACATGCCCATTCACAGGTACACAGACAACAGGCTTGGTTTTTTTAAACAGGTAATGAATATAAATATGTCCATTTACAATGACATTTTTTTTTTCTTCCAGCTGAAGCAAACCTCTTTTTCAGCTAATGAGGTTATGAGCATCTCAAAGTAAAAGGAACAGAAGGGAAAACTGTCAGTGGCAGAAGGCAGCACCCTTCTGGTGCTGGGCTGCACCCTCTGTGTTCAAGGGTTGCAGAGGTGAGGGAAGTGACCCTCTGTCCCTTCAGGCAATGAACTGGATCCTCTGCTACACTCTCTCCAGGAAATCCTGGTGGTGATAACCTTGCTCTTCATTGTTCTGTGCAGATGAATCCCAGTTTTGGGCTGCACATAAACCTGACAGGCCTGTTTTTGAGATAAGAAGAATAAATAAAATAAAACCATTCTGTTTAGGAGATCAGGCACACACTGTGAACAACAGGCATCACTAATCTGGGGTTTGGTTGCATAATTTGTGTGAGCTATTTATTCATACCTAGCAAAGTGTGCACACCTGCTCCTGGAAATCCCAAACACTGTCTTGGATACGGGTATCCATGACATTAAAAGTGCAAACCACTGCTGCTCACATCAAACAACCAATTCAGCAGACTCAGATCCTCTGCAGAGGAGAGCAAACAACACCTGAGGCAGCAGCTACAAAGGGAAAAAAAGGGATTGCTGGCTAGTGTTTGTGCAAGTGTTTTGTCTTGCATTATAAATACACACAAACAGATGATTGCTCATAATGCAAATCTGATTATATGTCATCAAGAGAGAAGACAGGGCTGTTATTATGTTGTTTGTTTGGAATGAATGACACTATTAGTGCTACTGGTAGCTATAGCAGGAAACCCAGCCAGCAATCCCAGCATCACTTCTGAAACAGACAAGCCTTGGAATAGATGGTGTGCAGAAAAATCAGGGGCAATTTCTTAAAAAAACCCCAAATATCCAAACCACCCAGTGGCTGCAAAGTGCTTAGGCATCTGCTTGAGCTTAGTTTTCACTGCATGCAGAGTTGAATTCACCAGTGATCCTTGAAAGCATAAATTGTTCACTCAAATACAGCCTAAAAGATGAAATAGCATTCAGTAAAGGCATTTTTCAAAGGCACAAAGGGCAACAGCTTTTATTTTTCTGCAAAGAGAATGTAAGACTCTAAGATGTGACATCACAAGATTAAGGGATCTCCTCTAATTCGCCACCAAAGCAGCAAACTGGAATCACTATTACCCATTCCCAGCAACTGGGTGCAGTGTATAATTTCCATGTGTGACGGTCAGAGGCTGTGTTAGAGGAGAGAGAGATGGAAAATAATTTAATCTGCCTGCAGAGCTGCCCTTAGGCAAGGCTGGGAGTACAACTTTGTGACATCTGTGGCAGAGCACAGTGTGATCCAGAGCAAGGATTCCTCTTCAAACCAGCTGCACCCAGAGTGCAACCTGTAAAAATCAAGATACATCAAAATGGCCTTTTAAACTATTCTGTAAGCAAAGGACTTAGGGTTCATGGCAGTTTCTCTGTAGTCCACTGAAGGAAAAGCCTCTGAGGCTAACCAAAGTCTTACAGAAAAAACAAGACTGTATTAAACTCACAAACTTGAGACCAAGTGATCTAATGTTTCAAAATAACAAAAGAATAATAGACTGGAAGTTTATGTCTTTTATGACAGGAATTCCTTTCATGATCAGAGTGGAGCATGCAAGGATAGGATGCAAGGTAATTTCTTCTCCTGCTTGGAAATATGAATGTTTTAAAAAATTGTGTGCTTATATATGCATGCCTATGTACAGATAACAGAGATCAGTGAGTGGTAAGTCGTGTCAAAAGAAGAGCAGAGCATACAAGAGGCAGAAGAGCAGCTTGGGCCAGCATTAGCCACTCACACAATGCCCAGGGATGTGTGATTTAGAGCATGAAGACCTTGTAGCTCCTGCAGCAGGAATGACAGAGAGAGGCTGCTGCCCACCTGGTGAGTTTGGTTGTCTGATGGCCACAGTGAATGTGGGATTTATGGATTTCTGCATTTCTTCTCCCTGTGGTGGAATAGCATATGGGACTGCCCTGTCTGTCGAGGTTTCTGTGGTCCTTGCTTTGTGTGTACACCTTGCACACAGATGTGGCACATGGTGTGAAGAAGGGATTTCACCCCTCTGCAGGCACACAGTGCTGCTCTGTGGTCCTGGTGGTGACTCCATACCTGTAAACTCCTACAGCCTTCCTTAAACTCCCTTCCAGAGCAGGTGTGTACACAGGCTATACACTTGATCTTTTCACTTTGTATTTCCTGTGATATATTATAATTGGGTATTTATTGGCTATTATCCTTCCCCTTTGATGCAGTTTTTCAGTGGCATAGCTGTCCTGTGGATTCCCAGGAATGCTTTTCTTTCACTCTGAAATCAGCAGTGATGCTGGAGGTTCAAGTCACTGATTCCCAGAGCAGGTGGCCTCACTGTGCTCTCTGCACTGCTACAAATCAACAGCATTGTGCTCATTTAAGGGAAAGAAGGGAAAAAAGGCCAGCAATGCTTATTTCCCCCCTTTCTATAAATATAAATGCTCTTTAGAGCAATTTTCCAGGTCAGTTTTACTCAGTGCTTTGACTGATGCCACAATTTATATCAAGCTTCACAAGTCAATGTGGTGCTGCCCAGGCAATCCTGCCCAGCATTCACTGGGTGAGCCCCCAAGGGACCTGCCTGAGATGTGTCTGAACTGAAAATTAAACACCTGGCTACCTCTGTCTCCTCTGTCTCTCTGTCATGGATGGAGTGGCTCTTATTCCTTCAGCCTGATCAGAAACAAGGCAGTCTAAAATCTACTTTTGAAAACTTCCCTCTGAAGTGACAGCAAAATGCTACTCCATTGATTTAAACAGGTTACAAAAGAAAAGCCATTTTTCTTAAAAATATTAGAGACTTTTGACCTTTAAAAAATAGATAGTTGACACTTTCTCCTGTCACTTTTCCTTGTGAACATGAAAAACTTGTCTCCCTGCCATGATTTATTGAACACCAGGGAGTTACAGGGTAATATCTCTTAGCAGATATTGATGTTTCAGAATTGAAATCAAGGACTGACTCTTCTCATCATCTCTTTACTTTGCTGAAGATACACATACTGGCCTTACTTAATAAGTGGAAAACCCATTTAACCAACTGAACACTAATGGCAGCTCCACACTTGGAGTCAGATAGTGCATCAGTCTTTGAGGGAGATTATCAGCAGGTGCCAATGCTGTGCCTTCCGGTCTTCTCCAAAGGGCAGGAAACCATGTTCTCAAATAAATCCCTGCAGGCTTGGGAAAAAAAAGAATAAAAATGCAAATTTCTGCACGGCAGACAGAAGCAAAGGGGATTTTATTTTTATCTGTGCTTTAACACCATGCCAGCAATCCAGATGAAAGTCTGTGGAGAGTTTGGTTGCATCAAATTAATTGTCCATGTAAAGGTTTTAAATTGGTCTCTCTAATCTGAGAAAGCACACGATTAGTCTGCAGAATTGGGACTGATAACAACCAGATCCAACAGACAAAGCTACATCATTACAATAATTGATTTTATAATCAGTACAATTTGGGGGACAGATATCTGCTCATATTCCAGCTCTAAGGGAGTGTATTACACTCCTTTCAGTTTATTGCCAGCAATGCTGAAAATGCATGAAACTTTGTAGGGTCAAACAAGAAAAAGAGTCTTTGTAGGAAATGGCAACTTTCCACAGAAATCTGGCTCCACACAGGCAGCCCAGAGAGATGGGGCTCAGAACTCAGTGCCCTCCAGCCCCTGGGACAGACATATCTGCTGCCCCCCACTTCAGGAATTACTAAATTTTATTTATGGCTATGAAAGCTTGCAGGGAAGACCGAAAAATGTGTGTAAAATGGAAACACCCACTCAGTCAACGGCACCTTTCCCCCTCAGGCATGGTGGGCTCCAGAGGATGTTGAGACCAAAGATGGAAGAGGAAGGGACCTTCTCTTTCAGAGATGCTGGTATTCCTGAGTTGTAACTCCTTCCATGGAAATGGGCAAGCAGCATTTATTGCCACTTATCTTTTATTACTCCTCTCTTGGCTTTAGTAGCCAGCTAATGATGAATAGTTTATTAAGATGACCTGGGGAGATGAAGAAATAGCATTGGAGACAATCATTCAGCAGAGCAGCTGAACGAGGAAGTGCAGCAAACAATTTCTGGGAAAAATCAATAGGCAGACTGTCCTGGGCTGGGAGAACATGTGGCTTCCAGAGCCCAAAGTCCAGTGACAGCCTTTCCAAACAGATCCTCCTGGACCAGATGCTCCCAGACACTTCAGCAGACAGTTTTGAAATGCTTTAAGGAAGCACACATTCATGAGAGGCCTCTGGAACACAGTTCATTACTAATTCAAATACATTACAGAAACAGGGATATCCAGAATAACAAGTGCCTCAGATAGGCACAATTAAACATTTTAGCTAAGATAGGAAATTCTAAAAAAAAATATTTGTTCTTGCTCCTGAATTCTTGCTTTAAAAACCCTCCCAGAGCACTAAGTATTATTCACCAGAGAAAATCATATAGTACATACACCCACTTCAGTGAAAATAAATCTCCATGACTTGACCCATCATAAGAAAAATATTAGCATTGCCTAATGTTAAGGCCAATTATAAATATAGACATCATCCAACAGCTGCCAGCACCATGCACCACATCTTTCAAATGTTCTCCTGAAAGGATTTAGGTTTCTGTTATTCAATGTTAAGAGTTCTCCCTGTGAAATATTCTTTTGCAGCACAGAGATTTCCTTGTCTCTTCATTTTGGTTGCATTCATTCTTCCCTTCCACAAAAGCAACTTTTACTGTCATTATGTTTTGTGTCTAACTGAACCCTACAAACTCTTATCCTTGAGCTTTGGCACCAGGCTCAGCTAAGACGGTACTGCATAAGTGTTTGCATGATTACATATAACCTAACCAAGGAAAAGGATATTCTTTTATACTTCCAAAGTTAAATACAAACCTCTGCCTTGCAACAGACTGCCAGAGAAAAAACACACACCACCAAGAAGTTACTAAATCAAAAGCTTTTCAAAACAATTGTGCAACAAGACTTATTTATATAATTATGATATCATTACGAACAGAAAAAGTCACTGCTAGCCCCAAATCTGCAGTTTCTGTATTGGAAGATGCAGAGATGAGATGGAAACATGGGAATTGCACACAGTCCCTACCCCTTTTGCCAAGTGGCAGCTAAGAGGAGCCTGAATCAAGACACCCTGAGTCTTATTTAACGAATAACTAAATAGCTGTCCACTATGAAACCTTTGAAAATCATATGCTTCCACCAGAGTTACAACCCTTATCAGCAAATTCTGCAAGGCTGCACACAGATAAGGAAGTGTTAACAGGGATAAGGGAAGATGTCATAAAGCATCTTGGGCCAAAATTCACTATAATATATGTCTGTGTTTGCGTGTGTATACACACAAATTCCAATAAAAGCAATAAAAATAATAAACCAATGGGCACAGGATGGTCCTTACTCACTGAAAGCAGGCAGCAGCTGCCTTTCTGCACACCTCACCCCGTTTCCAAGAAGGCTGCTCTGTACCCCACTCTGGGGAAGCATTAAACATACAAAGGCTTTCTGGTCTTGTGGGGCTTTCACAAGGAAATCCCCAGGCTGGACCCAGCCCTTTGATGGGAAGCCCTCAGGAAGAACCATTCCATAGGAATGAGGCAAAACCCAGAGGCAATTTTCAGCCTCCTGTGCCAGAACACTTTGATCTACCTGGGAATCATTCTCCTCCCCTCTATCCTGGGACATAGAAGAAAGTTTGACCTAGAGGTGATGCAAAAAGCCTTATTGGAATTAGCTCTTCCTTCCTCAGCAAGGAAAAAGAGGAGTCTTCCTCCATAGCCACAGCACTAAAGAAGGAGGTTGAAAAATGAATATGGTTTGAATAAAAAAAAAAAAAAATGTTTTCCTTACAAGTTGCTGTGCCTATTCCTTTGCTGATCAGTATTGCATGTACTTATGATATTTTTTCTGTCTGACTTCCTGTATTGGTGTAAATAAAATGGAACTTATGGTGTTTTCACAGTCCTCAAACCTGGCAAAAACTTTTTTGTATTTCCACTAAAACCCTCTGAGAAAACATTCCTGATAAGGGGGAAAAACAATTCCTGAAGAGATCCCAAACCACAAAAATCATCATTTGGAAAAGTCATGATGATGAAACACAATAAATAAATAAATAAATAATAAAAAAATTAAATCCATAATTTCTGCTAAATATAATTGCTTTAGTTGAGACTGAAGAAGATTTCAGACTCTGCAGCAGAAGGAATGAAAATTCATTGATTTTAATAGTGGATATGTATTTACATTAGCATTCTACATTTTAGAGGAGTGCATGCTTTCCTGCAATTTTGAATAAGTGTTTTCTCTAGAAAGCACACAGCTCAATACACAGAACACAGAAGTACACAAACTTAAAGGCAATCCTGTGACAGCAAATTAGCTCAAATTTAAAGGAAAGTTAAATACTGAATTAAAAGTAAGAGAAAAATGGTATAGTTTCTTTTTCCACCAGATGGAAAAAACATGTGTTTTTAAATAGTTTTAATGGCAAAATAAAGAAACAAATATAATATTATGGAACATGATCATGATCAGAATTCTCTCCAAAAGATACTTTGTCTTGAAATTACTGAAATTCGGACCAGATGCCTGGACAGAAGAGCATTTTTCTTACATGCAGAAAGATCCAGCAAATAGAAAGCAACCAGCAGCACCAGCTCACACCGCCTTCTTCTACACAAAGGTAATAGGGTGGCATTACACTCTTTCCATCAGTTCCAAGATGGGTCTGCAGTGTGGCTCTGGCTAAGAGATTCTCCAAGTGAATGCCCTGTGCTCCACCTGAATGCCTTTGGTGGGGACAGATCATGCAGCAGCTCAGGAACATGGGGTTTTAAGTTTTATCTTTGCCCTGAAATCACGCAATTGGTACTTCAAAATGGCAGGGTCAGGACAGTAGCACCTATTTAACTTCAGGACCACACAAAGTCCCACATCAGATGTTTTGGATTTAGTTGATTCTAATGAATTCAAACATACTTGTGTATTTTGATTTTTTTTTGGTATGTGTTTCTTGTGTGTGTTTCTTGTGTGTGTGTGTGTCTGTGTGTGTTTCTTTGTTTGTTTGTTGTTGTTGTCTTTTTTCTGGCACACAATTCCAATAAATTTTATCACTTATTTTCAGTGAAATGAATGAACCTCTGTGAGCATGCAAGCCCCAAGAAGCCACACAGAGAATATTTATCGATTAGCCCTGTTAAAAGAGATTAATGCTACAAAACAACTCCACTTCTGCTCAGTTTTTTCTCTGTGTGCTGCTGAAGTCAATTTGAGGACATTCATCCACTGAAGACTGAGAGGGGCAGAGAAACTCCCCTGGAGTTCAGGGTATGACCTGAGTTCAGGACACGACTCTCTCCCATCTCGACCTGAGACTCTCCTAAATCCATTTTGCCTCATCATTCAAAGAGTCCCAGAAGGGTGGCACCAGGAATCAAACTCTTATATCCTCAGTACTGATGGAGACCTGTTAGGAGATCTCAGATGTGTCAAGGACATGATTACTTAGGAAGGTGCCAAAGGAGAAGAAGGAAGGCTGTCACTAAACAGGGAGAAACGCGCTTGATTTTCTTTTAGGTCACACTTAGTTAAAAGTGAGGTAAAAAGACTTTATTGATGTGGATGGCAAAAATCTTCCATTTATCCACAGATGAGGCACAGCATGGCCAAAGCAATCAAGCCTTCCCACAGTGCCCCACGAAGGAGCCTGGACACCCACTGAGACCCCATTTCAAAGTCTGGCCAAGAGAGGCTGCTGCTGCTGACAGCCAGCTGTGACAGCCTCAGCTTGCAATGAATCACCATCTCCTGAGGGCACAGGCTGAGCTCACCCTCCCCTGGTATGCCAGCCATCAGCCTACCCAAGTGAAAATAAAACATTCATCACACACATGCAGACTGGATATGAACAAATGACCCAGAAATCTGGGGGGTTCCAAGTCCCATTACCCTCTGCCTGAGCTGTTCTCCTGTCACACCAAACTTGTTGTGACATATTTTGTGTGGGCTGCCTGGTGGGGGTGGAGAACAACCCAAAGCCTACTTTGTCATTTAGTCCTGAAATTATGTATAACTCATTCAACATACAAATAAAAGGGAAAAAAAACCTACCACGAAAGAGGAAAATGTGGTAGCAAGGGAAAAACTTCCTTGTAGCCTATTAGGTCTTCATTTGAATTCCAGCATACATCTGAATGAATTACATTTTTTAATTTGTTTAACTATGCTAATAGTCACCATGCACTGTTGGTTTTAGCAGTATTTTCTCTTTATATGTGTGACTCAAGAATTGCCATAGCAACTTGCTTCCTAATTAGCCTTCAGTTCCTAACAATCAATACGATTAGACAAGGTCAGCGCTGGAGTAAGAGCAGGAGTAAACTCTACAGATTGCAAAAAAGGCTATTGAGAGTGAATAACAGCAGGAAGAGGAAGAGAGGGCTCCTGGATGGTCTTCCCCAAAGAACAATTATTGCTCTGCCATTACTCAGTCTCCTGTGATCCAGAGGAGTTGTGGCAAATGAGAGCTTTGCCCCTTGAGTGCAGAGAGCTTTCAGCCTGCCAACAGATTCACAAAATATGGGGAAGAGAAGCATCCCTATGTGTGCAGATGGAAAGACACCTTACTGCCACATTGCTGGGACAGATGCTGACTGCACACCACCAAAATCAAGAACAATTATGTCCTAGATTTTTATCAATATGAACTCAATCTCCCTGTGTGGGAAAGGTGCCTGAAACCTGGAGACTGTGCAGTTCACAGGAAGGTGCTGCCTGGGAGTTAAGCCTGTACAGTGCTTAGCTGAGGTCCCATTAGAAGGCTCTCTGTCTGGAGACCTGAGTGATTGCCCCTGCTGACACAATTCCCCCCTCATTTTTACAGCCTGTTTCAGTCGTTAACATGTTATCTGTTACCCTGAAAGCACAGTGCCTGGCAGCACAGTGGGATGGAAATATAATGTGCTGCTCAGAGCTACTCTGGGTCCTGGGAATACAAAACAGGATCCTTGATATTGAGAGATGAAGGCTTGTGAAAAACCACTTTACTTGTTAGTGTGTTTAGGTCTGCTACCAAGAAACACAGGCAAAACCAAGCTTATTTTTAAATAAACAGTTTGTGTTGTCCATTATGCCTGGGCACATGGCTGTCGCAGATGAACTGAAATCCATTTTCTTTCCTCTGTAGAAATTCATTGCCTCCTGGCTCTGTCCTCTGTTGCTCCCTGGAGTTTACTCCTCTGCTTCAAATGTACCTTCAGCCTCAGTTCGTGGCACCAGGTCCCTGAAGAGAGGGTCAGGATCAGGGAATGGAGGAGCCAGAGTGGTGAAAATGTAATGACAAAGCAGTCTGGACAGTGCCCTGTGAGGACACTTCAAGTCATGAGTTTAGAGACAACGTGTCTTGACCTTCCTCTGCACAGGATGTCTCAAAGAAGGATGAGAGGGTTTTAAGCTCAAAAAAGGCAGATTTATTAGAATATCAACTAGGATAATTAACTTCAAAGAAGAAAAACCTTACAGGATATTGGAAAAGAACTGGGAAGATTTTGTATCCTCCCTAGCCTGATGTCCAATGCCTTTGGAGGTTTGGAGTTCACAGAATCATAGAACAGTACAGGTTGGAAGGGACTTTTCAAGGTCATGCAGTCCACCTTCTCAGAGGGACATCCACTAAACCAAGTTGCTCAGAGACCAGGACAACCTGACCTTAAATGTTTCCAGGGATGCCTCATCCACCACCTCTCTGGGCAGCACATTCCAGTGGCTCAGCACACAAACAGCAAAAAGCTCCTGCCTTATATGGGATCTAAATAGAACCTCTTTTAGTTTAGTTTAAAGCACTACTCCTTGTCCTGTTGGTACAGGCCCTGCTGAAATGTTTGTCCCCCTCTTTTGTGCAGTACATCTCTAAACATTGAATGGCCAAGTTCCTCAATGGGTTGTGGCAGCAAGCTCTGCTCAGACCTCCTGTAAATTTTTGTGGCACTTGGTGCCATGATCTAGTTGAGGTGTTAGAACATGGGTTGGACTCGATGATCTTAAAGGTCTCTTCCAACCTATAATTTCTGTGATTCTGTGATTCTGTGAAATCCTGTCCATCCCCCCTGGGGCTGCTCCCTGCTCTCCAGGGCAGACCTTGAGTGACACATATCCATCTCTGGCCTCTAACTCTCCTACCACTTGCATCCCTTCATCCCACAAAGGAAACACCCCACATCCCTTCCTCCAGGGAGCTCTGCTACTGCTGCCAGCTCTCCTAAAGAGCCTCATCTCATTGGAAACAGAAATAATAAATAAGCACGTTCTTTTCACTGCGTCGTGCTCACCCCTTCTCACAGCACAGATAGGAAAAGAATAAATCTTAAAAATCCAGCACAAGAAGCCTTAAAAATGTGGGGAATAAAGATGAAAAACAGGCCAGTATAAAAACCTCATTGCAAATAAAAGATAAGATTGACAAAGGGATTAGACATGTCTAATGAGCACCTTCGCTTCATAATTACACTAGGAAGGATAAACACTTCCAGATAAAGATGTAAATCTTTGTGCTCTTGAGCAGAAAAGCAAGACAGAAGTAAAAAATGCTTCCAAATAACAAAAACTGGTTTAATTCTGTCCCCACTTGAAATTCTGCATTATTCCTGCTTTTAGTGAAGAAACTTCCAAGCACAAGACAAAATGGAGAGATCATTCCTGGCTGAGAAACTCCCTGTTTATTACATGAATTTGTTTTGCTCAAAGGAAGAAGCCCCCTATGAGGTGGACAAAATACATTCTCCATGTGGATGAACTATCCCACAGCTGTTCCAGAAATGTTCTCTTGAATGTCCTCCTTCAGAAAGTGACATCAGCAGCTCTCACAGGTGAGGTTCTGTCCCTGTCCCCAGCTCCCAGCCCTCTGCTGACTGCTCTGGAAAACTTACAGACATCAAGAGCTCTCCAGCTTTCTGCATTTCTCTCACAACCATTTGTAATTTCCATCTGTGCTGTTGGCTCCCCAAGCATTCAAAATATTTTCTGGCTTAGTATCTGTCTACCATTTTAAATCCTAGCAATTTCAATGTTTCCCAAATTAGTCTCTGTGTATGTACCAGCACACATGCATGTATTTAAGTATATAAGTATATATATTCTGCCTGTGGTGAGTAGTTTAGTCACAAAAGGTACCCCACTCTTTCTTATTTTTAAAGGATCACACGCATATATGGGAGTCTTCATCCAAACCAGGCTCCTGCTCTAGAAATCAAAACAAATATTCACAATATTTTGTGAGCAAATAGTTCTTGGCTTGGTCACAAAACAAACAATGGGCAAAATAAAGCTCTGTTTTTACACCTGGGATAAATTAGGGCCAGCAGAGCCTTTGATAGAAAAATCAAAATGCAGCTCACTAATAATGATAAAATGCCCAGTTGCCTCTCCACTGAGCAAAGGAACCATCAAACTAATGACTAAATCCACATCAATCATTCGGCATAATAAAAATAAAGGCTGTGCAATATAATGTTGTCAGAGAATCAACATCCCCTGCTTAGAAAATAAATGTCTTGACTTCATCTCAGCATTTGTTTTCCATAAATGCTGAGGTTTATATCAGCATTTGTATAGCAATGGGAAACACTCCTTCATTGCAACATGTCAATTCCACTAGCATTATTCCTAAAATAAACAGAAAGGCTGGATAAAATTAATATGGGAAGGTGTTTCTGAAATCCTTCTGAAATAGAATTGCCATTTCCAATCTGGTGCCAGATTTCTTCTTTCTACAAACAATATTTAGTAGTGGCAACAATAAAAATTGAGGCAAATCCCATTTAGAGCAAATTGGGCACAATTTCAAGGCGGTCACACCTTTTGCATTCCTTCACTGGTACAGTTACAGTACACTCAACAAGATTAATATAAAAAAACAATAAAAACCTTTTTTAATATTTACAAAATAACCTTTTATCTTTTTTTTTTTTCCTAAAAACCCCTTAATTTTCCTAAAAACCCCTAATTATTTACAGTTCTGTTTACAAGTCAGTACACTTTAATTCTGAATTCTATCAAGAAATTTGGGAGTTGATATGAAACTAACACACAAAGGAGAACATATTTTGAAAATTATTTAGGGATATTAGAATGAATATACTGATTTTATCACGAAAAAGATAATTACTTAATTCAGGACAATATTCTGACACATCACATAAGAAAAAACATATATTTTGCCATGTATGAGTGATGAATTATATTTGAAAATGTAAAATGTAAATAGAACTGGCAGTTTTGAGATCTTAGTTCTGTGGTATATGATATTAAATTTAACAAATGTACCACTCTGCCACTTTAAGAATTATTTTAAGTTAATTATTAAATACGTATTTTTATATTTACAAAAATGGTTTTATATTTACAAAGATGGTTTTATATTCACTTAGGTGGTCATTTATTCTACCTTGAAATCACATGAATCTCATAATAAAATACAACTTGAAACTTCCTTTCTTTCCAAATAGAGGGAATCTTCTGGAGGAAAGAGATGAAAACTGAGGAAATGACAGATTTTGGGGAAAAAAATTTGATTTTTCCAGCATTCATCCTTCCCTCTTGGAATAACAAAGGCAGAAGAAGACTGGATCAAAGTTTCCTCCTGAAACAGAGTGGGAACTCACACAAGCATTTGCCAACGTTTCATGTTTTATGGATTCAGGTAATCTGAACAGTGTGTCACTGGGGAAAGGCATTAAAGCATTTAGCATACATTCAGACAAGTTGGCTCCCTTTTTTTTTTTCTCTCTCTCTGTCTAGACAGCTGTAAAACAGGGACCTGAAATGATGTGCAAGATGATTCTCCCATTAAATACTTCAGTCTTTAATGCTGGCTTCACACTAGTGCAGTTAACAAATAAAGATTCTGCTAACAGTTCATTACCACAAAGCTCATTCTTGCTCAACAAAAGCAAGTAATGAAAAAATATATTTTCTTTCTAAATTTATTTTATCAAAGAAAGTAAGCATCAAGATAGTAAACCACAGAGAAAAAATTATGGAATACTTCTTTCTTGCGCTCTGATGTGTTTCAATTAAAATATGCAAATATTAGTGTGTTTTTCTGTGACTTTTTGAATAGAAAATTTAGAAAATGTTGATATGGACACTATTAATTGATTTTACATTTCCTAGCTTCTTCTTCTAAGAGTTTTTACTTTATTTGTAATTTTGTTCCATCCAAGCATTAGAAAAATCCTGAGATCAGATTATGTTTCCCTGAAACGTAGCAAAACTGTAATTAAATCTCTGCTCTTTGACATCGGCAGTGAGTAACTGACATGGATAATAAATTTCTCCTTCAGGTTTTTTAGTTGTGCAAGGGATGACAACAAGTGGAAGATCTCTTCCACAGTTAAGCTTTGGCAGGGAAAAGCAGAACACCAAGTGATGATGCAGCAAAAGGTTTATGGGTTGTAATAAAGCCACCCAACCTTCCTTCATTGCTCGTTGTGTTTAGAACGCAAGGCATAGCTTCTCCTGGCGTGAAATAAACTGAATTTGGAACACCAGGCTCCCTATATTTTAACACCAAACACAAAATGTTTGGGGTGAAAATAAAGGGAGGGGTGATGTTTCCAAAGGTTGCAGCAATGGAGGGTGGTCTGAAGCAACGGCACTGCCTGGGGAAGGAGAATTACCCCAGCAGCTCACGGAGAGACAGCGGCACAGGCACTGCTCCACCCGGCTCCTCCACCACCACCATGGATACAGGAGGCCTGGGAGAGGCTCCTGTGGCTGCTCACCCTCCACATGCCATTTGTGGGAGCCCAGCTCAAAGGGCAGAGGGGGCAAAAGAACACTGACACACACTGAAATGTGGCTCAGGACAAACTTTCTTATGTGATTCTGCTGGATCCATCTTGGGATAGACCGGAGGCCTGAAGTGCCACCAACCCCTCCTCTGAGGAAAAGCCCTGTTCCAGCCCACTGATCACCATCAAACACAGGCTGTCACCTGTGGTGGGGACATCTGGGACTTGCAAATCCAGCTGCAGGAGCCAGGAAGCCTCCTGTGATTGCTCCCTGCCTTACCATCAGCCTGCTGACTTGTCCAGGGCTGCAGGGAAAGCCCCACATCACAGCAATGATGTGGGGCATCAGGCAGTTATCCCCCATTTATTCTTTGGGATAACTGCCTGAATTTTAAATTGCTTTGCCTATGTTCGTTACTTGCCTTAGTGCTTTTGAACAGTAGTCCTCTGTTCCCTGAGAGAAAATGCATAGACTAATTTAAATGCATTAAGCAGCATACTTATTTTCACAGCCTGCCCTCAAGATGCTGAAAGTTACACAGAAGTTCCTATAATGTAAATTAGAATTTAATATCCATAGAGTTGCACCTTGAGAATATACCCTGGAGTGTTTGCTACCAAAGGATGACTTTTACCTTATTCAGTGGGTATTTTGATACACAGAATGGTCTGTGTACCACTTTCACCTAAGGGATGTAAATAAATACTTTTATAAGCATGCACTATTTAACTTATATATCATAGCAGATCCTAAAATCCATATTTTCGCATTTGCAAAAAAAAAAAAAAAAAAAACCAAAAAAAAAACCAGGTTACTCCAAATGATGCAACAAAAGGTAGAAAGCAACTCCTGCCTAGATAAAATTTCCAAATGCTTTGGCTGCACTTAATAATAACCATTTTCTCATTTTGAGAAATGAACTTATTTAAGCCTGGTCTTTTGCATATCAAGTGAGGAAGCACACAATACAAGAAAAACTGGAGAAGCTGTGAAATGCTGAACAGCTTTCTTGGTAGCAGAAGACACAGCAGAAGACACAGCCTGCTCGTCCTTAGGTGATCCTGTGATTCTTGCCTCCCCCCTTCCTCCCACATCTTTGGGCTCTATGCTGAAAAGTGTCACAGAGTCACCTGCAGGAGCTTAATGAAGCTGATTTTAGGAGCACATGGGATGGGTTGGACACTTGCTAGCCCAGGCATCCTGATGGGTACTGCTGAAGAAGGTTTGGATGGTGAATGCATCAATTTGCCAGGTTGTTATAACTTGCTAGAGAAAGTGAAGTCTTCGCGTTCTGACAAATTTTCTAGGTGAGACTTACAACCAAGCCAAGAATTCTGGTCCTTCCCCAGCCACAGAAAGAGAGACACCCTTTGATTCAAAATTCTCTCTTCTGGTCTCCATTGTCCACAAGTAACTCCTCTGAGTTTAGACAAAACATAAAAGGTGATCTCAGTGTGATCACTCAGTGTGATCCAGCTGGGTCAAAGGAAAGTGGCACTTGCCTTTTAGCCTAGAGGGACAAACAGGAGAGGTTTTAGCATCATCCATCGGGTTGGTTGTTGTTTGTGAAATAAGCTGGTGCTTGTGTGTCTAGGTCACACAGCAGCACCATTTGTCCTTAGGAACTATCACTGGATCCACTGTCTCAACAAAGAGAAAACCAGAAAATCTTGAATGCACTAAGTAATTGAGTAAATACATGATTCAGGGCTATTTTTCTCTACCAATTCATGAGGAAGTAGTAGACAGCTGCTGTCTTCCAAGGATAGAAAACTTCCTTTTCCAGGAGTGTCAGCTCTGGTGGTTTCCCTCCACCCTAAAAGCTTTAGCTTTCCATGATCTCCAGAGCTCATTATGGGTTTAGCTCATCAAGCTCTGTTGTCCATACCATGGTTCATGCTCTTAAAATGTGTCTTTGCCAGCATCTGCTAAAAAAGTGCTTCCCTCCAATTACCCCAAAATAAAAATAGGGCCAGTAATGGTACTTTTTTCCCCCTCTGTGACATCTTCTAGTTCCAGAAGTACTTCATTCCCACAGCTGAGCTTCCTTAGGCTGCACATAGGTTGGGTTTGAGAGCAAATGATGAACCAAAGCATTATGTTTTAGCTTAAACCCTTCAAAAAGAACAAATAACCGATGATGAATTTTCAAGGGGATTTTGCCTCAGGGTACAGACATGAAGCCTCTTTTGCTTGCACAGGGTAACACAATCAGATCAAGCCTCCTATATATATAATGCCCAAACCAAGCCTTGTTAGATCAAGATTCACAAATCTACTTTGCCACCTCTTAGTAACAGCAGGAAACTCAGAAACAGAAAAAGAGAGACTTGGTGTTGCTTCTGACTCTGTACTCCAAATTAAGCTCTTTCTGTGCAGGTTGAGGATGACACAGCTGCTGCTGAGCATGTCAGATTGATTTTGACAGGTATGTGCCTGCCTGGGACTGCTTTTTAATTTAGTAACTGGAGGGTTAATTAGCTCTGGGAGTGTAAATAAGTTGGTTAAGCAGAAGTCCAGAAGAACTGCCACGTTCCAGTTGACTAAGAACTAGGAGTAGACTAAACATATAGCAAAAATAACCAATCTGCTTTCCTGAACACCTATTTGCTAAATTGACATGAATCCAGAGTTGTACAGAAGTCAGAGAGCTGCTGGCTACAAGATGGCAAGGCTGTTCCTCAGACCTGAGGGATTCTGAAAGGTTTTCTGTAGGAAAATTCAAGTTTCATGTTTAGTAAGAGAAGCCTCTGATATTTAGAGCCTGTAAGTTTATTTCATAATTTCAAGTGTTTTATTTAAGAAGCAAAGACCCTTCTCCCAGAACGTACTTCAGGAAAGTTGTTGCACCATATGACAGTCTGCAGAACGGTCATTTCATGCTTTGTCAGCAACTGAAGGAATTTAGATGGTTGAGAAGATAATGGCAAACTAGCAAATGGTTCAAATGGGCTCTCACTCCTAAAACAAAAGGTAAAACTATTCCAATGACAATATTGCCAAATTAAAAAAAAATCAGATGAAACCTAAAAGATTTTGTCTTGGTAACTAAAACTGGAACTTCATCATGGAGGTCAGATCAATATCTCCATGCCAACATTTCCAAGTCACACTAGGTTTTCCATTATGAACCATGGTCATTAGTATCCATTCTGGAAAATCCTCGGACAGTTCAAATAAAAAACAAAAAGTGACCTTCCCTGGATACTCTGACTGAAAAGTATTTGACATTTTCTCAGCAGTTTAAATGTTTGGGAAGATACTAAAATGCATAGCAAAAGCAGGAAAATATAAAGGAATTATTTTTCTTTGAAAACCAGAAAATTCAAAAGCCTTCATTCACTTTGAGAAGAAATATAACAGAGTTAGGATTCTGAGGGAGGACTCATCCCTGATTTAACCTAGAATCTTAAAATCATTAAGGTTGGAAAAAACGGATATTTCACAGGATATTCTGACTTGGAAGGGTCCCTCAAGGATCACTGAGATCTCCAAAATCATCAAGTCCAACCTTTGACCAAACACCACCACATCAAATAGTCCTGTAATTGTCCACTTATTTCTTGAACACCTTCAAGGGTGGAGACTCTACCACTTCCATGGACAGCCTGTTCCAATGCCTTAAAGCCCTTTCTGGAAATTCTGACACTCTCCCTGGTCCAACCTTGACCTCCCCTGGCACAGCTTGAGGCCATTTCCTATTGTTCTATTTGCCTGGGAGAAGAGGCCAAGCCCCACCTGGCTACAACCTCCTTTCAGGAGATCTTCTCAGGATAGCCAGTCTTTCTGTTAAAGGCTGAGGCAAAGAAAGCATTCAGTACCTCAGTGTTTTCCCCATCCTTGGTGCCAATGTTTTACCCTGGGTCCACTAAAGGAATGAGATTTTCCTTGGCCCTTTTGTTGTTAATATATTTATAAACCCCCTTTTATTTCCTTTCACAGTAGTGGCCAGATTGAATTCTAACTGAGCTTTTGCCTTTCTAATTTTTTCTCTACATGACCTAATGACATCCTTGTGTTCTTCCTGAGTTGCCTGATCTTTCCAAAGGTCATGAACTAATTTTTCCCTGGGTTGCTGCAAAAGCTCTGTGTTAGCCTGGTTGGTCTTCTCCAACAGCTCATCTTTCAGCACATAAAGACACTGCTTCTGTGCCTTAAGATCTCCTTCTTGAAGCCTTTCTGAACTCCTTTGTTATTCAGGACTCTTTCCCAAAGGACTCTCTGAACCAGTGTCCTAAACAGGCCAAAGTCTGCTATGCCCTGTGGGAGCCCAGGACATCCCTCTGGCTGTCCAGGATGGCCAAGACCCCTGCCAGGGGGCTCAGAGACCCTGGAACAAAGCCCAAAATGCCCCTGTGGTTTTGATTATAACCTGTGGAGCAAGTTACCAATCTTATATGAAAATCAGCAAGTCACAACAGTTTAGGTAGAATAATAGTGAAGTTATCACAGGGTGGAAAAGTAGATTTTGGGGTTTCTGGAATGAGGATTCAGTGGGACAAGATGGAGGGAACTGGGCGTGACAAGACTTGCTCCTTCTTCTTCTTGGCCTCCATCTTCTGCTGTGGTGTTGGCACTTATAGATTGGTTTAGAGTAGAAGCTCACTGTCTAACATAGGTGATGGGTATTGGGAAGCATTGTATACAATAGTTTTTAGTATAAATATTGTATAAGTAGTTTTTAGTATAAAGACATAACACTGCCCTGGGGGCAGGCAGAGTGCCTGGAACTGTCCTGCTGAGCAGACCTCAGCAGGTCAGGAGAAAGAATTTTATAGATAAGATACAATGAACAACCTTGAGACCGAGAAATGAAGAGTTCTGACTCCTTCTTCGAGTGCCAGACTCGGAAAAGAGACTTTGGAACTCTTCTTGGGGTCACTCTGACCAGTGAGAGGCCCCGACAATGCCCAAGATGGCCTCTGACCATCACATTTCCAACTTGCACTCAACTGCCTCATTTCCCAGGGATGATTCCAAAGACCACCATTTTCCTCCAAATTCTGGGCTTTAACACCCATCCTGTTCTCAGAAACACACACAGGAATGATGTATTAGGATGAAAATCACAAGTGCAGCTATGCTGGACTGAAGAAGATGCTGTTTTTCCTCAGTAACACGTTCAGGAAATATTGTCACTCTCCATTTTTAGCCTACTCAGTTCTAGGGGAGCACACACACACTACATTGAAGTGTCTCATTTGTATACATCAGGCCATCCACATTTTACCATATGGAGGTATCACATTATTAATAGCTGTTTTCCTTAAATAGGCTACAGTTTGCTTAATCTTTCTTTCTGTGCATGATCTTGCAAGAGTAAAAAGGCTTTCATACAAAGGCTGTGTTTTTATATGCAAATCTATTATTTGATTACTCACTTTTTTTGTCTCTACATTATCATGAATATTTCTGATGAATGTTTTATGGGTTAGGTTTAGGATTTGTGAGCTATTTCAAATTTTATCTGTTTGCTATATCATCTGCAAATACCACAGTTTTCTTGATGTTGATTGGCTTCATTTACATATTTATCACACTTTTATTTTCAAGGAAATTTTGCTATAAACTGACTGTCCCCATTTCTCCTCCATGTACTACTAGTAGATGGATGTATTTTCAAATTGAGCCCATTTCCATATATAATTTTTTTGGCTAACAATAAATCACCACTTAGAAACATCCCATTCAATGCCTTCATACACATCTGACATATGGTTTCTGAGTAATTAAAGATAACAGAAGCAGCTCACAATGCACTTTGCAGCCCACTTCACAGCCCAAAGTGCTCATGATTTTCCATAAGGATGAGGCTAAAATGAACCCTTATCACCTTCTTGCTAAATCCCTTATTCATGCAAGAGTACAGGGGAGAAGGGTAAAAATGATGCAGAGAAATGTCCTTTGGAATTCTGCCATTGCACATACAACACTGAAAAAGGTGCTGTATTTAAAATATATTTCCCCATTCCCACTCTCCTACTCAGAGTGCTCCTGGGTGAACAGCCTGTTTATGATCCCCTCCTGTCAGGGTGCAAGTGCTGCTCTGTTTCTAAGCAAAATGGGATTTGCCCATATATGAAATATTTCAGAAAAATCATACATGAGGCAGAATAGTTCAGATTGGACAGTGAAGGTTATAATTTTTGGGGCTAGCACCAGCTAAGGCATAGATTTCCTGTTGTTAAAAAGAAGTAGAAAACATTACACAGGGTTTTCCCTTCTAGTGGTGGAGCTGCAATGCCTCCACAATAGCATACTAATGAGTGCAAGATACATCTGTTCATCAAAGGTGCTCATAATTGCACCTCCAGGCTGATTACTAAAATTCACAGAAATGAGCTGCTCACACTCTTTGTGTACTCTTTGTGTACTAAGATTTTTGGATCCATCACCTGTAAGAAAATTCTCTTGTGCATCCTGCCAGCTGCCTCTGAGCATGCACAATACAATCCTATTTAGTTAATTCATTAGCGAAAAGAGAATTAGCTGACCTATTATTAACAGGATCTTTTTCCTCCCTAATCTTTCCAACTGCTTCATTCCAAAACTCACAAAATATTCAGTTTCCTGTGGTCTTCTGCTATGGCCCTGTATTTATTACCTGCAATGACACTCCATGCTCAACCAGCCCTTTGACTGAAGACTGCCTGGTTGCTGATATGAAAATGTATTTATGACAACATTGTTCTGGAAGGTGTCAATTAAAAAAAAACATTCAATTTTTTTTTTTCTTTAGACAGAAAGATAAAACTATATGAAGCTAAGTGATAGGAACTTGCTCACAGGCTGTAAAAGGAGTTGCAATCAGAAAATGCTGCTTGGAGTAAAATAGTTGGTTCCTAGTAAATATTAACAAAATACATACATTTTCTCTAGGTCAACAAGTCCTGTGAAAGCTCCTTTGGGAATGACTCTCATCTTGGTGAGGACAAATCTCCTGAAAATAGAGAAAACAGGGTGATTATTTACTATTCACAACACAGGACTGTGCAGTAGCCTTGCCAGCACAGGAGAAACCTTTCTCACAGGCACAAGGATGGCTGAAGGCTTTGGCATCTAACTACATCTGTAACATCCAAAATTACAGTACAGCATTGGGGCTGCTCAGGGGAAAAAGCATCACTAGTAGTTGCCATTTCCCTTTTTGCTACAGGAAGAAGTCCAGACCTGCAGCTTCTCTGTTTGCTGAGAGGGAACAGCATCTTTCTCCTCTCAATTGCTCTTTTGAGTGATGCTCAAGCACAGGATGAAGCAGCCCTGTGGAGCCAGACTGGGGTGAGGTGCTTACTCAAGGCTGCAAAATGGTCCATCCATGTTCATGCAGGAAAATTCCTTGACCCGCTTGCTCCACAGATAATTTGAGGGGTCAGCTACTGTGTCCCATCATTGCAACTTCAATAACTTCATGGCTTCTCACAGTCTCTCTTCTAATTAGTTCACAATGTGCCACAAAATTGGGACTTTGGAACACTCAATCGATCACACATGCACCAGGACAACATTTTTATCATTTTTAAAGGTCACAGAATATGCTTAATGAAGAAAACCCATTTGAAATACCCATTTAAAATATTTGAAGTGTAAGGCTTTTTGTTAACCTGGAGTTGTCTTTAATCTCTATAAACAAAAAGGACTAGAAAACTTCTGATAGAACTCAGCCAATGATATATCGGGTTTCTACTACTCCTCAGAGAAATAAGGTGTCATCTGCATGATTGTTTTCTTTCACATGTTTAATCTTTGATAAGAAGCTAGCACAAAGAAATGCATACATTAACATGACCTGCTCATCACAAGCCATCAGATATTGGTTGCATTGAGAGACAGTTGTTAAAAAGTTTTTTTTCCCTTATTTAAAAAATACACTCACCCAAGTTACACACATGAACATGTTACATACATACATCACACCCTGGGATTCAATTACTTATTCTGTTTTTCTGTGGAAGGGGAAATGGATTTTTTTCTGCATTACTATGGAATTATTTTATCTAGTGAGCATATCTGCCAGACCACCTCTAATTTTTGTCATCTCAGAACTGGTTTTGCATGGCTGTTTAGGATCACCTTTCAGCTCATATGTTGTCTCATTGTAAGGTCTGCAGGAGGACAGAAATGAGAACTCAGCCTGCTATTACCTGCTGTGCAGTCCTGCAAATTTTAACACAATGCCTCAAAACTAGACACTTACTTCCTTACCATTCACATAAAGTATTCATGCAGTCCTCATCTATGTTTTATTTCAGATGATTAGCTGAGAATTTGCATGGGAGATTATCACGTTTTAATCAAAAATTTTAGGGGAAAGTACCTATTATTCTGTCAGAGTACCAGTGTGACAAGTTCACATTTTTTAATTGTAGGTCTTTAATAGAATCTACCCCCTCATGAGTTAATATTTACTTAATCAGGAAAAAGTCAATGCACACCTCACCTAGTTCCAGAGACGTCATAGTGATTACACCAGGAGTGAACTTGGTCCCACACTTTTTTTAGACATTGAAATTTATGGTATTCTCAGTTGTGAAAGACGATGAAGTCAATTTTGTATTTCATTATTCTTGTACTATCGTTAATGTAAATCAGAAAGAGCTTCAAAACACTGTCACACAAGAATTACAGTATTGAGATCATTATGCAAATGTTAGAAGGATAAAAGAGCTTCCAGAAAAGGCCTAACCTGGATTAGGCAATTTGCAAAACCCGACTGAAAACGGGGCTGGTGTAATGCATGCAAAGCTGTGGCTGTGCTTTCAGAGTGCATGGGTACAATGGATCCTTGCAGAACACCCAGCAGGCTTAGTGCTACAAAGCTGAACCATCAGGAAACCCTTTAACTTTGATCTGCTTTGAAATCTCTCTCAAACTCTGCTTTGTAGAAATGCACATCTAATTTCTGAGCCCTAAAATAAAGGGCTTTGTCTGAAAAGCCAGCTATCATTTTTTATGGCAATGTGCTAAAATGAATCCTCTCTCTGCAGGCACAGGTCATCAGGACATTTGCAATTTTTAATTAAACACTGGCCTATGCTGTGCTTCACCACAACAAGAAATTACAGTCTGATACAGAAACTAATGAAAAGAAGGGAACCTCATTCATGGATGAGGTTACTGATATGAGAAAAGCCTCATCTGCATAAAACTAAAAATCAGACCTTGAGTTTCTTTGTTGGAAGATCCCGATATCTTGTGTTAATAAGGTGACAGAATTCAGGATCCACGTGTCTAATGCCCTGAAGCAGTTAAAACAGAATTGAAGTTTAATAGCTGAAATCTCATATTCCACTTAAAAAAATTAAGGTTAATTGTTTTTAAATATCTCTGTGTGAGCTATAGAAAGTCAGACTTAAAGGCATAACTAACAGTGAAAATTAGAACCAGCTACTCATTGAATTATAAACTGTGTAATGAACAGAATCTATTATAACTAGCCAAATTCTTTAGTGTCAATAAATCTCACCAATTAGTCTCCAAGAATCAATCTATACTTAACATGAGATACTGGCTGTTCAGTACCAATTCTTTCTGAGGCACATGGAGAAAATAAATGGAAAGCATTGCCTAGGTTTTGTTTCTGGCACTATTTTTGGGTCAAATAAATGAATACAGCCCACCTTTGCTCAAGCATGTTTCATGTCAAGAGAAGTAAGTAAAGAAAAGCTTCCTTTAAAAAATGTGTACTTAAGACAGAGTTGCAGTGTTTGGTCCTAAAAATTTATGTTGGCCCTTAGGTACCAGCAAGGAAAGCATTGAAAGGTGTAAATATTCAGTGAATGGTGTGGGATTGAAAACCCAGAGCCAGGTGCCCAACCCAAGGCATGAGAAAGTCCCAGAGAGGACTCCAGTGTTGGAGCCACCAAAAACTTAACAAATGACACAGCAGGAAGCATGGAAAAGGAAACAAGTCCCAGATGGTTATCCTGCATTGTGGGAAGGCAATGTACATAGCTGGAAATAGAAAAATGGCAATATTAACTGCTGTTATTCACTATGTAAAACTATAGATGTCAGTCTGGCCCATTGCTTCAATGATATACAGGAGAGGTTTCTTAATCCTGACTTAAATATCTCTTGAAAGTGATTCTTGAGGAGTTTATTGGTAGGGACTGAAGCTGTCTGCTCCAGTTTTACAATCACACTTTCTATATTTCTCTGGACTGAACAAGCTAAATTCCCACAGCTTTTTTCCATTTCTCATTTTTAATTGTTTTACATATCTCTATTGTATCAATTTCATTTGTCCCATGAATGGGTTTGAGTAAACTCCTGTATTGTAAAGCTACTAAAAAAAAATGTTACAACTTAAAGCGAGACCTGCCAAGATGAGGACTGAACTATCTCCTGCAGATTTGTTTATTTATACAGGACATTTAAACCTGATATTTAAAACAGTAGCATCACTGACACAGATGACTTGCACTTTATACCACTATGAAGAACAAACAATAGAAATATATCTGTTTCTGTATGGCTGTGTCCAGTATCACAGAGATATCACAGTGACAAATTAATCTCAAAGCCTATAGAGGACATGATGCAAAGAACAGAAATTAGCAGACACTGCTAAAATGTTCTGGAATAACCCTCTAACATTTCCAGTTATGAAGAGATTTATTGATCTTTTCTTAAAATAGAGTTTTCAGCTGAAGTGGTTCAGACAGGCAGAGCATAAGACACGACAAAAAAAAAAAAATCTTCAGAAAAATTAATTCTTTCATGCAGCCCCACATGATTCCAGTGATAGAAAGGAGACTGACCTCTTAATGAAAGGATGGAGGACTGGATGTCATTATTCAAATATCTGATGCTCAAGGAATGGGTGATTAAAAAGGCTTGTAAAATTAGAAGATAGAAAAGTGGTCCTATACAGGTCATTTCTTTTAATTGTGTCTGAAAAATAAGTGCAAAGGAAACCTGTGGAGTGAAGCCAATGTAGCTACACTATGTTTGTGAGGTCAGCCATTTGTGTTCAGAATGGTGCATTTCACATATTCATCAAAAGAATTCTCAGACCCTGGTCCCACAAGTTTTTCTTGAACAATTGATAAGGTGCTCTTTGGCACAAATTTTCCACCACAACTTGCTTCCACACCGATTTTTTGTCCCCTCCTCCCAGCTCCCTTCCTTGGCAAAGTCCTCCCCCTGCCACTGGCAATAACCTTGAGCAAAAAAGAACTGCACTGATTATCAGAAATTAGACTGGAAAAAAAACAAAAACAAAAACAAACAATTTCTGCATCATAAAGCCTGGCTGCATTTAGGTCTTTCAAAACACTCGTTAAAACACATTACTTAGATCTACTTAAGTCACACACAGTTAATCAGAAAAGTGTGTGCATTGTGGAATTATCTTCTCTGCCTCATGTAAATTGCAAATTCTTGACGTTAAAATGAACTATATCAAGCAGACACTATCAACTTTATAACTTAAAGACCAAAGGAAAATAAAATAAAAAGCCAAAAAGATTCAGTGACCATAATGCTAAATCACCAACTTTGATTCCAAAGAAATAAATGTGATAGGATTTTGAAGAACATTTTTACTTTAATCTCTGAGCTAACAGACTGATGCTATCACCTTCTAATCCTCTGTAGCAATGTGCATTTTGTCAAACAAAGATTTACAGTGAAATTTAATTTACTCTGTGTATTTCTTTTTGGTTTTTTCTTTGTTGTTTCTTTGTTTTTGCTTCTTGCTTTGGAGGTTCCTGCACAAGCAACAGATGAATTTTTGCTCTACATCAGGGGAAGGCAAATTGATTCTATGACCTATTTAATGTGCCCTTGATTAAATGCACAAATCAACAAGATCCTGCATCCTGGTGGGGTGGGTTTTTTTTTCTCTTTTTGCTTGATTAGTCAATACAACAGTGAAAGAATATTTTGCTTTTCATGCTGTAATAGGAGACAAATAGATCCTGCAGACCACATCCCAGATGGTGCAAATCAATTGATCTGTGTCACTTAGGCCCTAAACTTCTGTCCTAATTCTCACCAGAATGAATAATGAGATTTCTTAGAGCAGAATGCAATGTAATTTAAATTTATGAAGAACATTTGTAAGCCTCCAGCTCCCTGAAATGGGTTCACAATCTGACTTCACAGTGACTGGAGCCTGGTTCTAGTGAACACCTCACTGGGAAGGGGCATATGTAGATATATATAAACATTAAAGTATTTCTCCTGCTCAGCTGCCTAGGTGGAAAACCTCTGGAATCTATTAAGTAGCTTGTAGGTGCTTTCAGACAAAGCTATGTTTTCCCTTTCCTAACAGCAGGCAGAGAGAAGTACAAAAGTCATAAATTGGATGCTAAACATCAGGCTTCAAAACCCATCAAGCTAAATGCAAAAAAGCTTGGGTTTATTTTCTTTTTGGTTTTAAAGTCTTTAGAGTGCATTCATATCATGCTGCTAAGCTATTTTCAACACTCATGAGGCTTTAATTTGAGAACGGGAAAAGATTTGTATTAGTCACCTCAATTCCATGGGATTCTCAAGCAGGGACTTTGTGAAGCTGAGTAAAGCAGGATCATAAGGAATGGCACAGGCAGTGACAAAAACCATCTCCCACCATCCTGCTGACTCATCTTTTCAGAGAGATATGGCATTATTTTAAGAGAAACTCAAAGCCAAGCAGAATATTTCTCTAATAATGACTATTCATGTAACTACAGATTCATTTCAAAGAGTGGACCCTGATAGCTCAGGCACACTTGAATAATGGAGGAAGAGCTTTGCAATTCATTTGTTCAACTGAGACATGATCCATAGATTTGAGTGTCTGAGAGGCCCTACTTCATACACATGTAAATGGATTTATGAGAGAAAGAGCATAATCCCTTGCTAACATGCACAATCTGGATTGGGGCATCCGATCACTGCATCCACCTAATGTGCTTAAGTCAGCTCCTCATCCCTTTTAAATGCTTGAGGAAGAAGTTATCTAGACAGTGCAGCTGGTTTATTCTTCTTGTGGGATAATAAAAGCTGATAAAGGTGAGTATTCCAAGGAAAATCTAGGCAATGCACATGTTATGAAGAAGACAGAAAACGTAGGGTTAATCTGGGAGGGAATGTGGCCTCCTAGCAGGAAGGCTACTTGGGAATCTCTTCAGGTCTGGGAGAGATGTAAAGGGCATCTATGAGAAATAAAATATTTTGGTTTGTGAGCAACTAAATAAAATATTTTACAGACAAAGTAAATACAATTAGAAATCTGTTGATAAAATTATTAGAGATGTCGATTTGCTTTGCAGGTCTGAGTCTAAAAGGAATAAGTGCAGCAGCTGATGAAAAATCACTTCTTAATCTTTATCAGGCCTCCCATAAAAATCAATTTCCTTTTCTTCTTGGCATTAGATTAAAAGGATAATTAATAGCACTGATTGCATTCCTATTCTAAATTTAGTTAACACTTACCCAGTGCAATAATGCCCCCCAGCCACAAAAATCTGCAGGGAAGCATTTCAAGATCACAGCCCCGGTGCCCTTTTCACTTGCCCAGTGCCCACAACACCATAGCAGGGGTAACAACAGAGCTGTGATGCTGCTCCCACAGGCACACAGCAAATTTGCTCTGGGATTTGTTTTTCCCCGAGGACCTTGCTTAGGTCAGCTAATTAATTGCCCACAGTGCCAGTAGGCAGCTAACAGCTGATAAGGAGAGACAAGGAAACAGAAAACTGTTGAGAAAAAAAAAACAACAAAAAACCCAAAAAACCAACAAAACAACAAAGCGTGTAAAAGACTGTAAAAGTGGTCAAGCAACTGGCCTGTAAAGCTTACTCTCCCTCCTCCTTGGTTAGTTTTCCAAAGCCAAGGCATGTTTAGTCTCAGCACTGATAGCCTTTTCATTTCTGGACAAAGCACACCCTGTCCTCAGTAGCTGCCTCATCCCCCAGGGCACAGCAGATAGCTTCCTTCTGAGGTCACACGTGTAGCCAGTTAAAAATAAAGCTCCGAGATGCCTTTAAATAGCTCTGCTCGAACAAGGTGAGAGGAATCTGGATATGGAGGAACAGGAGAAAAAAAAACGAGAAGATGGAAAAACCTAATCAGAAAAAGGAATGCAACACCAAGGCTTTTACTCATTAATGGTCTACAGCTATTGTAGTTATTTTAGTGTATTTAGGTTGGATTGATTTACACTGAGGCAAAGCTGGAGATGCACAAGAGTTGTGATTATTCAGACCAGCTCTGCTTGTGTGTGTTAACTGATCTTGTAAAGTCCCTGGCAATCAATTCTGTTGAAGATTTAGGTGCAAGTAGCAGTGGCTACACAATGACATCAGGTAAAGCAGGCAAATCAATGCTGGCTTGGCAGGGAGGATTTCCTCCCTGCTTTAAGCTTACCCAGAGCTGTAGCAAAGCAAAGCTGGAGCTCTGGATTCCCCTAGAGTGTATACAGAGAGAGAAAAAGGGCACAAATTGCAACAAACAGCTCCTCTTTAGGTCTCTGAGCAGAATCACAGTTATCATGTTTGCATCTGGGAAGAGTTTAACTGCTTGGAATGAGTTACCACAAAAAAGGCCAGCAGTAAGCTTGAAAGCACAGCTAAAATTGCTTCTATTAATGTCAAAGGCATGCTGTGAAAAGTGTTCTGTGCAAGATAAATAACACCAGTGAATGAAGTTATCCCATCTTGGTTACAGAGAGCCAGGAAATAGTGATTGCTTTATTTTTACAAATAGCTATACTTTTATTAGTTTTGATTATCCTGTAAGACACTATGTTACTTTTAGAAGAGCACATCCTTGTTCCTCACAGCTTACTTGCAGGGGGCCTTTGAGAAATGTACAGCATGTGATGAATGTACAGCTTCCTTAAAACCTGACCTTGATATCTGCAACCATCTTTATGGTGAGGAGGAGCCATTAAAAATTCATTCACTCTGAGCAACATTCTTGGTGTTACATCTATTTATGTTAATAGCTCTAAATTAATATCTTGGCATATTTTCCTGACAAAAGGAGCATTGTACAAGTACTGGGTATTTTGTTCTTGCAAAAAGAATGTTTCACTTTGTGTTCTTTCCCATGGGCAGCTTGTCAAGGCAAATACAGTTCTGGAAAATGTCCACAGTCCAATCAGATGGGAAGCTTTTTAGGTATTGTCTTCACAACTTTCTTCCCCTCTTTTGATGCAGTGCAAGAATAGCCATCCTGCTCACACACAGCCAGTCACTGAGACTCTTCCTGTCCCAAGAATGAGTCAAAAAAGGTCTTACTTCACAGCAGGGAGAGAACTGGGGTTTGTTCATTGTCTGAGGTCATTCCCAAAAGGTGACAAGTGTTCTTTGTGTGTGGTGTTTCTGCCTCTAAGACTTTGGGACTTTCTATGTTGGCAGGGCCACCATACATGGTGTTATTTTTATGGACTGAGACAAATCCTGCAGGGACAAAATCCCTTCAGTTCTGAGTTGGCTGCCTTAGGGAAGGTAAAAGAGAAAAGGAAGCTTTTCTGCAGAACTTCTTGCTGAACCATCACTGGATAGCAAAACACCAAATTAATTATTTGTAACTGTGTCACTCTATCATGATAAATTCATTAAAAACAGCCAGAGTGCTTTTTATCTCCTTTTCCATCCATATCTTCATAGGCACTGTACCTGTGCTGCTTCATGGGACACAGCTGAAATATCTCAGAAAATTAATGAAATAAATATCCCAGAATATTAATGGAATAAAGAGAAAGACACTCACTGTTACATTCCCTACTTAGCACACAGCCTAAGAAGTAACAGGGTCCCCTCCAAATATTTGGATTAATTTGGATACATGCAAAGGCTTGTTTGAAGTTGCAATGAGATATCAGATACTCCCAGGGCCAGAGCAGTCAGAAACCATTTAAGAAACAGTACTGAGACACTGTACTCCTCTTTTCTATCTGAATATATGCTTTGCAAAAGTAAATATTCTCTCTGCTATCTAGTATGTGCTGTATTTTCCAAAGAGCAGTGTGAGTGTCAAACACAACGAACTCAACTGGAATTCTTGGGAAAACAGCCTCTCTGAAAGGAGGGGTCAAACAGCACCTACTCTGCTCTTCCCAGGGCACCAGATTTGTGCTGACACAGCTATCCTGAAATGCAGAAATGTACTGGGCCTGTGTCCCATGCTCCTGCCTCTCCAGCACCATGGCAAGGGGAGAGTTTACCTCTTTTTAACTACCGAAGCACACATTCAAATTTTAAATGCTTAAGTTTGCAAATAACACTAAAAGTGACAAAGTGGAAAGAATCCCCAGCTTTGGTCACTCCAGCACCATGCAAAAAAGGAAATCTCCTCTGGTCATACCTTCCTCTAATCTGAATCTCTGCTGAATCTTTCAGGGGTTGTCTCTTGGAATTGCTGCTGCATGTGAAAGCACACGGAATGGAAGTACCCATGAGATTATAGTGAGCAACAGGTTCCTGTAATTGTGAAAGAGCTCACAGTCCTCAAAATTTAATGCCCTTTGCACATTTTATTCAAGTCTTGTAAAAATTCCTGTCCACTGCCATTGCTCACCACACACTCCCACATCCCTGGTGCTCTTCCCAGTCACAGAGCTCCCATGTCAAGAACTTTTCTCAGCTCATCTCTTGGAGATTGCTGAGGGAAACAATCACAGGGATATCAGCTGTGGGTGCCTGGACTCTTCCAATATTGTCCTGCACTCTCCTGAGAGTCTCTCTTCATCCTCACAGACTTTCTCTGTTATTGAGGTCCGTTCCCCATAGACATCACAAATTTGATATGGAATGAAAAAGCAAGGAATTCTCCTTCTTTGTCCTTGTACAAAACAAAAAAAATAATTACATTTCCCTATTATTTTAGCAGGAATTACCTTTCCACTGCAAAAAGCTGAATTTATCTATCTACCTTCCGTTAACCAGAGATTTATTTTCACTTATTCAGATGATGCCCCTGACTAAATATAGCATGGCAGCTAGTGTGCAACTATCCTTAAAAATACCAACTGTACTATTTCCTTTAAGACTGAAAGGTCTCTTCTCAGTAATACAGAGGACAAAGCCTGCACTGTTGTCAAGCATGGACCTTTATTGTATTTGAAAGTGAGCAGTATTGTTTCAGAAAGGGGCCACCTTGACCACACTGGCAGCTGAAATGCTGGGTTGTGTTCAGAATAAAGATTGTGTTTCCTGTTTTCACCTTCAGACTGCTTCTCAAACATGAACCCTCCACAGAGCACTTAAAAATGATAAACATACATGGTACTCCTAAAAAAGGTGTTAGAAGAGTGAAATAGAGATGGGAGAAACTTGACCTGCTCATGGCACAGCTGCAGATTATGGAACACCTCTAAGAAAGAGGTTAGCAGTTATGCTTGGGAAAATATATTCTTTGCAACATCTAACCTCAGTGGATGAGACTTCTGCCCCCTTCCTACACACCCTTCCATCATATTTCTTGATTTGACTGTGACATCAGCTCTCTAAATGACTCTGATAGGCATCTCCTTGCATAGAACAGGGTAAAAAAAGGCATGTGATTGTGGCACTTACTGATAGGATTTAATGCTTTCAGCACCTCATTCAGACTCCTATTTCATTGCACAGAACTGGCTCCACGAGACACTACCAAAAATAAATGTGACAAGAACAGTTCAGCATACCCTAATAATGGAAATATTAAAAGGATGTTTCAGCTCTCCACAACTTCTTTTCCTAGGTAATTTTGATAATCTTTGTAAAATCAGGCCAGTTGAACTGGCAGTGCAAAGTCTCAAGTTGTCCCTTACTCCTCTCCCAGGACCTCTTTGGGAGGTGGACTAGAAAGCAAATTGAGGCTCATAATACTCTAAATGCTAAAGGGTTTTGTGTCACTTGTTTGCTGCACTCTTTCTCTAAAACCTTCCTCTCCCTTCTCTACTGTAAAAACAGAGGGTGCAGTTCTGATGCCTTCCATCTCAAAACGTGTACTTGAGTATTGGGAAAGGGAAAGAGGGGGGCACTAATGCTGATCAAAGACATGATATGACTTTTGTAAAAGGAATAACCAATTTACTTTTTGGCATGGAAAGCTTAGAGGTCCACAGAAGTCCTGGAGAGGGTGGGCAAGGACTGATGCTTCAACACAACTCCCAGGCAACCCCCTGAGCTGGAATTATTTGGAGGCTGGAGAAGTATTGTGCTAAAGTATCTTGAATGCTTCTCTGATTCTTAAGCTACCCTTAGCAGCTCCCAAGACTCCCTGTAGTGCACAGGATGCTTGATTCACCACAGCCACAGCTGATATTGCAGGTAGAGAGCAGGCAAAGGAGGGGGACCCTTCCTACAGAAGGAGCAACTTGCCATGATCTGCCTTTGCTGGGCTGTAACTCTGCCTGGAGACCTGGGGACAAGGAAATGGAAACTGGGAATAGCACGGCCTCAGCTGGAGCTGATGGGTCAAATTTGAGTTGCTGACCCCATGCAGAAGATGCTCCCTGGGCTGTCCAACATCTCTGTGAAGGTTTGGAGCAAGATCACGTTGTAAACAAGCTGTGGGGAGTTTCTTTCTCATTGCATCTGAACAACTGTGGTTCTGCCTAAATGTTGGTTATAGCAAGTATCCCATCAATAATCTACCTGTGGCTCCCAAGTCTAAACAAAGATAACTTCCTAATGCACTGCATAAGGCATTTCTAGCCTACAGAGATATATTCAGCAACACTGACTCCATCTTGCTGTGCCCATATTGATTCTGAAGTGAAGCCCAGTGTTTTCAAAGCCACACCAAGGCTTCAGAGGATATTACTCTATATTACCTTGTGCCTGTTTCCTTCATGACAATATCAAGGCTTATGTTTTGCCTGATTGATTCCAGCTGATAGCTCTGACATGCTGCAAAAGAAATTGCAGGCTTTAGACTGCGAGGATGACCAAGCAGACCTCAGCATGAATTAGGAACTGACTATGAGTTTTTTTTTTTTTTACTGTGCAACGAATACATTACAGCAGCAAACACTGAAAGATGCAGTAGGCAAAATATGCAGTCCCTGCACAAGCTGGACACTCAGAGAGCTTTGAACCAGCCAAATAATTTCGAGGTTAAATGTTTAAATAATTATGGTAAAACTGGGGGGAAAGAATGCCCAATAGCATCGCTAACAAAATGCACCTACAGTAAATAAAATACAACAAAGTCACTAAATGCTGATCTTTGCCCAGAAACTCAAAGCCAGCTTGGTGCTGAAAATTGTCTGTCTCCTTAAGATTCCTCTTTTAATCTGTTTGGAATAATAAAGGCTTCATTCTGTTTATCTAAGTCTGAATAAAGGCATTTATTTTTAGAGAAGTATCAGCCAGCCCTTGGACAAACCTGTGTTTCCCAGGAAGTACAGGGAAAAGATTTCCTCTGCTGGCCCTTACTTTAGGAACATGGTGACTCCCATGAACTCCAAGATGGCAAGATTGAGTGCTTTTAAGCAATTTTTTTTTTTTCTAGCATAAAGGTAGTGCTTTGATTTAAGACAACAGAGAACAATACACAGTAGGCCACCTTCTGAACAAAAACCTGTGTGAAAAGGAGTCAGGTAAACTTTCCTGAGTTCACTTCATATATCAGAAAAAGGAATCTAAGTGTGCCTGCTTGCACTAGAGGTGTGAAACAAAATGCCTTTTTTCTCAGAGAGAAACAGAGAACCAAAAGAAAAAAAAAAAAAAGAAACAGAACAGAACTCTGCTTGAAAACAAAGTGAAAATAAATCAGCAGTGAATGGATTAGCTTCAGATCAGACTGCCTGGAGCAGCCTGATCTGGAACAGCAGAGCACTCAGGGCTTGTGTTTTTTAAATTAGTTTTAATAAATAGAATCAATAGCTCAGATTATGAAGAAGAACAAAAGCACAGATCAAATCGATCAAGGCTGTAGCTTATCATTATAAGCCAAGGGGTGTCTTCTCTTGTCTGAATGTGATAAGATGGCAAAAGAATCCACTTGCAGCTATTCAGTGTCTCTCCCAGAACAGCTGTACACAGAGCTGGATACTGAAAATACTCCAGGTTATCCAAACATAAACACAGACTCCCTTTCCTTTTCCCCAGAAGGAAAATAAAACCCAAAATAATAAATAAAACCCCAAAATAATATTTTTTTCCTGAAGATAAATGTAGGAATTTACAGGAAGGACAGAACTAAATAGATAAGCAAGCACCAAGCATCTTGCATTATATGTGGGATTTAATGCTCAGGTGAAGAGATTCTTGGTCAGATCACTAGAAAAGTGTATTTCCATGGAGTAGGTTAGGAAAGGGTGTTGGAGAACACCACAGAAGTTCTCTCTAACCCCAGTGCTCAGCCAAGGGCTATCCACTGGAGGGGAACAAGGGAGGTGAATTAACTTCAATCAGGCTTTGGGCAATGGGAGGGGATAGGTGCACACAGGCACCCTGTTTTCCCCTTTATCCTTTTTTGTTTGTTTTGTTGGATTCTTTTTTCCAAAGGGACTTTGCTCCCAAGAAGCTGCAGTGTCTTATTAATGGGAGAACATGGTCACTGAGGAGCTCCCCTTCCATCCCTGCGGTTTTATCCTGTCACCTGGCACCTGGTCACCCTTTCGTCACAGGGGTTTTACCCTGAACACCCTGAGCACCTGCTCTGAGAAATAAGTGCCACACAGAAAATTAAACCGCCTAAACAGCCCCAGCCCCAGCCCCCTTTTCTTCCCCTCCAATGAAATTTTTTGTTTAATTTAAGCAAAGTACAAACCAGCAGTCCTGAATTTATTTTATCAAATATAGTAAAACTGAAGAGGTTTTTGGCACACTATGGGATGACACCCTGGAAGTGTGAGAACAATGCAAAGTGCTGATAACCTCTGCTGACTCCCATTCATCCTCAGGTTGAAAAGCTGGCATCAGTTATGTGGGATTTGTGCTCATGAATAGCACATAAGAGTCTTTTTCATTGTTGTGGTTGAATTATAGATAAACAGCAGAAGAGGAATAGTAATGTTGTAATAATAGAATTTATGACAGATGTACTACTGAAAGTCATTCACATGCTCCAGTGGTGAGCGTGGTTCAAAGCCTATCTGGAACAGACTTCCATCTTGCTAATAAATATTCAGAGACTTTATAGTCTTCAAGGACATAATATTGAACATCTGACAGAAAATTCAGTGCAAATCCATGAACATTTTTTATTACATTTCAATCAGAAGTAGATTCCTTAATGTTTATAGCAAACAGTGCCTTTGCCAGAAGACACAGAACTTTCCTGGGCAAAGTACCCAGTGGTTAACTTAAAGTCCAACAAAATAAACAAAATACCAATTATGATTCAAGCATAGTGCAATTTATTTCCTATTCAGTGAGGAAGAATTGATTTTCCCAGCAGTTTCACTTACACTGTAATGATTATTGCACATAAGACAACTTAAGAAAATGATGGAAAAACAAATTAGTTGGACTGCAGATCATTGGCTTATCTTGACTGCTCACCTTGAAGAGAGAGTTAGGGAAGCATAAGATACAGTGCTGGATGTCAGGGTGCTTGAAACCCCTGCTCTCCTTTCACCTCCTTGATGTCTCATATTAAAATTAAAAAAAAAACCAAAACAAACCAACATTTCCAGCAGGGATGAAACAGCACATTTTGCCAGTCTGAGGGCATCTGCTAAATTTAAAACAATGATAACTTGCTGTGACAGAAGGTAATTAAAGGGTATAAATTGTATAAGAAGTTGGCTACTTCTAATGCTCTCATTTTATTCTAAACATCCATTCATGAGTCACATGAGAAAAACATTGCCACAACTCCTTGGCTTCTGTTAGCTGACACCTCAGTGCTGATGACCAAGTGCTAAAGCAATGCAGTAAAACACTGGGCCCAATATTACGACACAATCCAGGGGAAATCAATAGGAATTCTTCCACTGATTTTTCAATATGTACTGAACAGACAATTTATTGCATGCAGAAACCTGAATAATGGGAACAGAGGTTAACCAATCAGTGGTGCAGTGATAATCTCTTCATGCTGAGATGGAATTGTCCCAATCAGAGTTTCTAATAAAAAAATGAGTTGGCCTCACATTCTTCTCCGGAGACATCCACAATCAGCCAATATTCTGTACATTAAGTGCTGCACATCTTATCTAGCTGATAGAATTTACTGCAAGAGGCTTGGTTAACCATGTTTGGTTTAGCTTAAGGGCAAGAAAAAATGACAGTCAGCATCAACCACTGAAGCTGAAATGTCCCTGTGAAGTTTCACACTCACCCTTCGACAATCATTACGTGCTCCCTCAGATTTATTTCAAAGGCCTGCAACATTACTCTATTCTAAGTGCAGCTTCCTTGCAGAATCTCCTTTTTCCCTCTGTTTTACATGGCAAAAAGTCTTTTAAGTTTCAAATACAAGTTGGCCTTGGAAAAAAATGTGAGAATGCATGGATTTTGTAGCTGATTACTTTGTCAAGAAAATGTGCTGCTAATTTATACCCCTTGACCTGTTGGGTTAGATTCAGAGCTTGTTATTTCACCCTTTTTGATTATTTCACCTCAATAGCCAACTATTTTTTTTTTTTCTAGTGTGACATTCATATCTATTCTTGCAAATGGATTGTTCAAAGAGTAGGTATGATCACAGCCATTCTGTCTCACTTTCTCAGATTAAGAAATGCTTCTGGCAATGAGAAAATGAACATTTGCTCTGGGTTTGACAGTTGTAAAGGATGTTTATTTCCCAGGGCTTTGTTTACAAGGCTGCATTGTTTAAAAGAATATTCTCTGCTGCTTTTGGACTCCCTCTCCATTGCCCTTCTCTGTAGTCTCTCCACCCCCTCAATGTCTCTGTGTAGTGAGGGGCCCAGAACTGGACACAGCACTTCAGGTGTGGCCTCACCAGTGCCCAGTACAGGGGGACAATCCCTACCTTGGTCCTGCTGGCCACACCATTCTTGAGACAGGCCAGGATGCCACTGGCTTTCTTGGCCACCTGGGCACACCTGGCTCATGTTCAGGGCCGCCAACCAGCACCCCCAGGTCCTCTTCTGTGGGCAGTTTCCAGTCACTCTGCCCCCAGCCTTTAACACTTCATGGGGTTGTTGTGGTCTAAGAGCAGGACCAGCACCTCGTCTTGCTTAACCTCACACTGTTGGTCTCAGCCCATCTATCCTGCCTGTACAGATCCCTCTGTAGAGCTTCCTGCCCTCCAGCAGAACAACACTCCCACCCAGCTTGGTGTCGTCTGTGATCAAGGGTGCCCTTGATACCTCATCCAGATCATCAACAAAGATATGGAACAGGACTGGCCCCACTCCTGAGCCCTGGGGGACACCACTAGGCACCTTGAATATGGCACCATTCACCACCAGGCCCTGGGTCCAGCCAGTTCTTACCCAGCCAGGAGTGCACCCGACCAAGCTGTGGGCTGCCAGCTTTTCCCGAAGAATGCTGTGGGAGACAGTATTAAAGAATGCACTGAAATCCAGGCAGTCTGAAATCCTATATCCACAGGCTTTCCCTCACCCACGGGGGATGAGGGTCACCTGGTCATAAACAACCAAGTTGGTCAGACAGGACATGCCTGTCCCAAAGCCCTGCTGACTGGGCCTGGTTCCTTAGTTCTCCTGTATGTGCTCACACTGTGAGAACTTGTGATTGCACTCAAGGTGATCTCTTCCGTAACCATCCCTGGCACCAAGATCAGGCTGACAGGCCTGTAGTTTCCTGGATGCTCCTCCCAGCTCTTCCTGTGGATGGATGCAACACTGTCCAACCTCCAGCTGTCTGGGACTTCCCTGATTAAGCAGGACTGATGGTAAATGAGGGAGAGTGGCTTGGTGAGCCCTTCCACCAGCTCCCTTTGGGTGAGTCACATCTTGTGCCATAGACTTGTGAGTTTTCAGGTGGCCCAGCATATTACTAATTACTTCGTCCTGGATTACAGGGAGTCTATTTTCTCTCCACCTTGGTCTACCAGCTCAGGAGGCTGGTTACCCTGAGGAAAACTGGTCTTACTCTCAAAGAGGCAAAAAAGAAATTATGCATCACAGCCTCTTCTTCATCCTGTATAGCAAGCATTGAAAATATAGAAAGCCCCAACCAAAATATTTTCTGCCTGTGCTTATGCTTTTTGATTTTCCTGTCTCCTTCACTCAAGGGTAATCTTCCAAGGCACACAGATGTTTCAGGTGATTATCCTTTATCTGGCAGAAGTAGCCTCTCAGTGAGTATTGCTATTTCAGCATGGAGATAGCAGGGAATGATTAGTGATTGGTTTGACACTGTTTTCTTTCTGGGCTATATTTTCCATCACCTCTTCTTCAATAAGGTCAGCAAGGGCAAAGACAATTCAGATGACCATGCAAGCTAGGCATAGCTTGGAAAGCATGCTCCTGGGCAGGCTGGCAGGGGAAACATGGGCAGAAGCTCCTATTAGGCAGCTGCTGAAATACAGACACTGAGATTGGAAAAAGACCTTCCACTAGGGAGGAACTCAAAGCCATGGAAACTCCTACACTGATGCTATACTTGATGTTGAAGGTGAAATTTAGACCTTCACATAGTCTGGGTGCACCTTTTTCCTTCTTTGGGCCATTTTTAGAAAAGCAGTTGCTATCTTATTGAAGCTCAAGACTTCTGTGACTTTCGGGCTTCTAGGATTGAGAGCCATCCTGAATCACCTGAGTTCAGACTAACAAAACCCTGAGTGTTGCTATGCAACACAGGCTGAAGCCCAAAGCTGTTCATAAAAATAGGATACCAGCATGTGGTGTTTTACAGAAATCTATAAACTCCTGTACACAATGGACATTGTAGAGATGTACTCTAGCTGGCAAGCCAGCCTAATAAAAACAGCAGTCTGCCACCCCACCAGATCAGAGGTTAACAAGCTTTCTTTGGAATGCAGAAAACCCTCAAGGAGACGCAAGCAGGAGCTCCTGAGGCGTCCCTTGCCTCATTGCCTGTTTCAGCTGATAACCACCTCGGCCTGGAGGACACTTGAGAGATGAATCCACACCTTGAACCAAGGCCGGCTCCTGGCAGCCTCACACCCAGGGTGAAAAAAAGACAAAGCCCTTCAAAGCCTTGAACAAACACCCAGTCTCCCTGATTGCCAGTGTCGCCAGAGCGTCTCTCCCAGACAGCGTCCACATCTCTCAACAGACAAACAAAATGGCAAGGCCTGAACTGGTGCTGGACCACAGCCCTGAGGCCACACGCTGTCCCCACCAGTACATGCATCAGTACATGCAAGGGAATGGGAATCAATCCACTCCTCAGTGGGAACTTCATGGAAACTGCTGGCTCCTTGTCCAGCCTGTGCAGTGCTCTGTTAAGCTCAGGATGGACACGCTCCAATTTCTAAAGTGTTAAAAAACCAACCTGATTTCTGGGGTGCGGACCCATATTCATATAATCAACATGATTTCTGGGGTGTGGGCCCATATTCACATAACAAACAAACAATACTCCCTGACTTCCTTCATTTCTCTACATTATGCTGACATTACGCAGCATAAATGTAGAGAAATGAAGGAAGTCAAAGAAATATTGTTTGTTTGTTATATGAATACTGTAAGCATATACTAAAAAAAATCCTGTGGATGTAAAATTCATGCATTTATGAAGATCTTTAGGTAAGGAGAAATATACAGAGAGCAATTAAACTCATAAAAGGGTGAGATCCTTCCAATTAGTGCTCCACAGGCAGCCCTACTGACCATAACGGAGCCAACCGTTAACCATAATTGAAATACTCACAAAATCTCCACCTCAGCTCTCTTTAAATTACTGGCTGTAACACTGCTGGGAAATGCTGCTCTTCTAATACAGTGACAGAAACTGATACAAGAAAAGTACAGAAAGGAAGAAAGTGGAAGAGGTGATGATGCAGATGTACAGAGTCAATAAAAATGCTTTTGAGAGAAAAAAGCCCTGAATTGGCTTGATATTAAAAAATAGTAGAGTTATAACTTTCTCTGCTGAGATATAGTTAGTAGAAAAAAATACAAATATGCAAGAGGTAATTTCTTTTTGTTTGCTATTTGGAAAAGGGAAACATATTGCTATAGGAGAACAGTCTGGTGAATAAGGTGAGGGTAAGCCACAGGGTTAAACACTGTACTCTTGGGAGATTGCTTGTCTCTTGCAGCCCATAGCTTTGCTGTTACTGTAATAGATAAAATTACATTTACATACTTACCAGGAATGTTGTGAAATCTGTTAAGACAGAAAACTTTGTGAGCCCTAAGACAGTTTTATCAATTCCACGTGGCCCATGAAAACAATTAAAATCTCCCCTAATAATTTAAAACAAATGCAAACTTTTAAAAAATTATTTCATTTGTGTGTTCAATGCCCATTTTATTTTTCCCCACAGTGGTTTCCTGCCTACTGCAATAGCACAAAGTCCTGAATCTGCAAATCAGAGGAGACAGGTACTTTTGCACCTGCGATTTGTCCCACCGGGAAGCAGCGGAGCAGCCTGGGCAAGCAATTAGGATGTGTATGAACGCCTGTGGAATCAGACCCTGGATTTTTTTGTAAGGTATTCCCTCACAGGAGCCACTAATGCTGATTTCAAAGGACTGGAGAATGAGGTCTGGGCTTCATCTGCCATGGCAACAATATACTGCAGATAGGAAATTGCAGCTCGTGGGATTCGGATGCAGCGAGTATTTCCCCAAACCAGTAATTCCACCTAGAAAGTTGTTCTGCCAAGGCAGTTCTTGGTCTGCTGTCATTTCCTAGCACAGCCTGTGCTGCTTTTATGACTCTTCACTCGCCAAAAATGAAAAGCAAAAATTTCCATAGCAGTGCTGTTGGCCAAAGAAAACTTTGGGGAAAAGAGAAGTTTTTTAGCATCAAGCCACTGTCTTTCCATGGGTTTATAGCCCCTGTACTTATACCTTCCTTGCTCAGAAATTTATGTGTATCTACAAATATTCCTGCTGGGAGACTGGACTCCAAGGAAAGACTCTTCAGAATTGATTGCTTCCCAGTAGTTGTCAAGAAGCAAAAAATGGATTTGGCTGTTGGTGTTCTTTTTTTTAAAGCTGTGGAGAGACTGGAGATGCCAGAGGAAGCAGCACAGGTGGTGCTTCCACTGCTGGAGACAGATGTGCTTTGTTACCTCAGTGAATGCCTGTGGCTCTCACAGGCATGAATGTTTCCCACAGAATTTCCCACCTTTTCACAAAGGGTCTGGCCCTCAAAAATGCCTACTGGGCTACTAAAGGCAGCAGCCTAATGTGGTTATACCATGTGATGGTGAAAGAAAGAAATCAAAGCTTACCCTGAAGGGAAGTCCTGAAATCCAAACCTCTCAAAGCCAAGTGTAGGCAGGGCTGTTACACCAGAGATTATTTCTAAGCACAAGACATAGCATAGAATATAAAACCATTAAAAGGCTCCCAAAGGTGTGTCCAAAAGAAAACCATTACAATTCTTACCTTGCCTTTGTGACATCCTTTTCAGTGAAGAAAACCAACCTCCAATAACCACATATCACTTCTTTCTGGTCCTGGTTTTGGGAAAAAGGGACAGGCAGAGGGTCCCTCCTACCATTAGGAGGGGCCTGGGCCCTTTTAGGGGTTACAGCCTGAGATCCATGCTGTCATTTTCCAATCTCATCCATTTTGCCCAGGGCCAAACTGGTTCAGGAAGAAGATAAACACAGACACCCTGTGCACACACACAGGTGTATGGGCATACTTCTTGGGGTAGGATCTGGTTTTAGGGTAGGAGGGAGGGAAGATGTCTTTATAAGTATCCCATGGCTTCCCAAAATTTTGGAACATAAATATAGGGCACCAGAAAAATCTCCTGAGAAAACAAGCACCACTTTCTTTTCCAATCTTCACAAAGTCTATCCATTTCTTCATTGCATGCTACTATTTAGAAAAAAAAAAATCTTCTGATCTTCATTTGAAAGCATATTCCCCCCTTGCTCCACTCTCAAACAAAAGATGAATGAAACACTGAAAACTTGGAATTTTTCCCCACGGCGTGTTTATGCACAGAGTGTTTTTGGAAAATCACTGAAGATTCACAGATTCCTGACTAATAAATATTTATAGATTAATTCCAATTAACTGGCTGTGTTTGGGCAAGGATTCATATCAGAAAGTACATCGTCATGTATGTGGATATGGGGAAACTTTGTGTCAATAGGACCATTCTCAGATGCATTCTCAATGCTCCATAGGCATTCACAAACCAGAATTTCCAGGCAAATATGTTAAAATGCTGACCAGTAATAGCATTCTTCAATGGATGAGAGAGTGAGAAGAGCTGAAAGCTTCAGCCTGCAGCTCACCCAGTGGGTATATGCTTAAAATTGAGGCTGTCCTATCTATAGGAAGATCTGAGTATGTTACTTTTAAGGATACAGCATTATTTATTTAGTCCAGGCAAAGAGGGAGGCTCAGCAAGCTCAATACACTTATGGGAAGCAAGGATTTGTTCAGCTGAGTTGGGTTGGAGGCTGTTTTCATTTCACTCAGACGCATATCTCCCCCTGCATATAATAACAGTCTGTAAGTTCTCCTCCAGCTATCCAGGAGCAAATGATTGTAGGTGGATTGATAAGGTAATGGGAGATAAAAAGCATCCCTACCTTCCAGGCTGAGCTCCTGAAAGATCTAAGGATAGTTGGAGGAAAACATTGAGCAAAAGTAAACAAACCTCAAGCTTTTCTGACCCTAGACCCTCAAGATCAAAGAAATTACACCTGAATAAAAGGCAGAAATCAGGCTCCTTATTATAGTGTACGTGAGACAATTACAAGAAATAATTTTCTATACTCTTACATGAAATCCATGCTTGGTCTGACCTATAATTTGAAATAAGCTTCATTTTAATGACTTAAATTTCACTGCTAATAAGAGCAGCCCAATCAAACCACAGGCAAAGTGTGTGAAATAATTTACAGATTTTGTCTGAAAAGGTCAAGGTCTTAAACAAAGAAAAGTGGCTTTTTCTACCAGAGTTCTTGCCCCTCACTGTGTAAACTAATAGACTGTTATGAAAAATAATACCTGTCTTTTGTGCCTAAACTATCTTGTTTACAGGAAACACACACACATAGAGACAAACACACTCATTCCCAATCAGCTGCTACCAAAATGAACAGCACGGGGCTGAGAGAGCTCCCCACTGCCAGATGGTGAAAATGAATGGAGTTCTTTCCACTGAAGTTAATGAAGCTATGACAATTTAAATTAACTGTGAGCCTACCCCAATTATCTGTTAACTTGCCTGCACAAGGACTTAGGAAAGTTAAGCAGAACTAACTAAACCAAACTGCCAGCAGGAGAGGAGACAGGAGGCATGTTGAACTCTGCACGGGTTTCTTTGGCTCCTCAGCTGGATGTCTCACAGGTTTGCTTATTTTTCTTTGGCAGATAACTCTGCTTGCCTCTGCAGGACCCCCTCCTGTACACACACTGCTGGCAGTCAGAGCAGCTCTCCCTTTGGAATGTATATTCTTGTAATCTCTCCTCTGGGCAGCTCTTTTCCTGTTTTTGTGGCATTCCTCATCCGCTCTCTCCTGTCACCCTTGTTAAACTCTCACACAAGCAGTGTTTCCAGTGACATGTCAGGCTGATGAAACCCCCTCAGCATCTGCACAGAAAACCCTGGAGGTGCACAGCAGACTGGCTCCTGCTGGCTTATCAGGTGACACATTTTATGTGTGACACTCTTCCCGAGAAATGTGATTTGCAGCTTTTAAAGGTACTGTCCCACTGGGGATCTCTTCTCCAGAAATCATCTCAGAAATTTATATGGGATTATCAAGTATTTGAGAAGCTTTTTTAATTTTATTTTTTTAATTTAATCGGCATGGCCTGGGATATTGAGGGAGATAATAAGCTTTACTCTTCAAGACTGCAATGCTGATATGAATGGGCTAAGTGTCTGATCTAGAAAATTATTAACTCAAATTCCCAAGATGCTAAATGTGATTGAGGAGCTGAAAGCACAACTGCATGGACATATACAAGGATAACAGAAGAACTGGCCTGGCTTGGTAGCTCTTACAGTACAGCAGCTGGGTCAGAGCATCAGTGGCACCCACACACATGTCTGCATCCCTCTCTTCATAAACACCCTCAGCTCCCTATGTGAGGGGTGGGAAGGCAGCTCATTGAAGCTGAGGCTGAGCCACATAAGCACTTTAATGTCACTCAAACTCGTGAAAGCATTTCCCTAGAGCTCTGAGTATGCTCTGCTCTCCCAGCCAGCAGCAGTCATCTTTGAGTGATACTCAATAGGATTCCCTGTGCCAAAGTGTCCCTGCATGGGATGAGAGATGGAGTTAATACATTGCAGTATTAGACACGAGAAGGCAACAAAGTCTGGAATGCAGTGTTTTACTTCTGCAGAGTGAAAACTGATGAGTTGTGAGAAACTGTTGTACGGGGAGTAAATGAAGCCAGGAAATCATCCATACTGTGGAAGTGTTTAGCCTAACACACCATTCAGAGCAGAGGAAATTAACTGCTGCGTGACACCAGCGAATTCATGACTCCTCAAATCCGCTCAGTGATTCAGGTTCTCGTTGGAGAAGCAAATGACAGACCTCCATCCTACTTTGCAGTGTCCCCTAGGCTAACCAGCTTCCCCATTTTTACCACATTTTAGTTTAAAACTGTTAATTTCAGATCTTAGTAGGGCTTTTTTTTTTCCCTGCTGTGCCTCAACACTAACTTTGGTATTTACCAGCTCCCATCTCATGAATAACATTACTGTCAAACTCTCCTGGGTTTTTAACTATATTAATGACTTGAATGGGGAGGCACACAAGATGAAGACACCATATTTGAGACAAGAAAATGTAACTCCCACAAATGACTACTTTAATCTTCCAAACACTTTAGAAAAACATTTATTATTATCTCATTCACGAGGCACGTTTTGATTCTTTGTAGGAACTGAACCAGAACATATCTAAAGTGTCTAACAGAGAGGCTTTATTTCAGCTCATCAGCCCAGGAGCCCATTTTGCCTGGTTTCAGATGTGTAGGGATGTGACACAGGCTGGTTTGTGTGTGTGTGTGTGTGCATGTGTATAACAGAGACTGCTGGAGAAACCAGAATTTATACACTGAGAGAATCTCTCTGTAGCTGACCCCAGTGAAGGGCATCAGCTTGGTACCCTCCCAATGCTGCATGCAAACAAAATCAAGTCTTGGCTGTTACTGTTTCCCTGCAAAAAGCTCAGTGATTTAGCAAGTCATTAAGTTTTAAGTGAATGCACTTTCATTTCAAAGATATATTTTATACATACATACATACATACATGTGTGTGCATATATGTATATATATATATATATATATATATATATATATATATACATACACAATTACACAATTATACATCTTCAGACTTGGCCATCCCTCTCTCATACATGCACCAAGCTGCAGACCCTATAAGTAAGGTGGGAGCCATGTGCAAGAATTTATTTATAGCATCAGGAGTAAGCCAGCAGAGAACTGCACTGCAAGGCACTTCCATTGTGTGCAGTATAACTCCTTGTGTTCAAAAGCTCCTGGAGGTTTAGAAATTGAATGTTTCTGTAAATATATATATCTTTGGTCATTTATACCAGCCAAGGATCTGTCCTGCTGAGTTTATTATCCTTTTGTGTAAATTTCCTCTGTTTCTTTCTCTTCCTCTCTTATGATCTGCCCATTTCTTTTTATCCTCCCAATTAAAATGTTAAATAAGAATCCAGCCTAAGGATTGGACCACTGCACTGATATACAGACAGCAATCTTACAGCAACTATGTTGTTTTCTGTTTCAAAGGAGGAACTGATCATAAATTCAGGAAGAGAAGAATGTAACCCTAACAGATGCAAAGCTGGTTTGAATTAAAAACTAAAATAATTAAAAAGGCTTTAGTCAGCATGTAATATGTTCTCAATATGCTCTGCTGTGAAAACATTCTCATCTTATTCCTGAAAAGATGAGAGTGGGATTATTGATTGACTGTACGATTAATCACCACAACACAGAGAGTTCAAAGCTTCATGGGTCTTAATTTTGTGAGTTTACTTTATCCTCTCACACCTTGCCTTTCTTAGGTTAAGGTCAGTCCATCAGTATAAACACCCAAGCAAGAAGTGTAGCTGTTTGCAGGTTTCAGTGTAATTTCAACTCTAAGTGTGAAAGAATAAAGAAACATCCTAATTGCAGCTGTCAGTAACAGTGTTGCGGCTACAATTCACATAATTTGCAGATTCTGTCGCTGGGAAGCACGTCTGACTCACTCAGTACACAGCACAGGATTTGCTATTTCTAGGCAGCTGATGTTTTAGTGCTCAGACATCTACTCAGCCTTGACTTGATAGTCTAAAGTAAATATCCTTGAGCAATTGTAAAAAAACACCTATGCAGCGAGCAAGTAAAAAACCCTGCTGTTTATAGTTTGCAGATGCTTGGGAGAAAACACTCTATATAACATAGCTCTAAACTGCTCTGACAATGGCTAAACTGCCTCCTAGAATCATGGAATCATTGTGGCTGCAAAAGAACTCCCAGATAATTGAGTCCAACCATGAAGCCAGCACTACCTTGTTCACCACTCAGCCGTGTCCCCAAGTGCCACATCCACAGAGATTCCACCACCTCCCTGGGCAGCCCATTCCAACGCCTGATGACCCTTTCAGGGAAGAAATTTCTCCTAATATTGAACCCAATAAGCCCTTGGCATAGCTTGAGACCATTTCCTGTTTTCCTGTTACTTGGTGTTATCCAAATGTTTCTACTCAGTTTGTTAAATCTTAAGAAGGATCCATTCTGAGAACGTTATTTTTGTTTGCATTACAAAGCAAGGCCTCTTATGAATAAATGAAATCCTGCTGAATACTGATGATGGATTACAAAACTTGACACTGGATTTTAAGGCTGGAATAGATCTTCAAGCAGCAAACTGCCTGCAATTTCTACTGAGTCACTCCCTCCTCTCTTCCCTAGAGGCAAATAATTGTTAATACTTGACCCAGGTGAGCCTACATTTCCCATCTGAACTGCTGGACTCTGGTTTCTGATAGATTGACTCCAAATTTGTAAGTCAGAGCCATCTCTCAGGCATTTTTGGTATGCATAAAAAAACAGCAAAAATTCTTCTATCCAGGCAAAGATCATAAAGCAAAGCAGCTAATAACCACAGCCTCCCCTGTAAACACTCAGAACATGCCAGTTGCAGAATGCTTGGAAATCTGCAAAAGGCAATGGACAAACCGAGCTGTAATTATCCTACCATGAGATTTTGGCCTGTAAGTGAGAAAGTAGATGTGGCAGAAAATAGAGTGATGGAAGCACGTGGATCCAGATCCCTGCTCTGTTTCCATGAGGTGAGTACAAATTGAAATCACTCACCCTAAGAGGCTGCCAGCCTTCCCTCTGCAGCACCCTTGCTAAATCCAGCCATGAGCAAACCCCTGTCTCATGCACCACACTGCAGAGCTCAAGTTTCCCTTGGAACCCAAGCTCTCTCTGTTGGGAAGCCAATCACCAAAAAATCCCTCACAGCAGGATGTGCTCAGGACCAACACTAAACACTGAAAAATAACAACAATTAAAAAATTCAGCAGTGGAAAGAGATAACTGTTAGGGAGGGCTCTATTTTTACCTTTATCATGAGTTTTCCTACCAAGTGTCTAAGCTGATTGCTACATGCCAGTGTCCCAACTCCAGACACAGCTGTAGTGAAATAGAAACACACAGCAAAGGGAGAAGTGCTTGAGGCTGATCAGGCTCATGTTCTCACTCTAAAGCATTCACCAGCATGCTGTTCAACATTCTAAAGGCACTAGGGAAGGACTCTAAGATAACTTAGGAAAGCTATCACAATCACATAAAGAAAGGTGAAGAGTTGTAAGTGTACTGAAGTGAACCCCTCTCCTTTATATTTATATAAATAAAACCAGACTGCATCCAGACTCCCAGAATTGAGCTCTTAGGTGAAAAAAGTACCTTCTATGATCTGTATGTAGCAAGAAGTCTCTGCTTGTGTCCTGTACAGAGTTCTTAGACACTATGGCCTTCTGTGCTTAAGCTAGTACACTGATCAAAAAACTCTTTTCACCCATTAAGACTTTTTGAGAAAACATAAAGCAAGATTTTCCTGCTAGCAGGAGTGTACCTGAAGTGTCATCTGGAGCAGTAAAACTTATTTTAGTCACCTGAATCACCCCACTGGGCACTCAGAGGAGAGATGCAGACGAAAGCACTTTTCTAGAGTTCCCCTTTGATCCTGAAGGAAAAATCTAAGATTTATTTGTCACTTGATAGCTCTTCAGCTAATGTATCTGCCTTTGGTAATGCTAAGGTTTGGTATATTCAAAGCTACTCTAGGCAGCTTTCAAATTTTTAAGGCATGCTGAAATCAGTCCCAGGGCTATACTGATGGAATGGGACCTGAATTACTTCCTGAGAAACCAAAAGCTGGTTTATTTTGAGAAAGTGAGAAGAGAGTAAAATTGAGAGATTCTAAATCCAGTATTTGCACAGCACTGGCAGAAGAAAGGATTTGTTTGCTGTTTTCAGTCACACTAATATTGTATGCTGCCTGTTTCAGAGAATAGCACTCGTGCTAAGAACCCACAAATTAGCATCCTCAACAAACCCTCGAGAAGTTAACAAGGAGAAAACAAATCCCATTTTACTAACAGGTGTTTTTCAGCAATACTCTACTTTGCAGAAATAATTAAAAAATGCTTTTGCTTAATCCCTAGAAGGCAGACCTTAACTGTGTAATCTAAAGAAACAATCAAAGCAAAATTAAACAAAATTAGCTGTACATGCCTGGAGCACAGTGCACTCAAGATTTAGATGACCTAAATCACAGATGGATTAGTTTTTCCTCTGGTTGTGAGAATGATTTAAACTTTTACTGACCTTTTGTGGTTAATTCAGACATTTCTCTCAAGTTTTCACTGCAGTCTGCTTAGTCAGTGAGCATAACAACCCCTCCTTCTGAAGAAAACAAAACTTCTACCCTAAGAAAACAAAACTGCTACCCTAACAAAACTGTGGCATAATAATCATGGATATACAGTGGTGTGTAAAATTGGGATGGGGGTGTATTTTTCTTACTAGAGACACATCATTCCTCATTGTATCCTCCCTTCAAACTTGCCACCCAACTTATTAATCAAAGGCTTTAACCAGGATTACTCCTTTTGGTTTTGCTTTAGGTTGTAACAATGCCAGATGTCTGTGGGGGTGTTGGCAAAGGGTGATATTTGCCTTCAAACTGTTCAAATGAAAACATTCACTTGCAGTTAGATATTTGCCATTGCGCAAGCTCCTTTGCTTGCCTGTGCTACTGACACAGAAAACATCTGCCACACGTTATTTTTGTATTGCTCACGTTACTTTTATGAAAATAATGAGAAGCTTTAAGACAGACAAAACCCCCTCTCTATCTTCACATTGTTCACTCTCTCGAAGCACAGTCACGCCGCTCCTGTGGCGGAGGAGGATCCCTCTCTGAATGTTTATCAGAGTCCTTTCTGCAATGCCTTTGAGATTTCAAAGGGAAAACATTAAGTTGCTTCTTGGCAAGCAAGCACAAACCTTTGGAAAACTCCTGCAGTACAAACAAACACTCATCATCGACTTGTTTGGGGCAGACAAGTTGCTCTGCACGTTCCGACAGCGCTAAAAGCAAAGCTGTAAAGAAAGCTTAGACTTTATGCTTCAAATTACTGTCACAGTACCAAGGATGCTTGTTTCAAATTTAGCCTGCACTTTGTATTATAACGTGCAAAATCCTTCCTTAACAGAGACCTCACAATGAGCATGATCAGAGAAATGGAGAGGAGTTTCAAGGTGTAATTGAGCGAGCATCAGAGGAAGGGCTGTGCTTAGCAAACAGCCACTATGGAGTCTCCCAAGTGACTCCCTCAAACCTGACCTTTGGCTGGCCAGGCAGCTGCTCCTTTGGAGAGCCAGCCACAAGGCTGCTGCTACCAACCACAAAGGTGCTGCTCCCAACCACAAAGGTGCTGCTCCCAACCTCAAGGCTGCTGCTCCCGACTGCTCCCTCTCCCTACTTACAGCTCAGTGGCGTTGGCAGGGATGTCCCGGGGAACCTGGACCACCTGGCTCTCCTGGCAGATGAAGACCCTGCCCAGGCAGTGGCAGGCAGGGTGCTGGCATCCCAGGCAGCCCACCAGGAGCAAGAGCAGCAGGCAGGAGAGGGCTGAAGACATCTCTGCCCTCACATCTGTGCCCATCCCTTTATCGGAAAAGGAGGAATGCAGAGACCTCCCAGGCCGGCTCTCTGGATGGAAGATCCGCCCCAAAAGCTGGGACAAACCATGTGGCTCTTAGGGGATGACTTCTCTGCAAGTTTCACTTTGTGACCCCGCATTCCTCATGGCGTTGGAGTGGGGATAGAGATGGGAAATGATTTTTCATGACAAGAGTATTTTGTATTTCAACTGGTGTTGAAATCAGGGGGCTGAGCTGTACTAACCAGCTGTACTAACCAGGGCTCTTTTAACATTCCTTCTCAGCTACACTATTTTTCATGTCTTGCTTGGTGAGACCAAGGGACAACAAAGCATTTTGACTTTCTGCACCCCAAACCCTTTTTGTCCCTGAAGGAGAAGCACTCTATTTATGGCAGTATTTATGCTCCCATTCATGGATCCAAGAACCCCTGCTTTTGTATTTTTCTTAGGCAAAAGTATGCTAGTAGTATTTTATATAGTCTACTTCATGGGGTAAGAGCTCTACAGACCTGAAGCCACAGCTAAATAATGCCTTTTTTCTCACAGCTGTGATTATTTTTCATGCAGTTGCTGATTCATCTTTTCTTTTTCCATTTGGCACCTTTATTGGAATCCAAACAGAAGAAAACTCCACAATCCAAATTCTCCCTGTGGACTGGTAAACTAATTTCATCATCTAGAACAGAAATCCTAGAAATATTGCCAGATGACTATTTGTGACACAACAGGAGGAAAACAGCCTCAAGAATATCATCAGAAGGTTGAAACTTGTCTTTGAGTTCCTATTTATTTTTTTTTACTTTTTTGAGTGAGCTAAATTATCTCACTACAAATATTAATCCTTGAGGCCCTGTGAACTCTTTGCTGTCACTGAATCAAGCTGCACCAGGCCATTGCCTGGGACCAGAACTCTACAAGGCACCTGAAATGAGCATTTTGACATAAAGGTTTTTTTGTGGTGTTTTTTAAAAAAAAATTATTTGTTTTTTTTGAGTGTTCTGTTGGTTTTTCTCTAAAACCATAAATAGTTGCTTAAGACATGCAGAGCTTATAAATCATGTACATTTTAAATAAGGGAGGGAGCCATGGGTGATTCTGTTGAACCTGACTCACATTTAATCCTTCCCATTGCTTGGAAGGATTTCTTAATCTTGTTAAAAGCTGCTGTTAGCTTGTTTGTCATAGTTTTTTAAGTGGTTGGGTTTTTTTTCTTGTCTTTCATAATCAAAAAGCATTAACAAATGTAATGAGACAAAAGACAGTTTGTTTTCCCTGAATTGTGTGACAAAAAGTTTCCATCATTCTCACTTTTAAAACAAGCCTCATAACATAGATGTTTCTTAAGGGAACTAATTAAGATTTTTAAAATAATTACAATAATTCTTAAACTTAAGGCTTACCCCAGTTGTACCAAATATTTCCACCCATTGATTTAAGCCTACTCAAGATGAGAAGTTAGATTCACATAGGAAAAAAAGTAAGGAAAAATCATGACAATTTTTGTCTAAAAATGGTAGGCTTGTAACGAGTTGTAAAAGTATTCTTTTAGTTGTATGTGTAAAACAGAGTCCATTTTTCTAAGTTTCACAGTGACTGCCAGAAAAAAAAAATTTCTAAAACCTTGCTGACCGACTTTTTCCTTATCTCTCTGTCTTCCTTTTTCTTTGAAAGATCTTAAACCTACAAGGTCTTCTGAAATAAGTAAAACCTTCAGTCACCTTCATCCTCAATGGGATGAAAACTGAAGAATTGCACCCTATGATCAAAGACATTCCTATTTAGTTAAATTTTTGCTGTGGCCCACTGAAAGTTGGAATAACGACACACTTCAGGATTTAAACAAATGCCAGGAAGACAAATCATTTGAGGCTTTTGAGGTTTTGTCTTTTCAATACAAAGTCCTTAACTCCTGCAGAAGCAGGCTGAGAAAACCTCCAAAATACAAAATGTAAAGTTTCAGGCATATAAAGAGTACAGGAGTATTTGGATTTAAAGGAATTTAAGCTGTATCTCTTCATACTGAAATTCATCAGTATAAATGGTTATGTTATACTGATGAAATGGATAGTAATATTTATGACATGGTTGAAAAAGTGGTAACATTCTCTGAATGTCAAAACAATTTTCACTGATATGAGGACATCACAATTTGATTAACTTTGGGATTCATATATCAAACCATGAAAGTTGCTTCAAATTATAGCAATAATTCTTCTAAATATACAAAAGTCAGGAGATCAAAAATATCACAACAATTACAAGGGATTTTTCCAATTAATTAGTGGAAACCAAAACTATAATAACTATGTTTGATTTTAATACAGCTAGTAAAATAGAGATATTTTAAAACATCAGGTCAGGCTCAGTAGAAAATCATGAACATAATGAACAAATATTGGAGGGAGGTTGTCTCTTTTCCATTTTTGTCTGATGAGACCATTTTATCAGTACAATACACACTGCTCCACTTTCACTTACATCAGTTAAAAATCAGATGACAATTATTAAATAATATAAACTCCTTATCCAGACTGCAAGCTTCTCTTGTAATACTGCAGAGATAAGATTTTGATGGAAATATGCAAGTATCATTGCATTCAATAAAATCAGGCTGGTATGCTAAACACAACTGACATTTCATTCATATTGGAACAAGCACTAAATCAGGACCACACTAAAACTCCCTGAGGATACATGAACACTCAGAAGGATCTCTGAGTTGTTTTAAAGATACCATCCAAGCTCTTGAAGAATAGATTCTGGTGTCTATTAATGTTTTCAGCTGGGAAACTCTGTCCTAATTTTGCACATAAATGTCAAATGACACACAGCCACATCAGCAGAGTCCCCTGCACTGATGGATCAGCTGGTGATCCTCTCACTCCCAGCTCAGGAGCACAGTTGTCTCCTCTTGGGGAGAAAATTCTTATAAAAGAGGGGGAAAAAAATCCCTTCCTGGTATCTTTCTGTGGACTTTGCACTCCCAAGTCATTCCTGAGTGCCAGGTTGGAGCTGTGACCATGTCTGAAACCCCACAGGACCTGTTGCAGGGGACCACCATCAGAGCATCAGTGCTAGGAGCAAGTATGCACTGCCACTGAGACTCATGCTGTTGAATGTGTAAATGCAGAGATGATGGTGCTTTCAGATATTTATGAGAGCCTTATCTTTGCATCCATTTGCAGAAGAACTATGCTCCAGCTGGCAAATTGGTCTTGAGAGTGTAAACTGTTTTCCTGGGTAAGAAAACAGAAATTTCCCCAAATTGAAGCGCTGTAGCAACAGAGATGCAATTAAGTGAATTATGACAGATATTCAATGAAGATGTTACAGATTATGAAATTAGATGATGTCTGAGACAAGCAGTTAATTCAAGGTTACGAACTCAACAGGGGATCTTTTTTAAGATGGTAGTTAGGGAGTCTGTTTGATAGGACTGGCCTCTAAAATCAGCACTGGCCTCTAAAATCAGCTCTGGTTGAATTTTGCAAACACTGAGACAGAGGAGCCAAGGGGATCTGCAGACTCCATGCTCTGACCAAGCAGCAGTGCCTGTCCTGGGCCATGCTGTCACCTGGATGGATGAGGTTACAGTGGGAAATAAAATGAGCCAGCCCACCTCTCTCTCTCTTGCCCTCGATAAACTTGCTTCAAAGACAGCTCTGAGCCTTTTCTCTGCAGTGTTCATGTGGCCAGGTCAGCACCTAAATCCAGCTGCTGGATGTGTGGGAGCAGCTCTTTTCTTTAAGGCAGGAAGGTCACCAGGTTCTGGAGTGCATCAACCTAGAGGCAAGCAAGTCCACAGCAGCATCTGCTTGTGTTTCTCTCCTCTGAAACACAGCATGACAGCTAATTAGGTAAATACTCTTTCTACTGATGTTTCCCAGCCTCAGAACTCTGTTTAATTACTGAAGACCTCTTTATCAGTGGCTTTGCTTAACAATAAGCATTCTCTAAAAATGTGTAGGCAAATCAATCACCTGCATGAACAGATGACATAAAAAACACATCCAAAAGAGGTTTATCCTTTCAGAGTGGATATTTCTGCTCTTTTGAGGATTTTCAGCACAGAGTTTCCCCCTGTGGCTTTACAAGCTGCAATAGTCTCTACTGTCCTGACTGCCATGCTATGAGAAGAAAAAGGTGTTTTCTATCCAGAAAAGCTGGCAATGTGAGCTGGAGCAGATCCTAAAAGGAAATTAGAGGAAAAATTACTAGAAAGGTCTTTGACACATCACTGATTTACCTTTATTGAATGACCAACATGGGTCTTAAAACAGCAGATCATTGAGGCAAACAGATCGTTGACCTGATAAAAATATAATGTTTTAGGCGCTTTCCAGAAATAGCCGTTCTGAACAGAATATTTTTAGCTTCACCTCTTTCTGCGAATGGGGATTATTTTAAAATACATTTGAATGGACAGACTTTATGTGTGCCCTCGGTGCTGAGAACATAAAACGTTAAAGTAGCCTAATAAAAGCAGTATTATTGCTCTCTCAGTTCCTTTAGCCATCTGCTCGCATGAAACCTCAACTCCAAAGTGGAGTGAAGCAGAGACGGTAGATCATCCACCAGAGGGAGTGCACTGACTCGGGAAGAGAACACACCCGTGTGAGGCAAAGGCTCAGAAATTGCATGGAATTATGCCCATGACGATTTCCTGTGCCTGTCTGACTCTTGACCTCACAACTTGGCTGTGATGAGTCGCTCCCTTGTTAAATTGCACCCCTGCAGAAGCCAGAGCTGCCCATCACATGGAGCTGTGTCCAATGCAGCAGCCAGCAGCTGCACTGTGGCTCGCTCTTCCCTCCTGCTTGAAGATGAATTAGGATCTTGTGTAAACAGTCCTACCTATCTATTCAGCTCAGGAAGGATATTGCCCAACATGGAAAGGTCTCATAAATTTCTGATTTTTCTGCTGACACATCTCAGTGTGCTATGGCCTAGGGGAGTTTTGACTTTCTTAATTTCCCTCTGCCCCAATACTTTTATGGCTTTGATGGCTAACTCAGTCCTTTATCTGTGTGATTTTTCTGAGGCAATCTGAGGATATAAGCACCTCATGTGTTTTCATAGCACAGGAGACATATGCAAGAGGCAAGAGTGAAGTTAGAGACTAATCTTTGTCATTCCATCTAGTGCTGCTCCTCGAGTTCAGGTCTGTTCATCCCCAGCCGATAATAAAAGACGCAGCCCATCTGCTGGGTTTCTCTCACATGTCTGCAGAAGCACAGTTATAGAAGTACTTTTTCTTTGCACTGTCTATGAGTGGGTTTGACTAGACCAAAATAATGCACAAGAGACACCAAAGCCAGCCTAGAATCACACTTTGCGCCGTATTTTCTCCACTGACGCCTTCCCCAGCCAGAAAAAGGTACCTGAAGGTCAGGGATGCGAGGAAAGAGAAACCTTGCCTGAGTGTGGGGTCAAGGAGCCTGCCCACGGGCATCAATAACCATGCACTGCTCACGTCAGCAGCAGGGGAAACCCATGGAATCCAACAGGGACAGACAAATGTGACCGTGTTCACAGGAGTCTCAGGTTGAGGGAGGAGACGAGGATGTGACTCCATGTTTCAGAAAGCTTGATTTATTATTTTATGATATATATTACGTTAAAACTATACTAAAAGAATAGAAGAAAGGATTTCATCGGAAGGCTATCTAGAAATAGAATAGCAAAGAATGATAACAAAGGTTTGTGGCTCAGACTCTCTGTCTGAGCCAGCTGGGCTGTGATTGGCCATTAATTAGAAACAATCACCATGGACCAACCACAGATGCACCTGTTGCATTCCACAGCAGCAGATAATCAATGTTTACATTTTGTTTCTGAGGCCTCTCAGCTTCTCAGGAGGAAAAGTCCTAAGGAAAGGATTTTGCATAAAAGATGTCTGTGACAAACACAAAGCCCCAAAGCTGTGGAGGACAAACTCCCTGCAGCGATGCAGGCTGGGCACTGCCTGTTCAGGGAGCAGATCTGCTGCTAAATTGAGAGATGTGGTTATTCCCCTTTACTCAGGACTTTTGGACAGCACTGCATCCATTCTGGGATGCCCAGACATCATTTAGCTGAATGAGGGCAGGGAAGAACCATGATGGTCAGGGCAGGAGCACTTTCTCTGTGAGCTGAAACTGTGAGAACAGAGCCCAGGGAAGGAGTGCCCTGTGGGCACTAAAAGTAGCCCCAGTGCCTATGAAGGGATGGCCTGTGGACACATAAAAACAGTCCCCAGTGCCTGCAGGATGGTGACCAACAAGTGGACCCAAAGATGCAGAGATGAAGGGTAGGGGAGCAAAAAGTACCAGACTTGAGTTGAAACAAGTGGCATTCAGAGTGGATACAAGGAGAAAATTTTTCATCTTGAGGACACTGAAGCAGGGGCACAAGCTGCTGGAGAGGTCACATTCTCTCCTTCCACAGAAGCTTAAAAGACCAGACTGAATAAGTCCCTGTGCAGCCCAGTTTGGCCTCACATTGACCAACATGTGGGACCTCCCCAGGTCCCTCTTTCACCTGAATCCTTTTGTGATTCTACTTATGGCTCAGGGACGAAGAAAAACCTCCCTAGGATGTTTAAAATAGAGACTGACTCTCCATGCTTTTCCTCAACCTACACTGCCACTTGCTTTTGAGCGTGGTTACAATATACTACTGAGCTATAAGTATTTAATTCCTAAAGAAGGGAGAACTGTTTGTCAGCATGAGCAAAATAGGCTGGCAATGCTTTCTGCCCAGCATTTCAAAGTTCACAAACCTGCCATTCAGGACAGTTTAGTAACAAACCTGCAGTCCTTACTCATTAGAATTCAAGAGGATATTAATTCTTTCAAGTATGATTTATTATGACATAAAATGAATTAAAGAAACTTTAATGATGCCTCCACCACATGCCATAATTATCATCTCATATTAAAGAAGGAGAGCTGCCTGGCAGAGCATACATGAGAAGTTTGAAAGATTGAAGTATAGAGATATCTGTAAAGAGAAAATTTGTTTAATTCCTCTCATACTTAAAATTAGCCCATAGACAGTGCTAATAACCTGTTGTTTGGCCATTTGAAAACCAAATTTCCCTAAATTCACTCAGGTTGGGTGAGCATTTCTAGCATTAAAATACATTAAAGAGATCTGAAATGGAAATATCTTTACAATGTACCTATCTTCTATTTTGTTTTGACCTCATACAGCCTAAGAGAAACCATCTGCATGAGAAAAGGAAGAACTCAGCTGTGATTGATACATGAAAGACACTAAATATCCTTCTGGGAAATTAATTTCATTCTGACACTTAATAAAAAAAAAAAAGAGAGAGGCAAGAGTGAAAAATTAACATTTGTTAAGGCTTATAAAGAAGATGCAGATTACTAACTAATCCCTATAGCAGATTGAAGAAGAAGGAGAGAAGAAAAAAGAAGCATTGTGCAATTAGAGTAGATTATTAATATTGATAGAAGGAGGTTAAAAAAGTGGCTCAATTACTTTGGAGGAATAGTGTTTTGTGTACTTTTAGCTTCCTGACAGGTAGGCTAAATAAGCTGCCTGAGGTGACAATTAGGAGCCAAAGAGTCACTGAATCTTCTTTTAGCACTATACAGCGAGAATGAATATTGCAGATTTGTTTTAAAGCATCCTTGAAAGGTCATCCAAGGGTCATGCAAGGCTTTTCCTACTTTTGCTGGAGCTTTTACAGAAAAAAAATAAATTATTTTGCTTCATTCAGTGGCTGATGTGGAATGACATTAAAACCTAAATATTATTCCAATCTCTGGCAACCATTTTCCTCTTCCACTTTTCCCTGAGCTTCCTGCTGGGGCTCCTCAGCTGCTGCTGAGCAGTCCTGTTTTCCACAAAAAGATCCACTGGAATTAATAGGATTACTTATGGAACAAGGTTCTGCCAAACATGACTAAAAAATTCAGGACCTTCCCCTTAGCATATAAAATAATGAAAAATGACACATGCACTTGAAAGCAAGCAAATGAGCACTGAAAAGAAAGATGGGCATGTCTAAGTCTTTACACAGCTGTAGCCCTGGAAAAAATGAAAAAGAACAGCTCCAAGTTGCTTCAGAAAGCTCAAATTAGTGCTGTAAGACTGCTCATGATATATTCATCCTTGGAATAGCTGTCCTTTGACACTTTTTCTGTCAGGAAGCAGGTTATGGCATGGAAGGTGACAAAGAGGAGCCTGCGATCCTTGATCTGCTGCAATTGCTCTCGATGCAGAGGGAGCAGGTCAGGCCCAGCTCTCTGCAAGAGGAGAAGAATAAGGTCCTGACTTTGCTCTTAAGGCACAGATAGAGTGGCAGGTAGGCTAATGAGATTCTGCAGATGATGAGAAAGAAGCTTGTCCGTATTTCTGAGGTGCTTTATAGCCCTCATTACCATGCTATCAAAGTGCTCCCAGCTCTTATGCCCATTTTTGTCCCCATTTCTGCAGCAAAGAAAGACCTCCAGCATCATTTTACAAATTATATCAGGGGAATTAATAGCACATCTGCTGGCTGGTGATGGGGAGATTCCCTGGGGTACAGCCAGAGACTCCAGAGAGGTGCAGATCTGTGCACAACCCCAAAGAGAGCTGCCCAAGCTGGGGAGCTGGGCTGTGGGCTGCTGAGCTGCAAACACACACGTGGGACTTCTGACCTCCCCCTGGCCCACCTGCAGTCCCTTTTGGCATCTGCACACCCAGCTGGGGCCTGGCAATGCAAGCGCATCCCTGCTGCCTGCAGGGATTCACCGCCATCCACCCTGGGAAGCTGAGGAAGGACAGAGAAGCACTGTGGCTCCTCCTCACATCCCAGCCAAGATCTCAAATTTCCGTTGTCTCTGAAACCCCATCCCCAGCATTTCCACAGGATTTACTTGCTCCTCAAAGGATTCAAACAAACTTTACAAGCCGCAGTTGAAGCCCTAACAGATGTACAGCTACCCAAATTGAAATCTGGCCAGTGTAGAAGACTCTGACCTGTGTAGGAAAAGCAAGTGCTAACAGATTTGTGTTAGCCTGCCCACCCTGACAGATTGCATGTCTTTCACTCAGAAGGGCTCCTGTGGCTGCTGCCATCCTTGTGACAATGCTGGGATGTCATTCACTGATGGGTTAGAGAAGAAAAGTTTTAGATATAGAAAAAACATTTAAATCTCTTGAGTGCTGCAAGCTAAAAGCAGAAAAAAGGACAAAATCCATCACATATTTCACTTTTCTTACCTCAGTATATTTCACTTTTCTAACCTCAGTATATTTATTTTTTCTTATCTCTACGACAGTTTTCACTCATGTGACATGGTTTATCACGATATAATTTATCAACAATTGACACATCCTGTTTTATGCGATGAAAAAAGCAAATACTTTTGGGACTAAGCTGGCCACAGTTTAGGCATAACAACCTGAAACCAGACTGCAAGACTGTTTTACCTTTCATGGTCCCCTTCCTTTGGTGTTTTTAAGATGGACCACAAAGGTGAAACACAACCTGTTAAACCCTGTCAAATGAAGACCAGACCTTGACTAATTTTTGCTTGCCCAGATGAATTTCAAAGTGCTTGGAGACCCACAAGCTCTCAGAGGTGAGGTTTTTGTACTGTCTCTTAGAAAGTGATATGATTGTTATAAATGATCAATTTCGGAAGCCAATTTTATCAA
>JAHXMQ010012337.1:34655506-34683977 GCA_020466415.1 Ammodramus savannarum pratensis | reverse complement strand
AAATCCTTGCTTCTATTCTTTTAGTATAGTTTTAATGTAATACATATATTATAAGATAATAAATTAAGCTTTCTGAAACATGGAGTCAGATCCTTGTCTCTTCCCTCATCCAAGACCCCTGTGAACACGGTCACACTGAACCCCATCCAGGGCGTGGTAAGGATGTCCCTAAGGATGCCCCTTGGGAAGCTGCTGGCAGTGGCTGCTCTGTGCTGAGAGGAATCAGAGAGCCAGTGAGGGCTGATAACACAATCACACTGGTTAACTCCAGCTCCACATGACCAGCAACCTTCACAAAAACCAATGGCAATCACCCAGGGGGTGTGAGAGAACTCAGATCAAGCAGTTGAGTTATTAATGGCAGTTTGCAAGCAGATCAACCACTTAAAATATCCTCCAGTCTAAAGATTAGGTGCAGCATCAATCCTTGAGATAAGGTTCCAGGGAGATCTGAGGAATCACAGGCCTGTAATCGTGACAACACTGGGCAAATTAGCAGAAACTGTAATAAAGGATGCATCTACAGAGTGTGGAAATCTGCCAGAGCTGAGAGAAACCGCTAAGGGAAATCCTGCCTTGCAGATCCCTGCAGAAAAGGGAGACTGTGTTATTTGATATTTGTATTTCCAAAAGGTTTTTTGACAAAATTCTTCACCAAAGTCAAATAGCTAAGGGAGAAAAGGAAGAACTCTGACTGGGTTTAAAAAGAAAAAAATAGCCAGGGTCAAAATGAAGAGGCTGAAAAAAGGAGATGATCTGAAAGAATTTGATACAAGTCTGCAAAATAAAGGTTGGCATGGGAGTAAAGGATTGGAATCAACTTTTTTACTACTTCTTTCATTCCAAGAGCTATGGGTCATCACATGAAACCAGAAGAGCTGGTTTGAACACAGCAGACAGCAGATCTGTGAAATTTCTTGTTATTGTAGGTGCAAGAGTGGACACTGATCCAAGGAAAAATTTTACGATTACCTGAAAAAGAGATGATTTAGGGTTCTAAATGAACAAGCCATAGGAGACTTAGGAAATCACCAGAAAGGTATGAAGTTGAGGGCTGAGAGAATATGACGGGAAGGCATTACATAAGTTTGCCTGCTTCTGGTATCCATTTATGAGCAATTCTGGAGACAAAACAGCAAATCCTTGGTTTGAATAAGGTCAACAGCATTGAGACTCCACAACAGCCAGTCCTGGCTTAAAAAGAATTAGCTTTCTACAGCTGCTGAAGTAGAGCTGAAAACCTTGTTTTATGACAATAAAAATATTTTATGTTCATCTCCAAATTTTCTCTTCAATATTCTTGCTGTTTTGCATAGAAGTTACAACAGTGAAATATTCTGGAACTGGCAATTCTGGAAATGGGAGACACTTTCTAGTAGTGAGCTCTTGAGTCATAGATCTCCACTGCCTCCAGATTCATGTGAGGACAGTGGTACTTTACTGACAGTTGAAACCATTTCTTGCCAAGTAGATGTCTAATTTTATGAATTAGAAGTGTTTTATACATACCAAAATCACAACTCATGCTTAATCTTGGAGAATATTCCTGGGTTAGGGACTCCCACTGGCAAGGGAAAAGCTTGCCCTGTTCTGAAGAGATGCAGCAAAATTTTCCTTTTTTTCTTCTTTGTTAAACTAATCTAATTCTGGGCACCTATAGCCACCAGACCTCTGATCTTTTGTTGCATGGAGTAAATAAAGGAGAAAAGATATTTCTCTAATCATTGACTTCAAGTTTGCTTGCGGAAGAAGGAACAAAGAGCACCTGAACTGGGAGGTAGAACAACTGCAGCCCTGCCTTCAGCAGCATTGATAGCAAACTATCACAACTACAGAAATCAGAGCAAAATTCAGCTGTGAAACATCTAATTATATGTGCTCCTTACCCTAGCTTCTCTCACAGAAACACAGGACATGGCATGATCTTTTGATGGTTTCTTTTCTCAAAGTGGTAGAGAAATTATTTTGCAAATTGTTTTTGCTTTGGAGGCTTTAAAAAAGAAATCATTGTTCAGTGAAATATCGAGATAAAACACAAAGAAAGATGCTTTTTTCTTTTTTTGGTCCTAAAAGCTATATGTGATCATGAAAAAGAAAGAGTTGTTTTTAGGAATTGCAGAGTTCTCTGACAGAAAAAGCCTTAGCAATTAAAATGCTCAGTGGCAAATGCCTTGATTTGGAACTTTTGATGTATTTTAATTTAATATTCTTTATCCTTTGATAATGATTCCATGGATTTTTGTAGATTTCCAAAATTATGCATTGATAGCAGCCTGTATAGAAAGAATTTGTGAACTACTACATTTCCCTCCAGAACTCAGCATTTGCCTGAGTCCTACAATGTACCCAACAATCATGATATTTGGCATGCTTAAATAGGGACCAAGCAGCATGCTATACTATGGATTTTTGTGTATTAATATTTACCTTAGGTGTTGGATATGGTTTAGTTAACCTAATTTTTAGTTACTCCTTTGAGTCTATGAGACATTTTGTCAATAAATGATGATGGTCTTGTGCACATGTGACACTCCTTGTGTCTAACAAACTGCATTAGCAGAACGCTGTCTGCCCACAGCCTCTGGGAAACTCTGTGAGAATATGTTTGCAGATAAAATATTTCCTTTCCCAAGGATGCTTCAACTTCCAGAAGACTCCCTTGACTTGGATACATCAAGCTCTTAGTAACAAGGTTTTTGTGTTCTCTGAAACCAAGGTGCTCAGTACTTTTCTATCAATCCGATTTATTTTGATGTTTCTTTATTAAAAAAGACCTAAAAACAACAAATCACCAAACCAAGCACCAAAAACCCACAAAATCCCAAACCATAATTGAGTTTCTAATAAAATCTGTCTGTAGCCGTGTTCACAGGGGTCTTAGGATGAGGGAAGAGATGAGGATCTGACTCCATGTTTCAGAAGGCTTGATTTATTATTTTATCATATATATTATATTAAAACTATACTAAAAGAATAGAATAATGGATTTCATCAGAAGGCTAGTTAAGAACAGAAAAAGAAGGAAGGATAACAAAAGCTTGTGTCTCAGACAGAGAGTCTGGGACAGCTGGGCTGTGATTGGCCATTAATTAGAAACAACTCTATGAGACCAATCACAGATGCACCTGTTGCATTCCACAGCAGCAGATAATCAATGTTCACATTTTGTTCCTGAGGCATCTCAGCCTCTCCGGGGGAAAAATCCTAAGGAAAGGATTTTTCATAAAAGATGTCTGCGACATCTGTCTTTTACATTCTCTTTTTTTTTTTGCCTGATTTCCCACTACCATGAGTGCTGAAAGCCCTGGTCAGCTGCAATTCCCATCTCCCAGAGGCTGCAGGGTCTATCTCAGGAGGTACCACACTGATGCATGCACAGCCCCTGGATTTTTCACCTCTCCATCTTGTGCTTATGGAAATCAAGGAGCTAAGCAGCACACAAAGGATCAGAGCTCCATGTTGTCAGCTCCATTTTCAGGGATTTTGTTCCCTAGCTTTGCATAGTCAATATTTTATTCCTATGTGGTGCCCCTCCCGAGCTGCCTTAGAATTCTGTCAGCTTATGCACTTGGTCTGAACAAGAATTGAAGCACAGTGTCACAGAATCACATAACAAGGGACTGTGATCAAAAAAAAAAAAGAAATCACATTTGACAGAGAGGCAGCAAGAAAATGAAGGGTGGTGACAAAGAGTTAATGCTCAGATTCCTCAAAACAATTGCATCATCGGGGTTAGCAGTTTCTAGTGATTTTGGTGATTCTATTTAGCACTGAAATGCTGTTTGCTGCTTGGCATTTCAGTGCTTACATAATTTATAGTCTATTATTTGATAATGTATTGAAGCAGGTTGTTGTCTTTGGCACCAACAAAGGTGTCTGCTAATTCACTGCTTGACCTTCTCTGCGTGCGTGTAAAATGGAGAAGTGGTGCAGGGCACACTGCGGCAGTTCCAAAAACAGCTCGGCGTTCAGACAGCTTGGTTTGGCTGAACCTCACCACCAAACTACAGCTTTATTTGTCTCTGCTTGGAAAAAGCAGCAAAGAGGTGGAAAAGGAGTGTTTTAAAAGATTGGTGCGTTCTGTTCTGTCTGGCTTCTCCTGACAAGCATCACTTTGTACCCAAGGCAGTGAAAGTGTCCTGACATTAGGGTGAAACTGGGCACATTGTGCTTCTACCTAACCCCATGCTCATGTAGCCAAAGGTGTCCTCTCCTGAGGGTCTTCTCACCCCTGAGAAGAAGAGGAGATATGCTCACAGGCAGCATACATAGGGAAAGAAGGATTCTGCTTGGAGAATCCTTGGAGGTATTTCAGCTTTTGAACACAAACAGTTTGCATCCAGTTTCCCAAGAGGTTTAAAATGCTAGATAAAAGGGATCTACAGAAGTCCTCAAAGTGCTGGGAAAACCAGAGAGGAATATCAGCCCTGGAGAAAACTTTGTCTCATGCCTTCCCTGTCATGGGGAGGACAGAAGGTGTTGCTGGAATGTCACAAATGGAAGACAGCTCCAAGGCTGCCCTGTGACAGGGGCTCCCCAGCAGCACCCTGCTGCCCAGCACACCCTACAGTGACCAGCTGGGGGATAATTTGTCTGTGCCACAAAGTCCCAGTCCCTCAAAAAAGAAGCAATGATTTTTAGGCACCAGCAACCACCCATTGACTTCAGTTTGCACTGCAAATCCAGGGACGTGATGTGGAGACATTAAAAAAAATAATAAAAAATTACTACCGATGTTACTCTGCTGGTGCAGGCCCACAGAACGGAGCACATGGAAGTTCATGGGAAGTGGCAGAGCTGTCACCTGTCCCTCACAGGCTTCACCCTAACAGCCCACACTACACCTGCTGCTCTCCAGCCGTCCTAAATCAAAAGCACATTCCAATATTTCTTTTCCTATTTGATTTCCATTCTGTATCTAATTTTGGAGAAAAAAATAAGTAGAACAATGTACTGGGATAGGCAAGGAAAATTTAAATAACTTTTTGGTGCCAAAATCATTGAAAGGGTTGATTAATCAGAGATGCCTGGTAGGGGCACAAGATGGAGAAGGTTTCATTGTGGTGAGGTTTTCTTGATGCTCTTTCCCCCAAGCATGACTTTTCTTTTCCCCTGTGAGCCACTCTTATGTTATGGAGAAACAGTTGTGAGCCACAAATACATGTTAACTGCAATTGATCAAGGTCAAAATGAATAATTTACTTTCTGAAGAAGAGAACATATTGCTACAGACTTTTTAGGAAAGAACTTTTTCCCTGATGTTACAGCCATCCTGTTTCAGCTGCATTTACATGTGGCAGGAGTGCTGCTTTGTTTCTAAGCTGGCACATCCCAGCAGAATTGCCCACCTTTTTTTTTTTTGTTTCAGTGCTTCTGATCTTAAAGAACATGAATAATTCACAAAGAATTCCATACATCTTCAAAATATTTCTGCTAAATAAAACTGCATGCTTAATTCCCCCCACCCTTGATTATCCACAGTGAAGAATAATGACTTGAATTGTTGAAGATGATGAATCCCTGGCAGCTTTCTACATATGGCTACACCCACCCTCTTGTCTTTGTCAGACCTGTTGCCAGTTTGTGCTACTTTGGCACAAAAAATTTATAATTTTATAGATTGCTATATTACATCCATTTCTGTGATAGCAGTATCAAAAGTGATTTTAATAGTCAAAATAAAAAAGAAAAACAAGCTAGTGTAAAAGGTTGAATAAGATATGAGATTTCTCCAGGAAAGCAAAGAAAAGATGAAAACAGCTAAACACAAACAACTTCACTGAACATAATATGTGTAAGAATAATCAGAAGGTCAACAACTCTGCTATTTTTCTTGATCCTCTTTTAAGCTTCTCATTTTAAGATACACATAAACTCTACAACTACAATTAAAAGAATGCACATGCAATGTATCTAAATTCACCATTTACTTAAGGAAACCCAACAAACTAAACAGATTTTAAAACCCTTTTCCTGTTAGAAAGATAGAGTTTTCCAGGGGTGGAAAAAGGGGGAATTTTTTCCAGAACAGGAAAATGATACACACACAACTCCAGATGTCTGCCTGTCTGGCATAGGCTGTTGGATGCACTGCGAGCTGCCTTTTCTAGAAAGAGTAAGCATGCTGCTTGCAAAAGCACTGAACACTCATGCAAATCAGAGCTTAAGCAACTGTCTGTGCCCCAGAGATATCCTCCCTGCTCAGAACTGAAATGCAAAAAAGGAGAAAGGCTGAGGGAAGAACTGTGACATTCACCTATTTATTGTGGGAGGAGTTTGAGCTGCACTTGCAGCACCTCTGAAATCAGCTGCTAAATAAAGATCCACTTAGACTGACCAGCATGAAGCCCTCTTGTTTTGTGAGCCAAGGTGTGTGCAATGTGGGGAAGGCAGGCCAGGGAAGGTGATTAGCACAGAGTGACTGAGATCATTGGCCAGGCTGTATTTCTAACAGAGGGAATCTGGCACAAACAGAAGTGCAGGGAAAGCAAAGTCTGTATAAAGATCTAGTGATAGGTGCTAAAAGATAAAGAACTGCAAGCCAGAAGTGAGATGTGTATTAGCCATCGCATAGGGAGTAAAAAAGAAAATTAAGATAAAAAAGTTGCTAAGAACAATAACAGAAACACCAGACATCAGATAGAAATGCTGCATAAGTATTATGATCCCCCACAATAAATAAACCAGAAGAGACCTATCATGTACTTACACAAGAATTTTAAACTTTCTTATTTACCTGTGATTTTCAAGGTGACTCCCTACCAACCTAGATCCCAGCCACAGGAGAGTTTACTGAGTGCTTTCTCTCCAGAGAGGCACATCCAAATATTACAACCCATTTGGAGCACTCAAGTGGTTAGAAAAAACAGGAAAATTGCAGTTTGGGGGCAAACAAAACCCCAAAAACACACAATAAAAAAAAAAAAAAAAAAATAAAACCATCAAAAAAACTTCACACACACACAAAGAAAGAGGTTTAAGTTAAAGAAAGCTGTGAGGCATGAGAAAGGGAGAGGTGCAAGGAGAATGTGAAATAGAGCCATCTGTAATCCCCAGTGCTGCAGCTATTTCAGGAAGAAAGGAGCGAGCGGAGCGTGCACAGCCCCAGGATGCAGAGGGCTTTAGTTCAGAGGATGATGTCTGCAGTGCAACCCCAGGAAAAGCCAGGAGTGTGAGCACAGCCAAAGCCAGGCACCTGTCACTCAGCTGCCAGATTTGCAGCTGCACTATTAAATGAATGTTTTGATTCCAGCTGGGCTGCGGTGCCAGGTGTAATACTGGTAAAACAACAGTGATAAGCAGCAATCTTAGGCTGGGCAAGTGTGACCAACTGCAGGTGATGGAAAATAAGTCTTCTGAGGCCAGCTGGCAGCAGCAGGCTGTGGTTAAAAGCTGCACAAAATGAAATCTGATCTTGTTTAGGGTTTACACTTGTCTACAGAAGTATTGTATGGAGCAAGCAGATCTCTGCAGAGGTGTCACTGACTGGGCACAAAGGGCAGAGCTTAGGTGTGGTCCAAATAGCTGCTCAAAAAAAAAAGGCAAAAGGAAAACTACAAAGGGACTGGTCTATATGAGGCAGGTATGGACTTTAGGCAGCAGTGGAGGCTTCAGAATCCTTAGTGCTCCTTAACTAAAAATTTGAGTGAATGTCACCAGTGGCAAGAAAACATGGAAGAGCTTAAACTTGGATAGAGGAATTGCTACTAAAGGTTGTGAATGGTCTAGAGGACAAGGCAGTGTTCCTCCCCACTTGCTGTGCAGAAGTTCCTGCTGCCATCCATCACAGGATTAAGAGACACCAGGATGTGAAGGTGTGCCAAAAAAGGCTGTGTCCACAGTGCAGGAACAAGCAATGTTCACATCAGCAATTAAGAAAGAGCAGGCACAACCTGGCCCCAGATTTACAAAGATTAGCACGGTGGAAAAAAGGTGCAGCACAGTAAGGAGGGTGGCACAACTGCTCACTGCAGAAGTTCTCTGGAGGCACCAGGAGAGGCATCAGAGCCATTCCCAGGCTGACTTATTACAGCTGTGGCACAATTACAAACAGATTTCTTCACAAACAGCCTGTTTAGTTTTATGTGCCCAGGGACCATGATAGCATTTGGGACCATAATAGTAACAGGACCAATATTTAGTGCAGGAGTGCTCACTGCTGGCACTGCACATCCATCTTGCACAGAGGCAGCATCATTTTGCAGTGTACCTTACACTGGTCCTAAATCCCTTTTATTATGGAAGAGGATGTAATCTTAGTAGTATTCTAGAGATTAAAAAAAAATTCTGTTGTATTTATTGACAATATATAATAAAGTTTCTTCCAGCATACACTGGCTTTTTGACTGCCTCACTTAAACCTTATAACTTCAGGATTTTGTTTTTTTTTTTTTTTTTCTATTTTTCATTCTTTTAAATTCAGATTTCTCTCTTTGCTGATTAAGAACCACAGGAACTGGATACCTGAGAAATGAACAAACCACAGACCTTTCACAGAATTATTAACTAAGGGAAAAATTCATTAAATTTCAAATGCATTTGAGACCTAGCATGGAGTCATAGAAGGAGGATGGTGAAAGTACTTCAATGATAGATTAAAGAGACTACAGGACTTAAAAGCAATGATAAAGACAGGATGTGTAAACATAATCTCATAAGACGAAGCATAAATAATGCTACCAGTTTGCTACAGCAGCTTCGCAATTTCTGAAAATTGCAATCCTGAAATCATCTTTGCAATCCTGAAATAGGATTTGTAGGATTCAGCCCATTCTGGTGTCACTGTTGGAATAGTTCATAAACTCATAGGGGCCTTTCAAGACAGCTGGATAAGTACCTTCAATCTGAATATTCATGAGCTTGCTTTGAGGGTAAGTGTTTGAATAAAAAAACATTTTACTTTGGCTTTACATCACATTTTATGTTTGCATGATACAGATAGGTTTTAACCAGTTTACCAGACCTCAGGCTCCTGCATTCAACCAGAACATCAGCACAATGAAGGAGGGCTGCCTTCCTTCTGTGTGGCAGGAGGGACATCAGAGGACAATGTGAAGCTGGTGGGCTTGCTGAAATCTGCTTCACTCTGCACTGACTCTGGACTCCCTCTACATTTCATGGTATGACCTGCCATTCTCATTGCCTTGCAGCAACTTGTTCCTGGTGGTTGCAGCAGAAACATCTTCAAAACTCAGTTCCCACCCTTGCTCAACACAGCAACCCCTCTGTTACCGAGATTTAGGACAATGAGGAATTCAAATATCTATGGCCCAACAAAATGAAACAAATACACGTGAAAAAGAATTAAATGCTAGTGCCTGTGGAGGTGTTCTGCATGGAGACCTATGGTTCATGAGAGCTAAGGATGCCTCTGACAAAGCCATTTAATCCCATGCTCCTCCTTGGAGCTCAATGTGTCTTGTTAACTATCAAAGCAAAGGATGTAATAAATAATCCACATTAGCCACTAAAAAAAAAAAACAAACAAAAAAACAAAGCAAGAACATCAAACTCCTTGACTTTCCTCAACCATTATGCTTCTTTTCTGCCACAAACGCACTTAATTCCTTATCTGAAATTTCAATTATTGTACAAAAACAGGTCAGGTGGAGTGAAGGGATTACAATTAAAGTCTCTTTGTGTTAATGCAGTTCATAATTATTAAATAAAAACAAGAAAAGAAACAAAATCTAAAGGTTTTAATCATCAAACACATCTGCTGGATAGCTGGGCCACATCTGTATTGCATTTGCCAGCCCTCACTCATGGCATGTCAGAATCTGGACACAATTAATGTTCCTAATCAAGCCTGACTGTCCTTGAGTGTGTCTACAAATATTTTTCAGATAATCTGAAAGAAAATATATGATTAAAGGACCCATGCTTGATCTGTGACCAGTTTGCTTTGATTGTTGGCTTCTTCCTGCAGTGGGAGTGGCACGGCAGGATGGCCACCAGGAAAAGGAAAACATATCCTGTGTGAATTGAGACAGATAATGGGGCTCCCTGTATAAATAAACATTTGGCTTGAGAGCCCCTGTGCTTTACAACATTTTTAAATCCTTCTACTGGACAAGGCTGTGCAGGGAATGAGGCAATGACACAAATACTGTGACTTGTGCCAATTATTGAGGCACCACTGGAAAATGAGATAGAAGGAAAAAATCCTAACAAACAACAAATATTTTTGTTTTCTGCATAGTGTAAAAACAGAGAATTTACTGATGGAGTTCTTCATATTGATATAACCTTCTACCAACCACCACCTTTTTCAGACAAGGGGAGCCAGATCCCTTCCTGGAGCCAACAAAATGGTTGTCAGCCTGTTCATTTCATGAATTTGTTTAATGCCAGCAGAAAAGTTTTCTGTACCCAGAGGTTGCAAGGGGAGCCTCGTGTGCTGCCACACTGGTAACAGCTGTTCCCTGAGCCAAGGCAGGCTCCAGGCTCTGTTAAAAGCTGTCACACCAGTGCCCCTCCTGCCAAAATGACCAGCCAGAAGTAAGGATGGCTCAGCAGGACACGTGTCTGTGCCACAGCAACACTAACTTAGCCGTGAGCTTAAATTCCCAGCACCAACAAAAGTCAAGAGGCTGAAGAAATGAAAGTGAGATTTCCAAGTCATGCGGCACAAGCACCCCATGTACCCAGAACCAGCCAGGAGCATCTTGCCCAGGTACAGCTGGACCTGCTGGAGGATGTTTTTCAGAGAGCTCACTCACCATTTCCTCTGAAGCTCTCCTCCTTTCCCCTTCTGCCTCTGCAGTAAATGATGTCTGGCTGCCAGGAGCAGCACAAATAACGAGAACATAATTTACTTCACGGGGACTACGGGTCACCAATTTGCTACAGCTGTGAGAAAGGTAAATGTGCTCTTAAACTCCATTACCAGAGATATTCCAATGCAGATCTAATAGAAAAGCTATTCTGCAAGACATTCTGCAAGGTAGGTTGTATATAAGCAGATAGTTGCTTAACCCTGTATTTCCAGACAATCATTAAATTGCTCTGAATCTTGCCAATATTTTGGGAAATGTTTGCAATTTACCAATTCAGAATTCAAATACAAATAGAGCCCCATTGTGTACCAGGTTTCCAGTCCTGAATACATTCTTATTGTGGGAGAAATGAATAAATTGAGACTGTTGGCAAATGGGGGAGACTTACAAGGTAATAAAGTGAACACTTTAGTCAAAACAGCAAACTTAATGATGAAATGTAAGTTTCACTGCTTTTTCCCAGCAAGTCATGAGAAGAATGCTTTTAAAAGATGTTTACAGCATTCTACCCCAGCACCTAACCAGAATTAAAAAACAAAAAAATCAGGTTTTGAACATGCTATGCTGACCTGCCAAAGTAGAAAAGAGAACAGGGGGGGCTTTTTGCTGTTTTGCCTTTTTTAAAAAAAAATTAAAATATATTATTATAGGGCTATAGTATGGCAATCTGGAGGCTTCAATGGGAAGGTATTAAAAAAAACTAGACAATTTAAAGAACCTCTCATTCTCTCCCCAGAAAATCATCTCCACCATGCAGTTACTTGCTGCAAGTTATTAGACAAGAGTGAAATAAAATTGCCTTCTTATCAGAATGTAATCATTGCTTAGGTCTCAGTGACAAGATGTGAATCAGCAGTGTGCTGTGTATATTCCAGGCCAGGTGTCAAAGAGAATGAAAAAGCACTGGGAGAATTGCAAAAATTGGATGTAGTTGCTCTTCTCTTCCTCTCCCCTCTCTGCCCTTATTCTGGTGTTTGTCCCCGTCCATAGAGATGCTGATTCTCTGGGGATGCTTCAGTGGCCAGGGTTCCTGCTGGCTCAACCCCTGAGGCTGCCAGGAGCAGACACTGCTGCTCTGATGGTGACAGTGGCCCATGGAGAGATAAAATGTGACCAAAAAGCTAATATGAGCTAAATTTCAGATGTTGTTCACTGCCTTTTTTGTTTTTTTTCAAATCCTCTATCAATCTGCTGATGGTGGTTGCATTATTTTTCTTTCTCCTCCCATTTGAGGACAAACCTTTAAATTGTACTTGCCCTAATGAGCCAAATCTGCCCAGACTGTTCTGTGCCACAAGCAGCAATCCTGAATGCTGCACTGCAGGGATCACCAGGGTCTGTTAAAGCTTTCAAGCTGAATAACAGGATCTGTGTGCTCTCAGTGTTTAATTTTTCATTTCTTGCAGCCATGAGCAAGACCAGAAGGACTTTGGGAAGGAAACTTTGGGGTCAGCTTTCAATATTTGATGCTGTTAACAAGCTAGGACACCTTCAGGAATTCTGCATCGGCTTTGAAAGGAAACAGACACAAATGTTAAACTTGCTATGCAAATGTTTATAGAGATGGCAAAGATATGCTGCAGAGCCAGTTTCACCAAGAAATATTGATTGTGTTGAGGCTTATGTGCTTAACTATTTCATTGCATGGATTTTATAGGTGACATTTGAGAAAGGGTAACACATTTATTTTATTTTGAGCTAAGGGGGTACCACAGACCATCATATAATAGGCTGTCATCCTATATGTATACTGAGTAAAAGTAGTTTTCCAGAAAACTTTAAAATTATATCAAATGTTAATACCTAAGTAAAAATACACATTTTACATCAATATTTTTTGTTATAGCCCAGTTAATCTCAAGGTGATGATAACAGGAATATTGAAGTGTGATCTCTCAAAAGTTCAAAATGAATGTAGGAAAGCAAATTTCATAACAACTGGCCTCTTTGCCTCATTGAAACAACACTTTGGGGTATATGTTCTCAGACAGAGCCAGTACACAGTGCTGAATGTTTTCCAAAGGTACATTAAGTACCACCATTTTACAAGAATCTCATAATTTAGCTCTTGATGGTACAAAACACTATGACTTCACTTTAAAAAGAACCCAAAAAACATTACACAACTCCTCAGACAGAGTTAGGACCCTATAAAGAATCATCAGAAGAACGTTATTTTCAAAGCTCATCTACTGTGCATCACACATTTTCTTGTTGCCCTTTGCAATTTTAACAAGGTACAGAACAGCACATCCTGAAAATTGCCCACTAGATCCTCTCATTCCCCACGGGCAGACTGTCTGATAAATTGTCTACACCAGCAGAAACACCACCTAGCCTAGTCAAGAGCTGGCCAGGCTGACCCAGGTTAAAATGAAATTCCATCCTAACTTTGTTCCAGAGCTGAGGAAGCTGGTGCTGTCAGCCTCTGGTGAGGACTCTGAAGCACCATGCTCATCTCAATGTTTCTGGGGTGAAATTTGAGCCTGAATTTGAGCTACCTTGCCAGAAGGCACTGGCATCATGTTTCAGGTAAAGCTGGCATGAGGGAACACCTGAGCCTGCTGTCCTGCGGGTTTTGGTTCAAAATTCAGTCAAGAGAAGAGAGGGTCTGTGGAGGGCCTGCTCCCTTCTCCTTTCAACAGCAGGAGTGACACAGAGAAGGAGCACTGACTGATCCATGATGCCCAGGTGATGCTCTGACAGCTAGGAAGGAATCTCAGTCTCCAGGCCATGCCTCCAGCCCTGTTCTGACCATTCTGAACCTGAGCTGATAAACTAAGATCAAACATGAAAGTCTGAACCAGCCAAAACAGGCCACAGAAGCACAAATTTCTGGATGAAAGCACAGCCATTGGATCTGCTATTCAAGGCAAGGCTTCAGTGTCAAGAAGTTCCTGGAAAAGGATGTGAGGTTGAACACAGAGATGTGTGTAGAGTTTGGGGGGTGGGATATCATCAGCTAAAGGAATCACTGTTACAGGAGAAAATGCACATCTCACCCATGGTAGCACAGATAATCTCTTGCATGTAATAGAAGCTTTGAAAATACTTGAGTTTTCCACAAAAGGTCCCTGCATCCCTCCTTTTACAAAATTCACCTGTTTGCACAGACCTCACAGGCAAACAGGTGAAGGTCTGTGCAAAGGTGATTCAACACAGGACAGCAGTCTGTTTTACTGCCTCTCTTCTGAGCAACTGATGAGGTTTTGCAGAGCCAAATTGATGATTTTTATCTCAAATGACCTCTTAATAACTCTTACACAGCCCATAGCCCACAAAGTTCTGAAATTCACCATTTCAGAAGCATTTGCTGCACATATTACTTTTGGACTAAGGATCAACTTGCGTCTCCTGCAAAGTCACTGCAAGTCTCCATTACAGTTCACTTTCATCAAAAATGGAGCATTTCTTGACACGTTCTCATGTCTGCTACATAACTCATGTTGGCTACTTGCATTTTTTATATTGTAATCTAAATATGACATAAAAAATAATTTACAGTCAACCATTTCATTTTTACCTTCCTGTGGTGACATTCAGCTTTCCTAGTTCTAACTGCCCATATGTCCACTGAGACCAATCATTTTCTACTGACAGGTCCATTTTTAGAAAGAAATGAGAAAAATCTTTCAAATGCCTTGCAAGGGAGCTACATGGAAAAGTTTCATGTCGATGCTCTTTCTGTCTGCAGCAGGCAAGTGCTCAAGGCAACAGATCCCATGTTAAATCACTACCAGAAACCAAAACTGAATCTTCTCTGTGTACAAATGTGGAAAATACCTGCTCTTGATGGACAGCAAACTTCTTACAATGCAAGGATGACACAAACAAGCAGGTAGAGACTCGGGGCACGTGAATGGTGGGACAGCTCAGGAAAGACAATCCACTGAATCCAGACCCGTCTTGTTTTTCATCTCTGCCTTCTAATGACCCTCCTGGGTAATAGGTAACCTGAATTATGTTAAAAAATTATGCTCTGTGAATTCCTCAGGGTATTTTTGGAGTCTGGGGGAGTGTGTGCACATAGGTGGGGAAGAGGAAGGAACCCAGAGAAAAAATTATTTTTCATTTTCTTGAGCCAAAAAGAATAAAGAAAGATTTTGACACTGTCAATCTTGAGATAAGCATCAATCAAGTATCTGGGAAGTGTCGTGCCTTTCACAATTTCTGGTGAGTGTAGGATTGATTTCTAGGGTTTGGTACTTCTCCGCATGCCCAAAATTTGCTCACACATCCCCTCATGAACATATCTATGACAAGAGAGAGAAATGGGTAGATACAGATGTATACTTCTAGGATAAAATCCAGTGCTCCCAAATCTGTTTGTCTGTGTGCCAGGACTGGCATTTAGCACAGCCCCAGTGACAGCAGAACAGAGAGGAGATGGTGTCTGTTGGCAGAATTGGCCCTCAGCAGTGTTCTTCCACTGCTTATTCATGAGCAGCACAGGAGCCTCAGCCCAGGTCTGCCTGATCAAATGATTAAGTTCACTTTTAGTTTAACCTGCGAGCCAAATTATAGATTTCATTGGCCTAGAGGTGATTCCAGAAAGGTGAAAAAAGAGAAATGTGATCATTATCCTTGAAGTCTGGCAAGAAATGCCATACATAGAGAAACCTATTTTAGAAGAAGAAACGTCTTCAGACAAAGTGAAAAGGAATATAAAAATTCTGCCTTTATACCTGAGAATGAATCTGGCTCTGTAAGACAAGTGATGTATCACAGCAGCAGAAAACAAAACCAAGGGTAAAACACGATTGGACAAAACAAGATCTCAAGAACTGTATGTATTAGTTGCTGGTGGATGCTGTATCCTGCCATATCACTGAATGTTTAAGAATAAGCCTGTATACACACTCTGTAATTGAATGTCAAGAAAAATGAAAATATATTGTTTTATTGCTACTGTTCATTGATTTATCGAAGTGATTTATTGTCATTGGACATGAGCACCAACAAATCATTTTGCTGACACCATCAGCTGCCTTAACTAGGTTGTCAGTTCACGACATTAAAGGTAATGGATGGTGATTATTTTACTGTAATGGGTTTAATCAGTGCTTTGAATGACTTAGCAGTTGTGTCACAGTATAGCCAAGTCATCATTCATCAAGGCAGCGTTTTGTTTACCAACATCATCTATAATTCATCTGATTGTTGACAATCATCAACAAATACCTCTCAGGCTAAGTTTTATCAGAAATGAAAATCTGCACAGCTGCAGCATACTAACCAACACCCGTTTGCAACCAGGGGAGAAACAGGGGAAGGTGCTAGCTGCTCCTGCCTGAGAAGAGGAGCTGTCAGCCTGAAGAGGCACTGCCAGCCAAGGCTGCATTCCCCTGGGCTGTGTTTCAGCCCAGCACCAGGATTTACAGCTTTCTGAAGCACACAGTGCTCGTTCTGTTGTATGAGAATGCTCCGAGTTGAATTCTGCATTACGCAGAAATTTGGGCTTATTTTAGGAACAGAGAAGTGCAACCAGCCTGCTCTGTATTCCCTTCGGAGAAAAAGGGCAAGAATAACCTGTTTTTCTCTCCCTGAATGGGACTGAATCATATGCTTATTTGTGGTATGATTGAGTTACTTGAGGAGAACTCCAGATCCATAAAAATTCCTGTTAACTTTATGGAAAAGGGTTCAGTTGTCAAAACATTATCATCTTAAGATGGGCCTTTAGATCATTACTTGTGTTATGTCTTTTATGGAAAAGGGTCAACATGCAGATTGCTAAAAAATTTTCATATTGAGCTGACAGGGCAACAGCTTCATTACCCACAAAGTCAGACTATTAATACAAATTGCTGGAAAATTTATAGAGCTCCAGTAGTTTCCCTACTGGCTTTTAGTGCAACCTTTTCTGTGACATTTGCATCACAGATCTCAACATTTATATTCTACTTATCTACTGGTGCATGGACAGAAAGCTACTTTAGAGCTACTTTAGATGTAGCAGAAGCAGAGTATCAAAGTTCTGCCTTTCAGACGTGAGAAAGACCCTGGCTGAGTAAAAGACAAGAGGCAGTTGTTCCAGATATCTTAGTGGAAAAGGAAATAATTTCAAAGTTATGCGAAAATATTTTACATTTCAAAACCATATTTGATTATTGTGTATAAATATGTAAAAGACCAGCAGAAACGGAGTTTAAAGAAAAGATACTTGAGAAGAACGTTTAAAGTAAAAATAATCCTCTTTTTCTTATTCCATACTCAAGGTTTGCCCTACAGATCTTAAAAACTATGAGAAATTAATGCATTTTCGGAATAGGTGGAACAGATGTTGAGAGTGTAAGTAGGATAAGGAAAAAAAGTTACCTTCAAGGCCAACAGCAAGCACAAACCAATGCTCCAGTCCAAAGACTAGACTAGAGCTGTCTGATGCACCAAAAAAAAAAAAAAGCCTAAAACACTACAGAAATTATTAAATTACTTGTTATTAATTTTTTTAAAAAATAATTTAAAATTATTAGATTAATTGTTATTAATATTACTTAAATTACTGCTTGTCCTTGAGAAGTTGTATGACCAGATGTATAAGCACCTATATCCTCTTTGTCATCAAAATTGTGAAGAGATACAGTGAAATACAAAAAGCATTAGGAATAAGTTATCCTGCAAATTAGTAATATCCTGGCAATATCCTAGACTGGGATATCCATGGATTAGAGATGGTCTGCAGTGGGGAAGTTACTCTTATTGGAGTTAAAAGGAGATTAAATAAGCCATTGGAGATTTCTTCCAACCCTAATAATCTTTCACATGCAGAAGTGAAGCTGAAGTGAATGGGAAGAACTGATAAAGAATGACATGAAGCCAACAAATGTCATTACTACCACATAGAAAGATACCAATTCTGGTGCAAGCCAAAGACTACAGAAATCATACTCAGTTAGGATTGTTTAATCGTTTTAAAAGCGACTGATAAGAGTCAAACAGAAACTAAAAGACAAAAGTTTTTAAAAGCTTTAAAAGCTTTTTTTTCCTAAAAAGCTTTAGAAAACTCCAAATTTACAGTCCCTAAATATTGAGAGAGAATATTTTCACAGAACTTGATCTTGGAAACTGAAATACTGCATTTATTAGCATTAAGGCAGTGATATATTATTTCTTTATTAGAAACTCCTAATTCAGTCAGACAATGCATTCTTAAAATTTTGCAATCTTATTACCTAAAAACCTTATTCAATATTGCAAGATTTTTGAACTAAATGTCTTCTTGGAAAGGCTTTTTCTATGGAGTTGAGTTTGCATGAATAACATGCTGGATGTTCCTTTATGAGCTTAGCAACTCCTGTGTCTTCTAAATTTGAGGCAAATTTAGCTATGTGGATATAGTACCTCCATTTAGGATATGAAACTGAAGCTTAAATGCTCTAAGGTCAAGGCTTGCTGATGTGGCAGGCAGCAGGGTGCCTCATCACAAAGATGTCATGACACTCAGCAGAATATTCTATCTAAAAAGCAGTTGCTAGATCTTTCAGGAGAGGAAGCAAGCCTTAAATACATGCAAAGAGAGTATCTCTGTCAGAGAAGCTCAATATGGGGTCTATCCTTAAATATTTTCTTGATGAAACCTGGTTTGGAAAGGAGTTTTTTTGAGTTTCTCTTTGGTTTAGGGTTGGTTTTTTCATGAATTGGGTGAAAACTCAAATCCGGATGCTGCAAGGAAAACCTTTTTCTATAGAAACCTTCCCTTATTTCCACCACCTGTCATTGCCCTTGCATGCTCTGACCAAGAATTAATAAAGTCTCCCCTTCTCAAAAGTGAGGAACAAGAGATCTGTAGAGTCACAGAGTGTGCACCTACAGCTTTCTCCCTCGGTATTTCTGAGGTGGTGAGCCAGCATGCAGAGCCTCCTTTTAAAGGGACATTTTCGTTGCAAGGTGTTTTACTGACGCCAGTAGCAGCACTGGGCATATTAACAAAAGAAACGAGGCACATTAATAACAAGTGGTTTCATGGAGCTGCTTTCATGACCCTGATTTCAGAGCATGCTCTGATATTTGGTAGAAACTACCACACAAATTGAACTTTGAGTATGGTGTCTGGGTTTGGAGTTAGTGTCCCTCTAAGGTGACATGTCTCTGGCAACCAGGGTGGCAAGAGCTCCTGTTGTAGGAAATGCTTGAGTGTTGTTATCTTGTTGTATTTCATATTTCTAAAGTCCCATACTGTCGCAAACACATTTCTAAAGTCTCGTACCTTGTCGGTGATATTTCTTGGGGGCAGCTCTTCACAGCACAGACTTCTTCTCTTCTGCTTGTTGCTGCTTCTTAGTCAGGACTCCTCCCAGGCTCTCCCTGACTGGCCAAGTCCACCCCCTCTTATCCCAGTTATCTTCATTAGCTACAGCTGCAGCCCATCAAGAACAACCGGGGCTTATCAGGGCAAGGCCTATATACAGATATTTAAATACAATTACAGATATTTTACTAGGACTCCTACTATACTTGAGTGATGCTTGCACTGCAGGCAGGAGAGGAGGCAGCAGAGCTGCTGAGCTTTGATCTCCACATCTCCAGCAGTGCCAGCACTGAGGATCCAGCAGCACTGACTGCAGCCAGCAGCGCACTGGCAACAGACTGAAGCCCACGCTGCTGTGTCTTCATTTATCCTCATGTTTCATCAAGTCTCCAGAGAGTGGTGGGGGGATGTGAAATCCCTCAGCACAGGATTGATTTGAGTGTCTTGCAGAGATAATTCACACGCCAATACTGTTAACCATTTCATTTTTTCTTATGAAGGGAGGGAAGGACGATAACAAATCACATTGGAATCTAGTTTCGAGCTTCCAGCAAACTCAACAAATCAAGAACTGGAAGCTATGCTCAGCTGAAGAAAATGGCAAAGGGCACGTTACAGAGTCAAATCTGAAAATCACAGTATGGACAGGCAAAAGAGATGTCAAGGATCAATTTACAAAAAGCAAAAGATTTTCTTCCAAAATGATGTATCAATAGAAGCGTGTCTGGTGAAGAGTTTCTACAAGCAGCAATTAGTCAAAAGGCTTGTGCTTTATTAGAGGAGTGAAATCAATGCAGTCAGTGGCTGTTAGGAAATACTTGAGAGATGATATATAGCTTCTCTACAGGAGAAAAGCCAGGGCAACTGCCTCAAAGCAAAATGTAAACAAGCAAGGTTTTAGATCAGAAAAGAGTAAGTTAGTAGTATTCCAGCAAGAGTCCTGAAAGAAATCACTCATGGAAGTACTCCTAGCTTAAACAGGCTTTATACATACAGGGATTAAATGAGTAATCCCTTAACAGATCAGTGGAAAACTAGACCAGCAAATCTCACTTTTTACACTAAATGAACTAATGAAATTGTAAAGAAATAAGCAGCACACAGACAAATACAACACAGCAAGGCCAGGACACAAAGCCACATCTCACAAGGGTATCCAGGCTCTCTTTTGAAAGAGATGATAAATGGGGATGAGGCCATCTCGATTGATCTTCTATACTTGGATTTCCAATGAGGTTTTGACAAGTTTTCTCATGAAAGGATTTAAAAAAAATTAAACTCTATGGAACTACAAGGAAGGCCCTTTCCAGGATCAATGACTTATTAAAAGGTAGGATATAAAGAATGAAAATAAATAATAATCTTCATAATGTAGGGAAATTAAACTGTGAGCCCATATGAATTGTCCCCAACCAATGCATTTAAAGCTCAGGAAAGGAATAAATAGTGAGGTGACAGAATTTCTTTATGATTCAAAATTATTCAGGGCAATAAAAATGAAAACTGATTGCAAGAAGCAGCAGAATGATCTCACAATGCTGAATGATGGGACAATCAATCAATGTCAGGTGAAATTTAAAGAATAGCATTTGAAGGAAAAATAGTCTAAATATATATAGAAATGTACTCTAAATTACCTCTCAGCCTTCAGCAAAGATCTTGGAGTCATTATTGATAGTTCTTTGAAAATGTTAGTTCATGGATCAGGAGCAGTGAAGAAGGAAAACAGAACAGCAAGAACCATTAATGAAGGATGAAAAACAAGAGCAAAAACGTCGTTATGCCACTTTACAAAACCATGGTGTTCCCACAGCTTGAACTCTGCATGTCTTTCTAGGCACCCCACTTCTAAAAGGATGGAGCAGTAGAAGAAAACAGACAAAGACAACCAAACAGTCCCAGAAAAAAAAAAAATACATAATCCATACAAAGAAGGATCACACTTTGTATGGATTCTATGGATAAAGACTAAGATTTTTTTAAACTTCTAAAGCAACAGTCAAGGAAAGGTAAGAGGGATTTATGTAAAAATAAGGAATATCATTGCAAAGGAGTTTAGAGAACAAGGTTTTCATTGTGTCCCAGTTTGATTTGATGTTTCTTAATTTAAACATTATCAGGCAGCAGGTTACATCTAGGAAAAGAGAGTAGATTTCTCTTTTTGACCACAATCTATTACTAAAATGTCAAAATTAATTGCCAAGGACACTGGACAGCATCTAAAAATTAAGCCACTACCATATAAACAATGGATATATTAATGAAAGGAATGGGAGGGCCTGAAAGGTGTGACTGAAAAAGCAGGCTTCATCTGTAGCCTGTCATGGCATCATGAACTCATTCACTACTTCTGCAGTGAACCCAGATCTCTTTGCTCTCACTGAGATCTTCCCTTTCCCAGTTGACAAATTCTGACTTTTCTATTTAAAGTATGATTTCAAAATACAGGAAGCATAGGGGTTGAAACGGTAGCTGGAACCCTTAAATGTAGCTAAAATAATGATTCAGGTTTGATGAGAGAAAGATGTGAAAGTTGTGTTCGCCCAGAAGATTCTTTTCATGTTGCTGTACTTACCTGAATCTACTCTATACCTATCTATACTTATATATATGTATAGATATATGGATATAGATATACATTTAAAGAAGCAAGATAATTTTTTTTGCATCCTTTTGTGACTCCTATACACAATGCCAATCTTAACCCTGTTGAGGAAATATGCCTGAAAATTTAACCGTAAATTTGACTCTGCTCCTCTGATCAATTTAGATAATCTTGCACTCTACTTGGCTGCATTAGTGTGAGAAATACAGCAAAACCTCAGAAATGTCCATTAGAGTGCAACATATCCTGATACACATAGAGGGACAGAGAGCCTCAAGCCTTCCCAATCCCTTTGGAAACTGCACTGGACTTCAGGATGTTGGTTCAGTGGCCAGCTTGAGAGAAGAGAATGATCCTTTTTTTACTTCCAAGTGAATTTCATGCTTTCAAGTTCACTCAAACAGAATGAGGGCGAATTGAGCTAAAAAATAAAGGCAAAGAGCACCAATGAATCAGCTGAAGGAAGCTCCAGCTCCATCCTCCATGGAAATTGCTCTTTTTTCCTCATTTTCCTGAATTTGGTGGCAGTGGCTGCACCACGTTTGTAAGCAGATTTGCCTGGCTTAATAATAATACACTGGCAAAAAGAAACACATTCTTTCTCTGGTTTTTATTGCCTGCAAAATGCCATGAGAGTTTCAAATTCAAGCAATCAATGTGAAGGAGAATAGACCATAAAAGCAAAGATTATTGCCTCAGAAATAGCTCTACTTTCCCTATCTCTCAATAACGAGGCAAGAACTTTATGGAAGATTTGACAGTGTCTGGTGCATGGTATAAAGGAAAAAGAAACACATACATGATTTGATACCAGGGAAAAAAATTACTGGATTTTACACAGCTTGCAAGAGAGAGCTGGAAAGAGCAGCCTCTTAGAGTCTTTGCAAATAATGCTCTTGAGTGAAAATCTGATTTTAACGCTTCTGTTCTGCGTTGAGAAAATGAAATGCAACCACCAGAGAAAAGTGCAAAAAGTCAAATGTATTCCTGCAAAAAAGCAGTGTGCAAATTGCATGCAAATGAGTTGTCATTTTCTAAGAGCACATCTCTTCCCATTAGAAAAGGAAAACTTAACAGAAAAGCATGCTGTTCACATGCTGTTTGTAAGTTATTAAGGTAGACTGAAAGTGATGCTCTGCAAACTCTATTTTGATCTGTTTCTTGATGATGAAATACACTCGAAGACCTACTTTTAAAACATACACAAAGTTAATTTATTCTTCAGTATGAAGCAGAGAGAGATTCTGGGGTGTCTTTGATCATGAAGACATATCTTGCTATGAAGTATATGCCAGGTGCTAAGATCCAGAGGGATTGAGTTTTTTGGTCAAACTCTGTTACTAGAATATATTTTAAATATATTTTACCTTGAACATTTTAAAACACCAGTTATCAAATTCCTTCAGAAATTATTTCAACTGTATTGGTGCTGGTTTAGATATTTTTCTTTTTACTTTCCCATTATTATGCATATGCCAAAATCACATCAAACTCAGCTAGACTACTGATACGAATTTCTTATCTTATCTACTCTGGAAATGCTTAAATAGCAGGTATTTAAAATCTCAAGCGTGTAGCACAAATAGAGACAGCTTAACAGAAAAAACCCTCTACTTTCATTTCCCCAGACCAAAATTACTGAAACTTCACTAACAGCTAAAGCTACAGTGTCCTTAAGGATATTAAAACAAAGATTGAAAGAAAATGGGTACTGTTCCCCTGTTCATGGTGTCCATGCTCAGAGTGGTATGCCATGAAAAAGTGCTGGAAATAGCCATATTTTAGAACTTCTACTTTGTTTTTTCAAAACTGATTTTTTATTTGGGGGAGGGAAGGAAATTTTAGTAATGTTCTTTTTTTTTGAAACAGAATGAAAACACTTATTGACTTATTAATGTGCCAACATTCACCAGAAAGAGAAACACACATTGAAAACAGCTCTGCCTTGCAATGCATGACCCTTCAGAGGCTCCTCATGCTCTAAACAAATTTTTGAAGAGATTCTGTGTTTGAACTCATTTGGATCCTGCAGCACTGATGGGTGTGAAGCTCTAATGGCTGGAAAAATCTGGGACATAAAGCGTATGGGCCATCGTTCACCATCTGCGTTACAGGACTGGCAGGAGGAGAATGTTCTGAAAAGCAATATATCTGTGTGAGTAAACTTGGGCAGTGTGGCAAAAAAGTCATCTGACAGCCAACCTCACCAGAGATTAATTACCGTCCAAATTAGAAACAAATACGGTAAATGTGCAACTCCAATGGCTAAAAATTTCCTCTCTTTTCAAATATGTTTTTCATGTTATATTTTGGGACACAAATATAATATCAGTCTTAAAATATCCTCGTTCCCTTTTTAATATAACATTTATTCTCTTATGTTGCTTTTTGTTCATCTCCGAGCTGGAATTTAACAGTAGATTAGATCACTTTAGAGCTTTTGTTACTATGGTAACACTGCACTGCTGTTATATTTCTTCACCTCCAATCTTGATTTTGAGGTGAGTGGCTATATTTATTCCTGTCCTTTAAAGGATCTCAGTGTGATGGAAAAGCATTTGGTACAAGAAAAATGTTAGCATAAGCTCCCACTGTAAGGTGGAGAGTCCACAGTGGCTAATTTGTGCTGAAGGTCAAGCATGCAGTGGGTTAAATGCATTCACTTAACTTTTAAAGTCTTTCAGCTCTAAATTAAATTAAATTACAGGTGAGTAAAGTTTGTGCTGGTCACCCTTGAGTTGCCTCTCTGAACAGCTAAGGAACAGTATGGCACCAGAGGGGTGTTCTGAGAAGAGACCAACTCCAGCTCATCCAAGAGATGAGACATTTATCCTCCAACACAAAGAGGGAGAAAGCCAACCCAGCAGCATCAAACAGATGTTGCTTTAAGCTCCACAAAACCTTCTCCTTCACTGAAGCTGCTGTCCACACTGCAGATATTTCCTGCATATTAGGACCACAAGATGTGGAGATTGTCCTCAGCCTCAGAAAGCCCAGTTGTCCCCCATGCAGCTCAAACTGCCCATGCGCTGCTGCTCAGTGGAAAATTAATTTCCCATCTGTCTGCACTGCACCTGGCTTTATTGGCCTATAATAGTGGGTCCCTCACATGAAAACCAAGCACTCACAAAGATGCGGATAGTATTGGAAGCCAGGTCCATTACAAACATCACCTGACACTGCCCACTGGAGAATTTTCTTTCATGTTGCTTATTGTTTTGTTAAAGTGATCTGAAGCTTAAAGATAGGATGCTTATCCATGGAATGTTTAGATCATGGGATGGCTCTGAAAGACCCTCAAAAATCATCTAGTTCCAGCCCCCTGCCACAGGCAGGAACACCTTCCACTAGTCCAGGTTGCTTAGAGACTCATCCAGTCTGGCCAGGAGCACTCCCAGGGTGGGAGCACAATCTCCTCACTCTTCCTCTACAGAAATAAAGAATTCTCAGGTAAAGGATCTTACAATACAGACAGCCTCATGAATAAAATTGCCTTTGGAAGGCAGGGCTTTCTCTCAAAAAATTAAGGCAGTGTAAGGCTACTTTCTTATTAAGCTATTACAAATGTTGTGAATAGTCCTTCTAGGCATGCTTATATTTTCAGGGGAAATTTTAAGAAAAATGTTTGGGCAATTTTTGATGTAGAATTACAGAAAAAATACAGTTTTCCCATATGGCTTTTGCATGGGACATGTCTTTTATCATCTTGAAAAAAAAATCAAGCCAAATTCTGTCAGCTCAGGAACGGGTAAAATATATAGCTCACACACAGAGGTAAGACTCTTCCACCTTCAAAATAAATCCTCTCTTCCCAGCCATGTTAGAACCTTACCTCGCAGCCTTCATTCCCAAGGGAGCAGGCAGCACTGCTCCATCCTCTCCAAGCTCCCAAAAAGCACATGCAAACCCCTCTGCTTTAGGCAGCAGGTAGGATAAATTGCCTTTTTAATTGGGCAATGCGTTACACCTGCCTAATCCTCCCAGCATCCACAGGGTGGCGAGCGTGTTCTGCGCTATCAAATTAATGGCTTTTGGCTCACAAGGTCACTTTGCACAAATAAACATCATGTACATCTTCTCGAAGGATTCTTCTGATTCCTTGTCTTAATGCTGTAAAATTGCGGGATTCATCATATCCCACCTGCGCCTGATTTTTTTTGCCATTAATCTAAATCCTCACTCTTAGCTCATTTCATCAGTTGGTCTCATTTCATTTTTCTCCTCATCTGGCAACGAGTCCAATGAAAATTATTGCATGATGTCATGCAGGAATTCATTTCGACCCAGCAATATTTTTAGGGTTTGCAGGCTACCTCTCATAAAGATATCTGATTGAATAGTAACTGGTAAACACTAAACTGCATATCAAGTAGCATAACTCACTCCAGCAGCTCACTGAAGCTTCATTGGGTTTGTCCTTGAGGCAATGAAAGTAGCTACTTAATATTTCACCATCTCTTTGATCATTTTTGTAACATTTAGTCACCAAAGAACAGTAGCTGAAATGTAGCATCTGCTTGTCAAAAAAAGAAAAGGAAGAAGAAGAAAAAAGCATATTTTTATTTTATTTTTTTTACCTTCTCTTTCTAATGAGATTGATTGAGACATAAAGCCGACAGGTATTTGCATAGAAGCCAAGAGCAATTCCACAGGAACAAGTGAATCTGCATTAGTAATAGCAGCAAAATAATGAAAATACAGAAATCATTCAGAGCACAATAACAACCATGGCTGCATTTAACAATTACAAGAAAGCGAATTGATCATATCTGGGGTGGAAGGCAACATTCTTTGGGGATTAAAGCATGCTGGCAATTTCTTGCTAAAGATGACAGCTTGTTTTGCCTGTGACTTGTGTGATTGTTTCCCTGTGTGGCTGTAAATTCTCTCACTGAAGACCAGATTGGCAAAACTCAAGCCCACTTTGTACAGGACCAAGGAAGTGTGCACAGGAGAGGAATCAGATTCTGCAATATTCACTCCTCCTGGATGTTCACAGATTTTCCAATTTGGTTTTAAAATAAAAATATGTTAGCATCTAGCTAGGCAAACTTAAGTTTATATGTAAAGTAGGCCAGGTTGATCTTGATGGAGTGAGAGAACCTGTCTGGAATAAAGATGATTATGCTCTACAGGAAAAATAAGAATGGGCAGCTTATTTGGAATGCAAATATTTTGACATTTATTCAGTGCTTTACTTGGCATCAGCAGCAGACACAGCTCATATCCCTTCCTGTACCACTCGACAGAGACCTCAGGAGAAAAAGCCAAAAATACTGAAAAAAACAATTGCTTGGTGTAGTATAACTGGGCAGAAATCTTTGGCCCTAGAATCAGAGTACCTTGACTTTCACAGCCCTGGATTATCACTTGGGCTGGTTAAAGACACGTATCTCTCTCCAGAGAAGAGTGTGATGTGTGATGGTGGAGCAAAATTCAGTTCACTCAGTGTATGTATACAATTTTGTCACAAAACTGGACAAAAAACAAGATCCATTTTTTCCCAGCCTTTGCTTTGAAGCATCAGATTTGCATTTGGGATCAGTGCTAGCTGGGGAAGAACTTTTGTGGGCAGCATGTGGCTGGCTTCTATCCGCATGTGAATTAAACACTGCAGCAATGGCAGGAATGGTCTCCCAAAATCCCAGGGGCACAAAAGTCAGAGCTCGTGTCAGACTCAGAGTACAAACCCATCTTTGCATGTATCACCAGCACTGGCATTCAGCAAACAGGGAGAGAGGAGGTTCCTGGCCAAGAGAAGACAAACCCTGTCACTTTGCTGATCTCCAGGACAGCTCTGGCTCACAGGAGGCTGCAATAAGTGGAAGGAGCTACACGTAGGAAGCTTGCAAGGTGTGGTGGCTGAATCAGCCAGTGCACTGTCAGGGCTGGAGGATCTTTCCAAACATGCCAGCCCTGGAAGGAGCTGAGGGAGCACCAGGAAAAGTTGGGGTGGGGAACTGAAATCCAAGGAACACAAGTATGGAGGTATCCTTTCAAGGGAGATCAGTGAAGAAGCTGAGAAGCAGAAGGAACAAGAACCAACTCACATCTGTGGCAACTCTTTTTGCTGCTCCTGGTGAAATTCTGCCTCTTCTCAGAGAGATCCAGATGCTCTTGAAGGGAAAGAACACCTTGAGGCTGAGGTCTTTAACCCTTAAAATTACTCTGTCTTGCTCCTCTGGGTAGGCAAACTTACTGGGCAGTTTGTTAAGTTGCAACCAAGCCATCAGACACACTTTCCCTGGGTGTCTGCCCTGTGAGCTTCAATTTGATATCAGTGGGCAGAGATGGACACAGAAATCCTCCTGAGGTGGGGAACGTGTCAGCTGGGAGGCTAACACTGGGTAACACTGGGAGAGGGAGCTCACACATGCAAGGGGAGCTCAGATCTCACAGCTCTCCTTCCTCAGGGTCTGGCAAGTCCCTTCATGCACAGAGACTTGCAGTACTCACTGTGCTGGGGTCACTACCCTAGCTTAAGCAAGACATAAAATTGGCTCTTTGACTTTGTCCCCTGGTTTAGCAGATCTGGTGCAGCAGTGTGAGCATTGTTCTCCTCTTTCCCTTCCCCTCTGGGAGCATAGCAATAGGTTTGTGCTGCTCTGTCATGGTGTTTCAAGGAGACAGACCCATTTTACTGGGAGAGCAGGAGCAGCCATCTGCTCTTGGAATCTGAAGAGTCAGACTCAGTTGTGCGCAATTCTCCCTCAGCAGAGAGAAGCTTCCGGCTTCATTGCAAAAGGGCAGCTTGTTCTTCCCAGCACAAGGGCATCTTAGCCACCTCCACAAAACCCTAATGGCAGCAGAGTGCCTTGTGGAACTCACCTGGAGCCAGGA
>JAHXMQ010012337.1:34644024-34655406 GCA_020466415.1 Ammodramus savannarum pratensis | reverse complement strand
CCTGTGAACACTGTCACATTTGTGGCTCTCCTCATCCTGCTGTGTCCTTGTCAAAAATGAGAGTGATTTGTTCTCTCCAGGACTTGGCAGTGAGTTATGTGAGATTTATGGGTTGTGCCACATCACCCCTGCCCCACAGCAAGCACACTCCATCCAGCACAGGTCATCTGAGCAGAGAGCTGCTACCTTGGCTGCTTGCTGGAAAGTTTTGATTCCACTAAGGAAAATGTATGAATTTGCCACACAGCAGAGTTGAAGAAGACTGTGCCCTCCTTAAAAGGATTTAAATGAACCAGCTCAACATACTAAAAGGCACATGCTTTTTCTTGACTAGGTTTTCAGAAGGAGCTAATTAGACCAGACAAGCTGGCAAGAGCCCTGTACTGAAAACCCAAATTAGACCAAGCATTTTATAAGACATTATCAGCCAGAGCCCATTACCAGCAGAGAAGAGAATCAGATTCCAGTTCTGTTCAAACAGAAACTTTGAGGCCCACTAAGAGGACAACCATGATATTCTATCTAAGGAGAAATGATTAAATGATACCATTAAGCCTGAAGTCCTGTAATTGTTAATTTTTTTACTCTTCGTGGTGTTTCAGGTACTTAAAGCAGCATTCTGTCATGTGTGAGGACAAAATCTGCAATTTTCCTAATTGCTTTTGATTTCAGAATAGGCCATTCTTTTCCACTGTAATATTTTTCTAAACTCAAGCACACAACAATAAATAACGCATCAGCCATGTGTCTGGTCACAGATGAGACTGTGTCCTTTTGCTGACACATTTTGTCTAGAAAAATTTGGCTGCCTTCACATGTTTTTTGATTGGTTTTATTGCATTTTACTTTAAAAAGAGATTAATTCCTTTGAGGAATTAATAGAGACTTACACATGTCAGAACCTCATCTGCTGGAAAGCAGTGGAAGTCAGGAAGGCTCTAAATTGGCCAAGTAAAACCCAATATACTTGACAGGAGAAATGGTGTAGAAACAATCTAACATACCTTTCATTTAGCCACATGCTTTTTAGTAGATAAGTAAAATTTTTCTTGATCTATATTTGCATTTAGTCCAAAAAGATTCTATATTTATATAAGTATATATATTTATGTAAAATTTTGTATTATTAAGGTGAAGAAAATAATTTTCCATCCAATATTTATTCTCTTCTTCATTCTGTTTTAGTTTTGTACTGCATGTTCCCTTGCTGAGGACATTAAATTTCTATTCATGTTTTGTTCTTCAGCTTTTTGTGTCCTTGCAGCTGATTCAAAATAAGGATGCTGAAGAAAGAATAGGAGGATTTTTTATAGTAGTCCTCAGCCGATAATAATTAAAGTTGCAGCTGATCACATGATATAAAAAAACCCATAAAAATCTTGATGTTTAAGAGAGTCTGAATGTGAGACATTTGAATTTTAATTGTAAATGTTGTCTGCTGATTTGATGGTTTTTGCTCTGATACAGACCAAACCTTCAGGGGGAGAATCACCCTCAATGCATCATACACACAAAGGTGAAACATTCAGCTTGGAGGCTTTTAATATAACAGCTACTCTTACCAAACCAGTGAGAGCTGTTTCAGTCCCTTGGGTCTCAGAAGAGAAGAGGTTAAGGGACTTTCCTGCTGCTTTGTCTCTGGCATCACAAGCCCAGGGGCTGTGAAGCCCATCTGCAGCAAAGCTCTCTGCCACAGGCGGTGTGGTCTTGGTGCTTTTCTTACATGGCTTGAGGTGCTCCACGAGGGTGATAATAAGATGGGCTGCAAGAAGCTGAATGCTTGACCCCACACTTGTGCTGCTGTGTTTTACATACCAGAGAAGTGTTAATTATAAGTAGAGAACCAGTAGCCTCTAAGGGTTGAAGAATCAGGTGGAGATATTCCCCTTCTTGAGACCAACTTTTGCTCTTTGACAAACATATGCTGTTGTGCTGTGGAAAAGAATGAGATATCTTCTTCAAAAGGAGTATTTTGGTTCCTATCAATTTATGGATGGGGTTGCCCTGACTTAATGAACCATCCTCTCCTACTCAATCATAGGTGTGATTCAGTGTTGAAATTTTATGCTCACTTCACATAAATTACCATGCTTTGAGTCAAACTAATTATTATTATAGGCTTCCTTTTATAATCTTTGATTTCAGGGTAAAATTGCAACTCACCATGGTTTAAGGGAAAACCCAAGTGCCATAATTTATGGTTAAAATTTTTACCTGCCTCCTATTAGTGCCTCCATGTATAAACCTACCCCTCTTTTGCCAGGATCACCTCTTTCCTTTCTCCCAGGTCTGAGATTTTGCCTTCCTTGTCCATGGTGACTCACTGGGATTGCCCCACAAAGCTGACCTTGGCACTAGTACTTGTCTTTGTGTTCTTTCAGACACTGGGCCCCCATTAGCTTTGAGAAAGCTCTGTGTCACTCTGTGTATTACAGACAAAGAGTTAAAATAAAAAGTAAATCATAAAGCCCCCAAAAATCCCCCTATATGCTGCACTTATCAGCTGTCAACATGCCTCATCCATTAGGTATTCTGGCACACACAGACACAAATTCAGCTCACTGCCTCCATTCCAGCCTGCCCCGCTTTGCCAGCCCTCACTCATCATACACCAGGACAGCTCTCCATACCCTTCTTTTGGTTGTTTGGCTGGTGTCCAGCACTGATCAAGCCAGCACTTGCAGTCTTCACCCAGAGGAAAAGCTTTCACCAGACAACTTGACCCACAGAGTAATTTAACTATTCATTTGCCTTAACAGCCAAGAGCAAACAGAAAACAAAGAAATACACAGAGCACTAATGTGACAGACGCCTTTTCATGAAAAATCCTTTCTTTAGGATTTTTCCTCCTGAGAAGCTGGGAGGCCTCTCAGGAACAAAATGTAAACATTGATTATCTGCTGCTGTGGAATGCAACAGGTGCATCTGTGATTGGCTGATGTTGGTTTGTTTGTAATTAATGGCCAATCACAGCCCAGCTGGCTCAGACTCTCTGTCTGAGACAGAAGCTTTGTTATCATTCTTTCAGATTCTATTCTTAGCTTAGCTAGCCTTCTGATGAAACCTTTTCTTCTATTCTTTTAGTATAATTTTAATGTAATATATATCATAAAATAATAAATCAAGCCTTCTGAAACATGGAGTCAAATCCTTGTCTCTTACCTCATCTTAAGACCCCTGTGAACACCATCACACACTAACAGAAGCTTTTCCTACATTATTTTTTCCACATATCATTAACATTTTCCTGCTTAAGCCACGCAACTTGAGATGAACACCTTTTAAAAACAGTGCCTAGAGTGTTAAATCCTGTCCTGGTGAGCCAAGTTTGTCAGGATGTTTTCAGCATTCTTCTGCATTTATACCAAGAGGTTCAAAGTACAGCTGAAAGAAACCTGGCTCTGTTTCTAAAAGATGCAGGCTTTTGTTGTCATAGCCTGTTCATGTTAGTTTGACATGGGTGAGTTTTTATCTGTGTGGAAGTGTGCAGAACTAAAAAAAAAACTTCAAATCAAAAAAACTGCACTTTCAGCTTAGGTTTCAGTGAAACTGCTCCTAGAGAATTGGTGAATTTTCAGGATGCTTGACAAGTTTGCATAAAATTGATGCTGCTAATGAAATCTAGAGGTCTGCATATAAACTTCAGCAGCATTCCTTCTTTTCCATCCTCTCTTCTAGGTCAGTTTCTTTATACTAGAACTGCAAGAACATAATTCAAAAGACATTTACATTGCTGCTTTTATATCAAGCAATGCAGCTGTCTCCTGAATTATCCACATCAGAGAATATTTACAGAATAGAGGGTAAGTACTGGCTTACCAAAAATCTGATGTTTCTTTTGGCACAGCTGCTGTGGTGAAATGAGACATCAGTGACTCTGGACATTTAAGGTTCAGTAAATTAAGTGAGTTTCGGTAAGTTATGTGCCATAGAAAATGGAGGAGCTGACTGGTCCAGGAATTACGTTTTTTTCCTATCTTTTAAGGTATCAAGCAATGTAGACTTTCCAATAAACACCTTCCAGAAAACAAATAGGTGTGATGAGCAGTAGGGCTACATCTTACCCTAGGTACCAGCTGCTAATCTTGGGAAGGCTCAGTTTTGCCATGAAGATGTGATCCATGACATTATCTCCCATCTGATCTATCCCTTTACTCCCCTCTCCTTACCTCTTAGTTGTGGGGTTTTAAATTTGTTTGTTTGGTTGTTTGGTTGTTTTTTGTTTGGTTTTTAGCTTTCCTATTAATGAATTCTCTTCTAATGCTGGTCTAGAAGAAGGAGGGGTGAGCCCAGCTGCAAGCCTTGGAGGTGCTGTGTTGTTTACAAAAAGTTACAGAATTAGTACAGACACTAACTATGCCTTTACTTCTCCCTCAGATATCCTGTCCTCTGTTCCTGGGTTCCTGTCGAAGCATAACTCTCACTGGACCAGAGGGATTTTTATCCAAGTAATGAAAATACCACGGCAGGTTCATGGTATTATATTTCACGGAGGTCAGAAGGTTTCAGCTACTGTACCATTTGCTTTGCTGGATAGAAGAGCTTGCCCTCTGGGGAATGAGAGATTGACATCCAAAAAAAGAAAATCAACTCCAAAACCCAGCAAACAAACAAACAAACAAACAGCATGTCTGGGATAAAGAAAGGTTGCACCTTTAAAAATGCTGCGTTAATTCTAAAAATACCACTGGGTATTTTTACACAATAGTGTAAAAATTTTTACACAGTAGTGTAAAAATTGTTTTCCACAATAGTGTAGTTGCATGAGTGGTTTGTAGAGAGCCAGGCATTTATCCCACTGCAGATTCCTGCTCACGGGGAGTGTGCCATGCTCTACCCCCTAAAGGTTCCCTTTCATCTTCAGAACTTCTTTCAAGTGAGACAGTTACACTCACAGGAGATGTCAGCCACCAGCCCAGGGAGTTACAGGGCACAGGGAGCCTTCCCATGGATATTTAGTCACAATTATGGTCCTTACAGAAAGGTGAAAGCTCCTGTGGTTTTGTGAATGAAGCCCCTGCTGTGGGTTCATCCCGCTGTTCAAGGGTCAGGCTGCAGGAACCCAGGGCTGACCCAGCTGATAACCTGTCTGATAAGAGCTGGAATACAGCTGCTGTCTGTCCTCACAGTGGAACAAAGCAAGGAGGCTGCTCATACAGCTACACCACATATTCTGTATTTAAATACAGCAATCACAGCAGTCACAGAATTCACAGAATGACCATGTTGGAAGAAACCTTCCAGATCATAGAGTCCAACCCATGCCCTAAACACCTCAACTAAACCATGGCACCCAGTGCCACATCCAGTCTCTTTTGTGCCTGCCACTGATGAAAAACGATGCACAGCCTGCACAGAATGGGATATTTACCACTGTTTTCCTTTGTCAGCTTCAGGAACACTAACACTTTCATCTGTTGGGAATGTTTTGGCCTTAAAGAGAAAGACAATGAGTTCTGATATAGCCCAGCACAGTGCAGCACAAAGCCAAATCATGCTGCCTGCCAAAGCTATGTAGGGGCATTTTGCTAACTATCCTCTCCTTACTGTAAAGGTGCAGCAGCTGGAGATGGCTCATCACTGTGAAACTTCATGGCTCTGTCTTCTATCAGTGTGCCTAGGTCTAGTGAGTGTCTGAAGAAAAGAAAGAGCTCAATAACCTGCCACTTGCTAATGCAAAAAGAAGAAGAAGAAGAAGAAGAAGAAAAAAGAAACTGATAAGGGGGAAAAAAGTGAAATTGAATGTAATGACTTCAATGCAAACCAAACACTGTCAATATCTCTGCTGAACTGCCAGGACTTCTAGGAGCCATACATCAACAATCCATTAGTATCAGTAGATTTTGAAAAAATCATTACTTGAAGTCCCATGTTACGAGTAGTGACTTTCATCTCTTGTCTCAGTGGGCTAATCCCTCTTGTCATTCTTAATCCTCATTCCTGTGCCTTGTAAGCCTCATCATGTTTTCTATGTAGTCGGGTGTTCTGTCAAATAAAGATATTCAAAAGGTTCCTGAAGCCTGGTGAGAGCCCTCACCTTTACTCAGAGCTTCTTAAGTAACATTTAATTTCTCGAAGGAGTGACTGGAACACATTTCAGAAAATGCTGCATTTTGGCTGCTGCCTGCTGGGCTGTGGATAGGAGAGAGGGATTGCCATTCCAGGGAACTAGAGGGCACTGAGGAGGAAAAACCCCATCACATTTTAGAAAAAAAGAACTATTCAGACTTATTAGATGAATTATATGCCTGGCTTGGTTTTCACAGTGCTTTCAGAATTTCTGTTCTAACCTCATTTTTTGCTTGCAATTTTCTGGTTCTATCGAGCCTCTTCTACCCTCCCCCTACCCCAAAAGGATTTAAGATTTTTATGCATTTTGGGATTAACAGAGAAAATTCTTATTCACTCCTAGAGAAATTTAATACTTATCCCATCCCAAGGAAGCAGTTTGGTGAGAAGGGGAGTATACAAACTTTGATTTCCTCACAATTCTTATCCTTTTGGATTATAGGGCATTTCTTAATTTCTTGATCACAAGATATACATGACCAGCATTAGATATTAGACATGTTATGGTTTTTAAAACAGGGTTTAAAATCTTATTTCTGTCATAAAGTTGCTGAAGCAATGGAGGGGGCTTGTGAGCTCTTTTCTGCCACCAGCCCTGGTTGGGAGAGGCAGTGCTCCTGTAGAGTGAGTGTGCAACATCCAAGTGATGAAAATGTGCCCTTTTTAATTCCCATCTCCTTTTTCCAACTGAATAAAGGAACAAAGCAAATCAAGGTGGAATTCTCAGACCAGCTACCATAAGAAAAATCTCTGCTATTTGTAACAATTACACTATGGATATATGTAGCACAAAAAAAGTAATTCACTGGGTAGAAAATGCATTGCACTAGTCTGCACTAAGGCACAAAAAATTGACTTAAGAGTGCATGTTTTCTTTATGCTTGTCATTAGAGATACTTAATGTCAAAGAGATGTGTGGAGATAACTTTGTGCTCAGAAGTTACTGCTGGATTTGCAAAGAATTGCACATATGTCAATGAATTTACATTGTTTGCTTCTAATAATTTGTTGATTTGTCATCTCAATGTCAGAGCAAATTCCTTTTGAAAGAGGAAATTTACTCTACACCAGTTAGTCTCTGACACCCTGTGATAAGTATCACTTTTGCCCCATTTTTTACACCTTGTGGAAAGCTAAACCTATTAATCTTATAATCAATTATTACTCACCTGAAAATACACCAGTGATAGCTCCACTTTCATCTGTCCACACTTTTCTTTCACTGTTTATACATCTCCACTGGCAGACTCGGTAATTAGCGTGTGGATTAATGAACATTAACTGAAGCAAGGGCTGAGAGTCTAAAGGCACTACACTAAATACAAAGACAAGATCCCATTCTATTAAAAAGTTGTTTGCACAGGCATCTTAAAGTTTTGGTTTTCATTCTCTCCCTCCCACAGTCCCTTGAAAGGTAAAAAGAGATTAATATTTTAATGTTTTTACAGCAGGAGAGTTTCTCTAGTGATGTCTAATATTTTGTTGTAGAGAAAGGACGATTATAATTGACTTAAGAACCGTTGCTTTGGTTTGTTTTAAATAGAATCGGCATCGGTTTTGTAGAGAAATACAAGTTTCAAGGTAATGGAGAAGAAATCCCTTAACCTTGAGGAGTGAATGTCTAAGGGATACCCCATCTTGTGAGCACAGAGCTGCAGCAGTGGAAGGCTCTGCACTGTTCTGTCACTCAGATGTCCACTCCTGTGTGACAGCGACACTCTGGTTACAAACCTTGGTCAGAAGTACATGAACAAAAAGAGAATTCAGACCACACACATCTCACTTTGGGCAGAATTGATGCATATAGCTGCTGAATTTCCTTTTTACTGTTTCTTGTTTATCTACAGATAAAATTGTAATAACCATCTGATCAAAACAAATCTCACCTCTAAGCACTTATCGGTCCTTAGCTAGAAAATCCAAAAGGGCTGCTACAGGCAAGATTACAACTTATCTCCTCATCTGCTTGTTGCCCAGCAAACTACCCTTGTTTAGTTTAATTCATAGTCTAGGGGGTGTGTTTTATACTCTTCTTTTACCACTGAAAGGCTGTTGTGCCAACTCTGGAGCTGCAGTTTTGAAAACCATTTGTGAAGACAACAAACACTTCTTGGATTCAGTTATTTTTACCACCACCACTATATTTAATTGCTGAAATGATGAGACAATTTAATTACAACCAACCATGCAAGCCTATAAAGCATTTGAAAGGTAGTCCCAGGTTCAAATCAATTTTCCTCCTTTGTTTCCAATGCAAAGTACAGCAGTGCAAATCCTGAAGTATGCATGGTACAGCTGTGAAGCTTTTTCCTTTGGATGAAAGTTGCTGAGCAGAACCAACTCAGCAACACGACAAGCCCAGAAATGGGGGCTCATATGGAGGAAAAGAGTTGCTGGTTCAAGTACCTTTTTCAGGCATTAACCACCTCCAGTCTGAATTTACCAGCTCACAAAAATACAAGTTACAGATGCCTCCTTGGCCAGAATGAACAATTTGTGCCATGGTAGCCACTTTGACTGTGGTATTTCTTTTTGTTAACGTGAGCCCACATTTAAATTATAAAGTTATTTCACAATTCAAAGCTTAGTGCCTAGAAGTACTTTCTGTGCTGTAGAAAGCTACACTTTCTACAGTAAGTATTTTCATGAAGAATAATACTTGTATTGTTTACAGAGCAGGGCTGGAGACAGCTCTGCTACTACCACCTGCAGGCACTGAAAATTAGAACAAGTACATGCTTAATCATTTACCAGGAAAATGGAACAGTTACAACAGTTACAATAACAAAATGAAAAAAAAAGGCAGAAAAAAAAAAGGCAATATGCTACAAGAGTAGTTTCTCAATGAGTAGTTTCTCAAGCAATGCCCTTCATTTGGTAGGAGAGACATTTTTGTTTGCTGGCTACTCAGAGGCAGCTGAGACAATTTAGTGAGAGTCAACCTGACAGCCAGTAGAAGCTCCCATTCTAGAAAATAAGAACAACTGCATTTTGATGGGAGCAGTGTGCTGAATGTGGCATCATTTGTGTATGGCAGTCCAGGAAGGAAAGGGACTGGTAATTCTTTGGCTTGGGTTCAGTACAAGGCGTTGATTTGGTGAAGCAGTGACACACCTGAGAGGCCACCAGGTGTATGCCATTGTCACTGGCTGCCTCCCACACAAAACCCTCCAGATGGGCTCCTTTCCCCTCCTGATTGGAAACCCTTATCGCAAAGGAACATTTTAATCATAAAAGAGGCTTCTTCTCCATGGACTTCAATGATAATGTTCAAGGTCAGAGTCTCATTAAAGTTTGCTTCTGGTGGGTTTTTGGTGAATGTAGGTGAATCTCAGGGCAGCACCAAAAGGAACCAGAGGAGGTCTGATTAAATGAGTTAGAATAAATGCATAAATGTTTCTAATTGTTTCGCTTGTTTGCATCTTTATTAGTTGAGTTGCTAATGGAAAGCAAAATAAATATAACACGAATTAGATTTTATAGAGAGCACAAATTTATTCATTTTATGTGCACCATATCCTGAAATAAAATGCATCCAATGTATTTGCGGCCTCTTAAAAATACAAATAAACAGCCACAATTATCTTATTAACTATGTTACAAGAATTTAGGGATTCATGTCTTTAACCTTATATTTAAAGGCAATATTTCTCTTAGCAGATTGGCATCCTTCAGGATGAACTATTCTTGCCCCATAACTGTCTCCTAGGACAAAAGAAGCACCTGTCATACCTCATGTCCAAGAACTTGATGTCACAAATGCAAGACACTATGGGAGGACACCATTTTATCTTTGAAAACAGCTCCTCATGTGTGCCAGGGTGTGGACTGCTGTGGTTGCCAAGCAGCAATCAATATCCACCAATATCCACTTCCTTGAGCGTTCCAGACCCAGACAAACATCAAATCGATGCTTTCAAAGCATGTTGGATGCATTTTACCCAGTACGAGCAAGAGCTTCTAGTATTGCATACTGCCAAAAATGTCTCTTCAAAGGAAACCAATTTGGGACTGCTACTGGGGTCAGGCAGAGGAGAAGGGAGGGAGCTGGCTCCATGGATTTGTGTCACCCATTTTTACAAATTTTTTCCATGAAAACTGCCTCTTGATTCCCAAGAGAGGAATAAACACAGCTCAGAGTCTCTCACCAAAGGCCAGATGCTCATGCAAATCTGTGGATAATGCAGTTCATGGCAGGATCATCTGGCAGAGGTGCTTCCCAAGGGTACAGCTGCACCACCAGCACGCTCCCAAAACCAACTCCAGCCCTCAAGGAACCTGACATTGGCCTTGCAGCTCCTGCAGTAGCTTATCCTGGCGTTGCTGAGCAGGCTGGGGTGAGCTGTGCCCTTGTTTTCACACCTCCTGGCTGTGCTGAAGCAGCAAAATTGGAACCGTCCTCTGTCGCCGACGTCTTTTCATGAAAAATCCTTTCCTTAGGATTTTCCTCCTGAGAAGCTGGGAGGCCTCTCAGGAACAAAATGTAAACATTGATTATCTGCTGCTGTGGAATGCAACAGGTGCATCTGTGATTGGCCCCTGTTGGTTTGTTTGTAATTAATGGCCAATCACAGTCAGCTGGCTCTCTGTCCAAGACAGAAGCTTGGTTATCATTCTTTCCTATTCTATTTTTAGCTTAGCCAGCCTTCTGATGAAACCTTTTCTTCTATTCTTTTAGTATAGTTATAACGTAATATATAGCATAAAATAATACAAAACATGGAATCAGATCCTTGTCTCTTCCCTCAACCTGAGACCCCTGCGAACACCATCACAGATCTCCAGCTCCATCCTGGCTCATCTGAGCTATTTGTGACCAGAGGAATTTGAATCTTCCCCAGAGCAGCAGGCAGTGGGTGTCTCACCGCCTCTTTGCCACCTGGACAGGTCTGTGCTAAGCCCCTTCCTCACCCTGCTATCTTTGGGTTCTTTTGCCTGGATGGAAGCAGGGCTCCCACCATCACACCCACTGTGACCATGGGAGGGCAACAGCAGACACCAGACCCCTGCAGCATACACAGACCATCATCATCATCTTTGTGCTGGCCTTCACAAATGCTGTGCTCTCATGAGCCCAAAGAGTAGGAAAGAAACCTGTAAGAGCCTGAATGAGAGATGTGGGACTCCAGGGGCTCTCCAAAATGCAGTTTATTCCACCCAAGAGGTTACAGCAGCCCAGGGAGGTGGGTGACAGAGCTGTGCCCACAGCTGTCAACTCCAGCTGCAGGCAGGCCTGGATACCTTTTGGTTTTGGTTGCATTGCATTATATGCTTTCCTTTGCTGAGCATCTTAATACAGTAGAACCAATCTAT
>JAHXMQ010012337.1:34624915-34641290 GCA_020466415.1 Ammodramus savannarum pratensis | reverse complement strand
ATCCCAGAATTCCTACTTCTTCCTGGTCAAACCACCACATGGGGCTTTTAAGAACATTCATGCTTTCAAAAGTGCAGAGAGAACCAGGCTCAGATGAGACCTCTTGAGGGGAATGTGAAGAAGGATGCTTTTCAAAACCTCGAATCAATACAACATTTCCCTCAGATCAGATCAGAAAGTGCAGGTGAAATATCTGACATCAAACAAGCAGGAGATGGGCAAAGCTACAGTGGCTGAACATGGTTTCAGACCTAAAGGAGTGGCACATTTGATAGGAATGTTTTTCTTTCCTGCTTTCTAAAGAAAATCCTTTGAATAGCAGCAAGTCTCTACTGATGTGGAGCATTCCCTGGACTAGGGACAGGTGTGCAGCAGAGAGGAAACCACCCTGGTGAGATTGTCTGAAAACCTTCTGAGGATCTCATGTGCTCCAGGCTCCTCCTGGCTGCACAGAAACCTCTCTGTGCCACCAGCTCTGCAGGAGCCTGCTGACCCAATGGCACCACTGCAGCACTTCAAAAAAAATATTCTTCAAAATTTTTTTCCCCATCATCACTGCAACTAAGTTTGAAAATGTGACCTGGAAAGGGCTGAAGCCTTTGCCTGTGCCTTCAGAAACTTGATAAAAAGAACACCTCACTTCTATCAAATACTTTACTGAAAGAACTATACAGGAGCCATGGCAGTTATGGGAGAGGAGGAAAAAGAATGATGCAGGATAATCACATTTGCACATGCCTGCTCTCCCCAGCCATGATCTGTGTGCTGCTTTCCCCCTCTCCCCAGGCACAGCTCAGCACTGACCAATCCCTCAGTGGAAATCCTGCCCTGATTCTCTGCTCCCAAACCTTCCTCAATATTACACTCCTCAGAGGCTGGGATTGGTGTGCCCATGCATTCCTCACCAATAATCTGGAAGCAATAGATATTTTTGCACAATTCATGGCTGGTTATTTGCTATATATTGAAATGACTAGCAAGGATTTTGCATTTCAGGAGGAAGAGATTCATTTAGCTGGTAAGGCCAGTGTGGTTGTCACAACAGTGTGGATCAAATGTAGCCCTGGGGTGAAAATATGCAAGTACATTAACTCTGCATTATGTTTTCCTCTATGGGAGAAGTCTTGTTATTTATACAATACAATTAAGGCATATGCCCAACCATGCTTGTAACATAAATATTTTAAGATGAAGGAAGAAAGACAAAAACAAAACCTCACTGTCACTCAGCAAACAGCCTCAGAAATGAAAATAAACTTAAAGCGGTGTAATTTTCCCAGATGAAAACCACATCATGAAATAAAACCTGATGAAAAAAAAAAAAAAAAGCAAAGAGGCAGGAAAACACCTCTTCTCACCCAGCATTTTTGTTATGAAATATTGAAATCTAGTAAATGCTTAGACAATTCCAAAACCTGAAAACGACATGACACATAAGGGACAAATATTTTTGATTTACTGCATTCCACTCTAAGTGCTCTGCATGTCAGAAGGGAATCACTTGAGAGAGGAATGAGTAAGTGTGAAGAGACCTTAGGTTTTGCAGCTCAGGGCAATCCCAACCCTTAGAATACAAACTGGTGTGATAGGTGCCAGAGCTGCAGAAACCAAGGACTAATTGGTTTAGGCTGTACCCTGAGCCTGGCAGGTGTATCTGGTACATAATGTTTTTAGCTGAATTCCTCTTATTTTGCATTACAGGGCACGCTTAAGTCCCCTACCTGTGGGCTATAATTCAGAACACAAAAAAGTATTTATGATTGATGGAAAAACTGATGGAAAAACTGATAGGCAGGTGGTAAACCCAGCATTCCTTGCCTTCATTTTTTATTTATATGGAATTAGTACCCAAATATTCTACCTCCAATTATGGTCTGACTGCTGCTTTTTCAAGGGAACAGCTGCAGTGAGGAATCCTTTTTTGCTTTGAAAAATTTTAATAGAAAAAGTAATAGCAGTGGAAAAAAAAATCTAAATGGAACAAAGTCCTTTCATAACAGCCTGTTGTTTGCTTAGAGATTTTTTTCTTTTTATTATTGGTTTTTTTATTGTTTTCAGAGAACACTTTATGTTACAAAAGCCAGGATCCCTTAAACTAGGAAGACCTTGAGATGAAACATATAACAATATTTGTTCATTTTCTCTGTGAAAATGGATGGATAATGATGACTTGAACTCTTCCCTCATCAGGATTTATATTTCTAGTTTCACTCCCAAAAGAAAGGTTCACACCACAGTCTCCATGTTGACATCACTTGGTGCAATACAGTGCTGCAGTAATTTAATTGCTACAGTAAAGGAACCATAAAAGCTTAGCCCTTTTGGGTTTTGCTTTGTTTGTTCTGTCTTCCAGTTGAACTATTGGTGAAGAATGTGCAGCAGGCTGGGAGAGAGGAGAAAAAAGTAAAGTTTAAAAGAGAAATCAAGCTTTTTGCTAGGAAGGTTTGGTCATTATGTCATTAGCCATAATATCTTCAGGGCAAAACCAGCCCAATTTGTCCCTGACCCCAGAGTGTTCAACCTGGCAAAAGCCACAATGAATCCAAAAGTGTATCTCGTTATTGAGCCTTCCATGATTCTGTGCTATGACTTTCCTATCCCTGCTCTTGGTGTTATTTAAAGGATGCTGTTCTGGTTTTCTGCTGGAACAGAGTGAATTTTTCTCCCTAGTAGCTGCATTTGGATTTTGAATGCCAATAGCATGTTCATAATGTGCTTTAATTGTTGCTGGGCAGTGCCTAAACAAAGGACTGCTCAAAAGGCTGAGCATTGTTTGAACATCACTACCTGCGATGGCACAGGCAGGGTGGTCCTTAAACCAAAACTTTTCCCTCTACAGAAATAAGCCTGTGTAGTGGATTCATTCTGCAACAAGGAAAATCACTCCACCTCAATTACTCCCACTTATTCCAGAGGAAACAAAGTGGCAGAGGATGAGGAAAAGGCTGGGGTTGCTGCTATAAGAAATGGTCTGTATAGCTCTGTATAGCTCTGGTGTAGTTTTAGAGACTGTTGCTAAAGCTAAACCAGACCAAATAATCTGTCCCTGAAGAAGAGAGAGCTTTGAGAATGACCTCAAAAGTAAAAGCTGCCATCAACCTAAATTCAGTGCCTGCAGATGAATTCTGCACTTGTCTGTCCAGAGCAATTCTAACTCAATATTAGAGCTCCTGTTTCCAAAGCTATTGAAAACACCTCACTCTGAAGCTACAGAAATGTTGTCAGATTCTGCTGCAAATTTGTGTGAAAGCCTGAGCTGAACTGTCCTGTTCATTGGACAGGAAGGAGACACAAGGTGCAGAAACACAAGGTGCCTCCTGATGGCTGCATCACTGATTTCTCATGCAATCTCTAAATAGGGTTTTATTTGTCATATCTAGACTAATTTTTTTCAGCAGATAGCTTTAGTGTTATGGAAACATTAGTTAGAGGAGAGGCTAGGGGTCTGAATGAGCAATGTGATGCCTCATGTCACCCATAGTGGTGCAGAACACCCCAAAGATGCCCATAAACAGAAACTTTTTCAGTATTTGAAATAGGACAGGAGTGCTTCCCTTTTGAGTGGGAAACACAGACTAAGAATGATGTGCCAGTTCTTGAGGATTTTATATTTCTCAGTAACACAGTAACATCAAAGGAATTGATGTGAACTAATTTGCTTGATTTCAAACTGGACTATTTTTACATGCACACACCAAGGAAAGTACCTTTTAGGGATGAGCTTCTTGATGAGATTTCATTAGAGCTGTTAAATATTATTTGCTGTTTAAGATAGAATCATCAGAGCCACCACTGCTATATGAAGATCTTGAAGGAAAGAATCGATTCTGATTGCAAAAAGAAGCATAAGGGTTTTTGGTATTGATAAGTTTAGGTGTACATGAGAACTTGCTTTGCCATGTATACTCTTTTCTTAGGCATCGAAACTGGAGTCTGCAGATTTCAAGAGGATGAAGGTAATGTCACAGTGATAAGCAAGTGGAAACAACAGAGATGCAAATTTTAAATGTGAATCCACTCCATGATTTAACGCCATGGGACTCAAATCATAAGCACTTACAATGAGAATGGGTCAGCAAGATAATTCAGAGAGCATCTATTCCCATGAGCTGCAGAGAAGTTTTTTTGTTTGCGTGTTCACTTGTTTGTTTTTTTCAGAACCTCGTTACAGGGAAACATAAGTTACAACATCCTTACTGATTATTAGAGGAGAGCAACAAAGGGCATATCTGTTCTCTGTTCAATGATCCGTGCAAGCAGAGCAATATCCACAGCAAGAAAACTAAGACTGTAAGAAGCTGAGACGGCCAGTACAGCAAATATTTTTAAATGAATATAGTTAGGGCTGAATCAAGGTGACCTATGAAGCGTGCTCCAAAAGACATTCTCTTAGGAAACAGAAACTTAAGCCCCTAACACTTTCACAAATGCTCATCCTGATCCTGATGTCACATTAACCCCAACCCCTACTCCTAACCTTACATCTAACACTAACCTTATCTCTAACCCTGTCAGGCTGTTCCAGTGTTTCAGGTGCAGATGAGAGGCTACCCAGGGGATGTAATAACCACCAAGACCTTTTTAGGCTGGTACATTTGTCTGTGTGCAATAAAAATAAACATATTGAATTTTGGAGGTGGAACTCAAATCTTGGCAACAGGCTCCTGGAAGAGAATGACAGTTCTTTTCCATAGTCAGGGAAGCCTGCAGCCCCAGAGTTTCAAGGGAATAAATGTTCGGGTATGTTAAAGCTATAATTTTTACTCAGAAAATGGGAGTTTTAGGGCTATACTGAATTTATACAGAGTATAAAACATGAAAACATTGCTCAATGCTCTTCATGAAGAAACCAGAAAGAATGCTCAGTTTTGTGTTTTCTTTTGTTCCTGCACGCACCACAGCAAAAAGACCACTTTCTCCAACTTTTACTAAAAAAGGTGTGTTACTTCTAGACAAAAGAGGTAACTGATCATGGCTCCAATGTCTCTGGCACTAGGAAGGAGAAACTGTTCTCATTGCTGAAGCCTTTTTGCAGTAAATTTTCAGCTTGGCTGGAGGCTGCTCACCTGTTTTACATATGCAGAGGAAATTATAGCCTGCAGCAGTCATCCTCCAGTGTCTGAGCACTGCCAAGGTACAACGTGAAGATTTGAGATTCATTAGGCCATGGATGCAAAGAGGAGCTCTTGTAGAAAGATATCCAGGAGTGGTGGTGCCATGTAAAACTTGAGAGGAAGATCACAGGCATTGCTACTCCTCAAGCAGAGAGGAGCTGTCTTTGCAAAGGGTAAATCTCATTTGTGCAGGAGACAGACTTCCTTGAGGGGCTTTTACAAGGCTGTGAAGTACAACCCTGCAGCATCAACACTTTCGACTCTATCACAGGCTTCAACATTTGCTGCAGACTTCCAAGAGAAAACCAGATTTCAACCTATCTTAATGAATTCGACATATGTATACCACACAGAAATCTAATAAAACTCAGCCAAGAAGTGAAGAGGGGAAAGGATGAAACTTCTAACAGGCATCAGTGGCATCTCTCAATATGTTGCTGAAAGGCTCAGACACTGCAGTGGGGCCTCAGAGTCACTCAGAAGTCAGAGACAAGAGGGGACCCCAGAATTTCATTTCTGTGGAGAACATGAAAAACACAGCACCACACACCAATATGCTTTCAGCCAGGTTTGGAGGAAAAGGGAGATGTCAGCATGGAAACAATCTACATCTATAATTTTCTTCTATGATTTTCATGATTTTCAACCTTTGTGGCTTCCATGCAGATATAAAGGACAAATTTTTTTTTTTTTTAAATTAAAAAGACCATCAATTAAATACTGAACGCCGTAATCTCTTTTTTTTTTTTTTTTTTTTTTTTTTACACTTTTGGAACTCCACGTGGTTTTGTTCAGCTGAATATCTGACTTCTTTATGATCCACACTTCTTTACTTCTGTTAGCAGATATGGCCCCTGAGCACTTATGAGCAAGTGTCCCTAAACTGAATTAATCAAATTGGGGTAACCCAGGAATTTTCCACTGGGTCATGCACAGTGATTTATAGAACAGACTTTTAGATTTATAGATGTTAAGGGACCCTTGGATCTCAGCCTCTGGTTACCAGGAGAGAACATTTCAAACAGAGTGCTTGGGAGGGACCTGCTGCAACCTACAAGTATCATAGTTTAGAGCATTTCTTGATGTAGGAACGTGAAATTCATTTTGTACCATTGTGTGATTCAAGCCAGGAAAAAAAAACCCACAAAAAACCCAAAGGAAAAAAAACCAAAAAAGCCCAACCCAAACACAAACAACCACAAAACCTCATAGAATAGCAGGTTAGCATCATTCCTCCTTATTGCTTTTAGCTCCATGCATTTACACTGCCAACATTACTTTCTTCTCAGAGATGGGGGGCTACAACCTAGAGGATATTAAGTCTACAAGATTTTGGGTCCATCATACCCCACTTTCTAACAGTTTCACCACTCTTGTGCTAACAGTGACAGTGCTGGCACAAAGCCTGGCACAAGACACCCAAAGAGAAGGCTCACTGCACTTGTACAACTGTCCACCCTAGAGAGTTTCCCAGGCTATCCCCAAAATTTCAAGGAGGGACATGGAGCTGTATGTGAAAAGAGAGAATTACAATATATTTTATGAGGTAAGGGCCCTTTTTGCTTCTTTATTTTTTTCCTAACTTTTAATAAGATGCTTCTTTAGTATTATCCAGCAATGAATAAACCTGTGCTACTGTTTTGTACAATAATTTTTGCTTTAATCTCCATTGCAGCACCTCCATGTGTGCATACATGCACACAAATACACCAAAGTTTTATAGTGATGTGCGCTAGCTAAAAAACATCAGAGCTGCCACTGCTTTGGGAACTTCAATTCTCTTTCCTTTCCTCTTATTTGCCTCCAGGCACTCTGTAACAAATGTCTTTAGAACTTCATCTATCCCTCAGATATTCTGCAAGTGTTTTACCTGTACACAAATTTTCTCCTCTGCTTTGTGGGATAAAAAAACAACAAAAAAACCTTCTCCATGTTTTGTTCAGTAAATGCCCAAAACCTCACTTTATGCTTATGTTGGCAACAATTTCCTTTGCAACAAGTATGAAACCTTTCTAGAAACAATAGTTCTGCTGCAACCCTGAAAAATCAAGAGACAACAAAAAGAACAAATGACTTGGAGTCTGAAAGAAATCCCAAAGCAGAACTGAATTCAGTGATAAATGTCAAGTTAATCCAAAATAAGCATGGAGCACAAAAAAATACCATTGTGAACTGGAAATCTATACAGACACTTCAAACCAACCATGATCCCCCTAATTTTCCAATCATCCTGATTATAATCTGCACCTCCACAGTCTTCTTTCACTAATGCATTATCAAGTACAGCAGTTTTTTCTTGCTTATTTTGAAACACAGCTGTTGTGCTAATTTATCCTAACAGATAATGTGATCGCTGGTACTTCACACACACAACCTACAGAACACCATGAGGAAATGAAGAAGCAGCTGAAAGCAGGTATGCTACAATTTAATTTTTTTGTCCCTGCAAAATGATTGCTATAAGTTGCAAAAAAAAAAAAAAAAAAAAAAATCACCAAAAAACAACCAAAAAACCCAAATAAACACACAAGCAACCAAAAAAATAGAGCAACCAAGATATTACACACTTCAGGATTACACAATTCAGGACTGTAAAGGAAAATAGATGGTAAGAGGGACAAAAGATCACGAAATTCAAATCTAGGTGGTCCTTATCCACCTGTGAAGGGTTTTGTCACCTCCTGCCTCCTACAGCAAGTCTGTAGTTAAAGGATTCCTCAGCCAAGTTACAAACCCCAATCCACAGTGATTTCCCTATAGGCTTAGATGAGTGAGCAGGGCTGAATGTTTAGAGTCCATCTCATTTTGATGCCTTTCTCCAAACAATGAATGATGGGAATTTACTCTTTGTGCTCTATCAGTGTTTCATTGGGCCAAGGGCAAGGCATGTCACCTGTAATATCACTGCTGATTTAACACTTGTAATTACAGGTAATAATAATAATCATCATCATAACCCACTATCATCATGACCTCGAGGCCATTTGCCTAGGTAATCAGCCTCTATCCTAAACTTTTTCCAATATTTTTGGCTGAACCCAAAGCACAGTGTGGGCAGGAATCACTCTATCCAGTGTTTTATGCTTTGACTCCAGTGCAAGTTTTGGAGAATGCTGTTAATAAACATCTTAACCCTTAAAGAGTTGTCATGCACAAAAAAATGGTTATTCTGCTGAAACTGCACAGATGAACACATATAGGAGTAAAGAACAGGCTGTAGTTATTGCACATGCTTGGATAAAAAATATGCCTTCAAGAGATGTGAATACCTCAATCTAGACCCTAGCTTTGGAGGTTTGCAATATCATTCACTGCTCGTTTTACAAAGAGAAAACAATAGTTGTAGGGTGAAAATCAGGCTGAACATAACATAGGACACATGACAAGACTGAAAGTAACTTTTCACTTAGATAGCTTTCATGGATAATAAAGACAGGTAATGGATTTTGACTGACATGTTTGTGACCTCAAAGTTTGTAAGTAGCCATTAAGACCAAGGGAGCATTCTTCTCTGTACAGTATCATAGAAATAGCTTCATTTTGTTAACTGATTCTCCATTCATGAAAACTAAAAGAAAAACCAGGTAGATAAGGGGAGAAAAATCAGTCATTTAATGGCATACCTGATCTTTCACTGTTTGCTTTGTATACACCATGGGGTTTTTTGCCAAGGGAAAAAACTGATCAAGAAAAAAGAAAAGACTACAGAAGATGGTATTTGCTTCTGGAGTGCCACAGACTCTTTATGGAGCTTTGAATTTTGATATTTTTGTTTGCCTTTGCAGAGGAGTCAATTAAAATTAAGGTGTTTAACAGGATAATGAGAAAGAGTGGTAGCAAGGGAGAAGAGAGCATATGGTCATTTATTTAAAATAATATTGTGAACTGTTTGACATATTTAAATCAGTGAGGCACGTACTCACCATATAATTTAATTAGCACTTCCAGTAGATACCATAAATGTTTCTAATGCAGATTTTCTCTCCCATACAGTTACAAATAGTGTGCTTATTTATAGCAGCAAACTGACCAGAAGATGGCCCCATAGTGAATACAATGCAACTTAAAATTCACTCAAGGGAATAGGCTGATGTCAAAAAGTGCAAGCTCTATTTATCAATCCTAAAAAGTACATTAGGCTAGGTCTCTCTGAAGGGGTAAAGTATTTGTCATTGTAGCACTCAAAATTACTTTAAAATTCATTATAAAATAGATTGAGCAGATACAGACCTAACACCCAATCTACTTTATTACCTTAAACTTTAAAAACAGAATAACTAATGCTAGCAAAAAGCTGACAGAGCCATGTTGTGTTCAAGAAATTGCTTTCCCCAGGAAAAGAAAACTCAGTTTTAGGGGCTGACCCAATCACCACTGATGAAACCCATTTAAAACAAAAAAAACCTACCGGTAAATTTATTAGGATTTTGCTTCATGGTTTCATGTGGGGTGTCCTCAGAGCAGCAGAGTCACAAACCTGTGCCTTCATTTCCAGTGCAATTCACTGGAAAGAATCAGAAACCATTTCACAGCATTTACAAAGCTGCTTCTTCCTTTACATCTACTATCCTGGGATGCAGACTGAGCAGGCTCTGCATTTGTTATCAGCAGTGAAAACAGACACCATTCTGAGCTGGAATGACATATGGCACTGCTCTCCTAACTTTGTTCATGTGCAGGACATTTTTCTTAGCACAATAGTGCTATGTTAATGTGATGCTATCAGAAATAGGAGATATAATAATCTATGAAATGCAGTAGTGTAATATTTCTGGTAGATGAAACTGCTAGCTACAACAGCAGGTGGTTTTGTTGTTTTTGTTTTTTTTTTGTTTTTTGTTTTTTTTTTTTTCCAAAAGCAGAAGATTAAAAAAATAAAAGGAAAAAGCAAAAATTTGAACAAAAGAGTTTTATATGACTGGAATAAAAGATGGCCCTCTTTACCCCACAGCTCTGTAAAGCTCTTTATTGAAACTAAATTATCACTCAAGGATGTAGTGTGACTTATCCTGAATATTAATAATGTTTATCATTGTACCACTTTATAGATCCAGGCAGAGGTGGAAGTTTCAAGCAAAAAGAGATGACTCCTTGCAACTGATGAAAGCAAATGGAAAGAGGAATTTACCCCCCATGATGTGATTCCTGTTTCACGGGTGAGCATTGCACAGATGGAATGGAACAGGTGTTCATAAGCCATGGCAAGTTAGGACAGAAATGCTGGCACCAGGGTCACAGGAATGTTGGCAATGGAGGGAACAGGTGCTGATGGACAGAAATACAATTTGGGATGGGTCAAGTCAACATAGAGGGAGATGTCTGCTTGGATAGGGGACAGTTTCCTGCTGGATTCTGACAACCAATGTAAGGTTCCTTTAAATTAACATGTTACTCTTAATGATAACTGAGGATGTTTTTTAAAAAGTTACTCTGAGACAATAATTATGATTTGTCTTTCTCACACACACATCTTGACCAAGCACATGAGATACGAACAGCCCATTTCATCAACACTGGGAAAAGGTGGGTCAATATTTTAGCTAGCTCTAGGGAAAACCACCCCATTAAAACCTCCACAAGCTCTTTGTTCCCCAACTCTGTACACTCCACAGGGCAGCTGTGTACCTCTATTAAAGCCACTGGCCTTTTGACAATTAGAAACAATTAGATCTTCTTGAAGGCTTTTATTTTGACTCCATCCCCAGCCTTCAAGTATTGAAGCAGAGGTAATTAAGATTAATAGAATAAAGAGTTTCTACAATTAAGATATACTCTAGACAGGCAATAGCATAATGTTTATTCAAACAAGGAAGAACACTGCATCAATAATTATAATTTGAACCATTCATTTTAATTCAGAATTGGTAATATTGAAGTTGCAGTACTCACTAGGGGCACAAGGAATAATAATACCCTGCTGTCTAGACAAAAATTCTTCCTGAAGGAAGACTGTGAATCATCCCAGAGCTTTTGATCAACACATCCCAAGTGTAAGCAAATGTTGCCTGAAATAGAAAATCCTTATCACTTGTCACAACATAATTGCAGCTGTTCTGATTTCAGATGACAACAGTACCTGCCTCGAAATTTCCAGATTCCATATCCCACACAGCTGCTATGGCATAGTCTGGTGGCTGGTGCTACAATTACCCAAAATACTCCACTACCACCAAATAACTCAGACCTGATTTTCTCAGGTGCCCTTTACCCTGTCACATCAGAGGAAAAATGTCACTTTTTCCTACATGGTTCATCCCAGAAGGATAACTTTAAGGAAGCAGGTGAGGAGGGACAATACCCAGAGCAGACCTCTGGAGTGCACAGGGGGGTGGGTCACCTGCTCCCCTCCACTCTTGGCTTTCCTGTGTGCAGGTATTAAAAGAGGATTATGATGAAACAACCATACTCTAATGCAGAAGGCTACAGGAATTTAAAATGAATATAATCTGAAATCCAACACATGTGTTTGGAAGAATGGAAATCCTTTTGCGTAATTACTGTAGGCTTCAGAACTCAGATGTTTCCCAGAGCTGGTTGCTGCCTTTTTGGATACCAGTCCTTCTGGAAGAACAGGCTATTGTCAGGAGCTTCACACTGTCTTTGGAGTGAAAAGTCAGATTAAAATTCCCCTTTGAAATTAATTTTAGAAGAGGCAGCCTTAAATGCTTGGCAGGCAGAAACAGTTAATTTTCTTAAAATGAAGAATAGCTCAGAAGTCCCCATTATGCTGCACCATATTTATAAGAAATAGCACAAGAGGACTTGAAGAATCACATGGGTAAAAAGACAGAATTTCAGACTGCCAAATTAAAACCATCTTGCTGTAGTTGACTTTTAATGTTTTTCCCTACTCACATGCCTGTAGCTCGAGAGGAAGCCTGACTTCCATACAGTAACTGATAATTCTCCAAACTCCTTTCCCTGATACTAAAGAAAAGTCCCATACCTTCAGGAGCTTGAAAGGGAGTTTTGAAGAAGAGAGATGAAGACACAGAATGAAAATACATTTGAAAGATGAAATTAGCATTTAAAGATGTCAAAGAGTGATGTAAAGTGAGTTGCTCAATTTCTTTATGAAGCAGTCAATAAGATCAGCTTCACGTTTTCTTCCTTTGATTCTTTGAAACACGGATTTCTTTTCCCCCTGTGATACAAGTGTTAATTTTAGGGTTCATTTAAAATTCATAAACTGAAAATGGTAATATTTGGGGGTTTTATACTCACAGGAAGAATGTATTTGAGCAGTTCAGACAGCCTCAGACGTTATTCATAAGATGCAGCTAGAATTTTTATCCATTCATTCACACATCAGTACTTGTAGACACTACACTTAATCTGCCACTGCCACACCTACAGTCATTCCTCAACTTTTTGTGGTTGTTTGTCCCCAAATGTTCAGTAGCAATGATGGTTTTGTGTCTTTTATCAGCATTTCTTGAAATAAATTTGCTGTCATATATTAATTCTTCAAACTATGTGATTTGAACTGAATTTAAGTGAAGGGCACAGTTATCCTTGGATGAAAATTTGAAGTGGTGAGCTCGTTGCCAAAATAGCTGCAACACCAAGCAGGAGTTTCAAAAGCTCCAGGTTAGAAGAGCAGCTCAAATTTTCTTTAAGAAATCTCACGTATATATTTTAAAACAATAAAACCCTATCAACAAACAAAAAAACACCACCAAAGGAACAAAAACTTTGAATCAGCCTAATGTGTGATTTGTGGATATCTCTTTAATGTCTGTTTCTTTATGTTATATGCACTCCTGTGTCTGGTGTGTGCCTAATGGTGGTGAAAATGTGTGACACCCACAGACAACTGCAGCTGAAGAAGGCAAACAGACCTTCAGCATCAAAAGCAGCTGCATCCCTAGGGACAAAAACCTAACTGATTCCTGCATCATTTACAGAGCTGAAGGACTTCCCTTTCTTTTTGTCCCCCAAATTCCTCTAGGAAATGACATCTTGGTAGTATTTTCTTCCACAAAAGCAATGGAAAGTTTCCCTGTGAGTCATCAGCATAGCTTTCTTTCAGAATTTCGCTTTTCAAAGCAATGCTTTTGCAAGCCTTTGCTAAAAATACAGAACTCAAAAAGAGTTACTGATAGTTTCAAAAGAGGTCACTCAATCACACCTAAGTAACATTTTTAATGAAGCATTGAGCTGTGCCTAGATTACAAGAAGATGGCAGAGCAGATAGAGCATAACATTAGAGATGCAAAGAGAAACTTCGAAAACAGAAGCTGAAATACAACACTTTTTGTGTACTACAAATGAAGATATCAGGGAAGGGGCAAATGAGAACATTATGGGCCAGAATGATAAACTGAATCACTTAGGATGGCAAAATGCCTGAACTATTACATAATTGCATTCTCAATACATTTGCAAAATAAGAAGCGGCCTTTAACCCAGCAGCAGATCTGTAGTTACATAAAGCTACACATATCAGGATGGAGTTTACTGCAAAAATCTCACAATTAAATGTGTGGCAGAAACCTCACATGTGCTACCTGCCTCTGATGAGAGGCAGCAATAAAGCCTTTGTATATTTTGTGCATTATTACTCTATTGGGATGTATTTCTGTTAGTCTCTGATGTAAGGAGGCACATACATTGTGCTATGTCAGGTCATGTCAAGTCCCATCGAGTCCCATGTTGTCACACAGCCTGATGCAGCCTGACATGGTGCATATTAGTGCCAATGGAAAAAGTCTAAATGCCAAGCCATTTTCAATAAATACACTGCATGTGCTGGTGCACAGCAAGACCCTGCAGCTCTGCAGAAATACCAGTCATGAAGAGCTGTGGAGTTTCAGAGAGAGACAGGAAAAAAATTCAGGGGGCACATTCTGCAAAAGCAGACATCTATTGGCATTCATGTCCAGAGTTGTTAAGCATGATGTAGAGACTCTATGAATTAGGAAAACTTAATTATCTTGGATGAACTTATTTCCAAGACTGTTAAAATCATCCCATGCAGGGATGGAAACAGCTGTATTTAAGCTCAAAATGAGCTTTCTATTCTCCTCCACCTCAGTTTCTGTTACTCATTGCTGTTGCTCCATTAGCACCAAGGATTTTTTTGGTACATCCTAGTTACAATCTTCAGTGATGAACACTGTGTTTGGGTATGACTTTTCAGCTCCATCTACCTTTGTGCAGCCTACCCAAAATCTAGCCTGAGGAGCTGAACTGATTCAGTCTCTTTCTGAATTCACATTTCTGAGAGGTGCCTTCTCGTTGCTCCGTGACAGCATCAGGTTCAGATGGAGGGAAGAGTACCAAGAGGAGAAAATTATGCTAGGGAAGCAAGGGAACTGAACAACAGATCAACCTGCACAGCATCTGGGCTCGCTGCCCCTGTCAGTGCATGGGCAGGCAATTAGAGTAACACTGATGTTCTTCTCATCATGAGAAAAAATCCAACATTTGCAACTAAATTGTCAAGTCTTGGAGAAGACTTCCCCCATTCCTCGTTGGAAGAGTTTGATAAAGGATTCAGCTGTGTCCCATCACTTTCAGTCATGTCATTGGTGTCTTATGGAAACAAAGAGCTGTGCAGGGACAGGGGAGGAGCACTCCATCACATCTGTCCTTGGCTCAACTGCTGCCCTGCTCTGGGAAACACAGCAGCAACTAATACCCCTGCAGACAGGACATTTGCAACAGCAGAAGGCATTTTCTGAAGGGTAGTACAGGACCTCTGTCATTCTAAATGATTCCCCTCATCTCAGTTTTTGCATACCCACATAATGCCATACCCACCCTTATGCCGTTCGCTGTGCAATATTTATCCATAAGAACTTTGCTATTTAGGTGTTTTATGATGACTTAGAGGTGCAGTGAAGAAACAAAGAGATCAAAGCTCATCAAACAGATCACTTCCATGACACTGTGGGATGGGAATATGCATCATTGGAGAATCACAGACAGGTGGGAAACATTGGCACGTGTAAGACTTCAGTCCTTTCAAAGACTACTAGCACCATTTCAAAGAGAAAATGACAGCTGAAATTCACTGCACAGAGGCTCCCTTCTCATCCATATTAAGTTGCCTGACAAGGTTTCACCAAATTGTTGGTTTTTTCATAGGGCATTCAAACAGCAGAATAGTATGTTGTCCATACTTTGCTATGAACAGAATTCAATCAACTATTTTAATAATGCTTCAAGTATTTAAATAGTATCACTAGGAAGAATTTCATTGAGGGTAAGCATCTGCTCCTTACAGCAAGTTCTCACTGCTTAACACTTTTCCCAGCCACTTTTCAAGAACCATTTGGAAAGGGCCAAAGGTGAATTTTGGCATGAATGATGACTTATTCACACAAAACTGCCTAAATGCAAGTAAGATATTCCTGTCACCCAGACAGCTGACAAAATGTCAGTTGCCTTTATCAATTGTTTCAGTACCTCCTGTCAGCTGCCATCAATCTTTGAAATAAGCACTATAAATAAAACTGCATAGGCAAATGGCTGCCAAATAAACCTTGGGTTAAGCACACTTCACCTATTATCCAATTGGGTGCCAGTGGTGGTTTTGCTCAGAAGCCCAAATGCAGAGTGAATACAGAGCCAGAGAGGAGCCAAGGCTCATTGCGATGAATATACACAGGAATTCTTTCCATTTCTTTCCATACACTCAGAGGGAAAGCATCCCTGAGCCACCTTGGCCTTACTACTCCAGTGCCCAGCCACTCTCTGGGTGAAGAATCTTTCTGTAACTTCCAACCTAAAACTCCCTTGACACAGCTTCAAGGCTATTCCTGTGGGTCCTGTCCCTGGCCACCATCACAGAGAAAAGATCAGTGCCTGCCCCTCCTCTGCCCCTCAAGAAGAAGCTGTAGACTGAGATGACATCAGCAGCTCTTGGGGTCTCATGGGATTAATCCAAAACCCTCATCAGCGAGGGTTCTTGGATGAGTCCCATCAGGCCCCATAGATTTGCAAGTATCCAGCTGGAGCAGCAGACCCCACACAATTTCAGGGTTGACTGGGAGTTGATTTTTCTCTCAGTCACAGTCCTCCACCTCAGGGCACCATGACATTGTCCTCAGCCATGCTGAAGACAGAGGCAAAGCATGTCTTAAAAACTGTTGTAGTGTGTTATATTAGTTTATTTTATTGCTCCCTCATTTGCTGTATTGTTCCCCCCATTTTATGTAAATGGTTCTGCCCTCCCCAGTTTTCCCGCCACAGCCCTGCCAGTTCTCTTAGCAATGTGTATTGTCAATCTTTTAGGTTATATAATTCCTCCTCCC
>JAHXMQ010012337.1:34610468-34624815 GCA_020466415.1 Ammodramus savannarum pratensis | reverse complement strand
ATCCACCCCTTCCCTTTATGACCCTGATGCACCCTTTGTTCTTGGTCATTCGCTGGTACATCGGGGGGTCACTCCCTGGTTGGTATCGTGGGCTTTCCAATAAACCTGTTTTGCCCCCAGCGAGTGTCCAACTCCTTAATTCTCGTCGTTTAGCAGCGATCCAGTCCGCAACCAGCACAGCCTGAGGCCTTATGATGCCGAGGGGTGCTGGCAGTACATGCAGCTGGGTGTGGGCCTTAACCTCAGCTAGCCGGACACTGACCTTGAAGGCCAGATACACCTCGCTGCAAAAACCTCTGCCTTCTCAGTGTCCCTGTTTGTGAGGTGACCATCTGCATCCTCTGATGATATTTTTACGATGCCTACTGCCATTAATACATTTGAAAAAACTCATTATTTTTCCTGCAAGAAGCCACTAGCACTGCCCATCTGCTGCCCTCACCCCACCTGCAGACCCCCAAAGTCCACTCTCCAGCAGCTTGGACCACCATTCCAGCCCTTCTGCACCCCCAGGAATTCCCATTACACCAGGAAGACCTGCTCCAAGCTTTCCTTTAGGCAATTGTGAGGGGAGAACCAAGGGTGGGCACTGCCCCTGAAAAATGCAGGGCCAATTCCCCTTGCCCAGCCAATCCTACTTGTGCTTTGGAGAAGCAAAGGAGAGCAGCACTTCATATGTGGGAGTTCAAGATGGGAACTAATAATGGGCAAAAAGTTATAAATTATAAAAAAATTATAAATATTTTATATTAGAAATTATTTATATTAGAAATTATTTATACTAGAAGCCTTTTTCAGGTTTTTTATTTTTTAAATCTTTAGTAAAGGTGATGTGGGAAAAAGGTAAGGCCATCACTCTGTAGAATATAAGCAAGTAGGTGAAGATTAGTTTATAATATACTACAGTGCCTCCAACAGAGGAATTTTCTAGTTATACACTGATATATACCAGCAGCCATCATCAGCTGCTCTCCTAATTTTTTATAGACAAACCTTGTCATATAAAAAAATAAAACCCACCTGTTTTTTCTGTCTTGTCTGCCATCTTTCCACTAGCATATAGTCAGCAAAGGGGATGCAAAAAAAACCCCAAAAACAAACACATTAAAAAAAAAATGCAAAAAAACCCAAACACTTCCCCCCCCCCCCCCCCCCCCCCCCCCCCAAGAAAAAAAGGATACCCACCCCTTTTCAAAACAAGGTGAATGTTATAATGGCTCAGGTGCAAAGGCAGGTTTGCCAACCTGTCAGCAGAGCAAATACTCAGTGCAGCTTGCTACCCTTTTCCTCATTTCAAGCCCCATGCATGTGTTTTTCCACCTTGCAAGATATTATCTAGTTATTGGGCAAAATGCCAATTGTCTTTTAAATCCTTAGAGAAGTCATTGCACAGCTCCCAACCTAAATAATAAAAATATCCCAAGGAGTATGACAAGGATCTATTGTTATTGAGGGGATTGATTTAGCAGTGCAGAAACCCTGTGATGAAAGAGTCTTAATATCCAACCTAATTTTATAAGGATTACCAAACCACGCTGATTCCAGAGGCTTCCCCTCACCCTCTGTCTTTTCAGGCTGTGTCTGTAGCACTTTGGGAGCCATTGAATTTCAATGGCCCTCGAATTTAAAAGTGGCACTGCACAATTGTCCAGCTGAAGCTGGAGGCTGCAAGAGGCAAAAGAAACAATGGATATCCCTGAGATGATTAGGCCTCAGAGGATGGGAAGAATGAATAATGCTCAGCCCTCACATCTTAACCCCAGGAGGGTTAAGTGCATTATGAGCCCTGAGTGTGTCAGATGAGAAGTCCACTAAACACACTCCAGAAGGTCGCTGCTCCCGTGGGCAGGAGAGGGGCACTTTGAATGCTTTCCACTGAAAGAGGCTTTTATTTCCTGTGAATACAGGTGAAATCAAGGCCAACAGCGAGCGTGACAGAAATCAAGAAACTGTACCACTTAAACTGGTTTGGAAGCATTTTCCAATGCATGGAAATGGGAATAGTGCAGACCTTTTCCACACACCAGGTGGAAAAGTGAGCACCACCAATAAAATGCCTTCCAGAAATTCCCTAAACAGCAGGGATGGCAGGGATAAACAAACTGTGTGCTGTGCAGCAGGCCTGCCTTTAGGGACGGGCACAGCCATACAACAAAGATTCTTGGGAGCCCTGTGGCTCTGCTCAAGGGTGAAATAAAGAACTTTGTGCGATCAGAAAAGACGCTGATAGTGAAAGGAAGGAAGTACGACACTAGAATTGTTTTTGGTCCATCAGACAAAGGCAACTGCATTGCTAGCTAGGAGGAGGACCAGGACAGCACTGGCTTTGGTTCAAATTTGGAGAGATGTGGAATATGACCCTTCTGGAACCAGGGAGTCTTCCAGAAGGATAAATTTTCCAGTGGATTCCTGAGCTCAAACATTTCCTGGGAAGGATGCAGTCCCTAGAGATGTTACAACTGCTCTTAGGCGTTATACCACCCAGGCTCTCTGAAAATAACTAATCTGGCCCTTTTGGCAGCTCCTAACCCCCATAGAGCCCAGCATCTACTCCAGAGACTGAAAAATTCCAACACTACTCACAGAGCTTTTCATGGCAAGTTCCCTTTCATCCTGCACTTGGCACGGCTGCTGAGACCAGCCCAGGATGGCTTGGAAAGCACACAGTGCCAGGGAAACACTTTCCTGGGAGTCCTTAACTCACACAGACACACTTCTGGGGCTTCTGTCTCACTGCCATGTGCAGAGACAGCCTTTGGGCAGAAGTGTCACCCTGCTGCCCTTGCTCGAGCTGTGCTTGGCTTGCTCTCACATCACCATTTTGGCAGGAGTGTTTTGGCCCACCCAATGTCAGATTTAGAGAGGAGACACAATGTGTGTCTTCTGGTCTAGGAAAAAGCCAAATTCCCTTTTCCATGAATGAGTTCTCTGATTGTTATTATCATTATTTCTATCTCTTGCCTGTAAAAGTCAGAGTAAAACCCTGGTCCCACGGAAACCAAGGGCAGAATTCCTACTCCTGTCACCATGGCAAAGGTTTCCTCTGTTTTCCAGATGTTTGGTGCCCCAAACTTGCCATCTTCATTCCCTTGGACTTGCCATATTGCATTTGACAGAGATTTCCCCGAGTGTCCTGAGCTTGAATCATCATTCAGTATCCTGGAATCTGTTTGTAAATGAAGTTGCCTGACACGGATTGCATATTGTGCCACGTTATTTATGTCAGGTCAAAATTTGCTGTGGGAATTGCTAATTGGAAGCACAGCCAGAGTCTGTTTTTCCCTCTAGGCAGACTGGCAGGCAAACATGAAATTGAAAAGGGACAAGACTCACATATCAATTCTTCCCTTCTTTTAAAAAAGCTGCTCCAATTTGCTGCCTTCTTGGGTTCCCTCCCACAGAACACTACAGTATACAGCCCCAGTGCTGCTTGCTGCTGAATTTTGGGAGCACAGAGTGCCACAGTCTCTCAGCAGTCCCATGAGAAATGCAAAAGGTCCAGGACAGATGTGCTGTGCTTATCTGGCACTTGCAGCTGCCTGAACAGGAGGAGGGACAACACTGGTTTCCAGAGGTGCACCTTGAGTGCAAAGGTTTTCCTAAATGTATAGAAACAGCCTTCTCCCTTTGGAAAAGGTCATAGCACAGATTGCCATCAAGCTGAGTTTCTTGTTTCTTCTCAAAAGGTTGATTGGTGTTCCACACTAACACTTCCTTTTTATGGGTGAATTGAATGGGCAGTGAGATTTGGGAATACCAAAAAGGGAATAGGCTCATTTTCCAAAGAAAAACGGAGCTTCTGATACAAAACATTATTCAAACCTTGTGCTCAGCCTTCATCAGGAGCATCAAAATTAATTATTTCTGGTTAGCTGCAATGGGTTCATGCTGAATGCCATAGAGAATTAAAAAAATTACCTAAGCACACCACCTGGAAGGTATACAATTCCTCCATATGCTTTTAATGGAACGGGATGGATAAAAGTTTTGAGCTGACAAATATTTTTATGATTGGAGTTTTCATTATTGAAAGGAAAATGGTCAAGAAATATTACTTGCAATTTTCTTTTGTTGCCATAATATCATCTCTCTCCCCATGCTTGTAATTAAATTCCACAAAATTAAGGACTTAATCCAATAACTAAACAAATCTTTGTATGTTTGTAAGACAAGCTATATTCTTCACATACTAAGTGTACAATTAAAATACATAAATTTTTAATTCTTATTACATTTAATTGGTAAGGTCAATGCTAATTATAGTACAGGAACACTTTAACTATGACTTAAAGTTTTATCTTCTACATTACTTTCATTAAGGTGTTAAATGAAGTCATTATTAAAGAACGAAGTAAATAGTCAGCAAATCAAGCAGGCAGTGTCTGTCAGTATTGTTATATGCACTCCAGGGAAATTGTTCCTATGGAATCAACTGTTATAGCAATTATCAGGGGATGAGGGAAAAGGGGTCTGGAAAATTCCCCACAACACTTAATATATAACTGTTGGATCTAATATCTGATTTAATGTGAAAGAGAAAAAAAATAACATTAACAACAAGACAAAATCCATTCTCACCTTCCGGTCAGCATAATTGGTGATCTTAGAGGAAAGGGAAAATATGTACCTGACATGGAGAAGGTTAGAGACTATGACAGCTTTAATCTGTTATTTTATTTCTCCCAGAAATGTTTCATTTGCACTCGTAAATAAAAATATTAATGGTTTTTCTCAGAGTTCAGGGCCAGTGGAAAATTAACAGGCAGCAGCAGAGAGCCTTGGATCATGCCCAAGACAGAAACAAGACAATAACGACTTGAAATCACTCCAGTCAGACATGATACCACATTCCAAGATAGGAAACTGCATGCACATCATTAAATATGCAGAGCAGTTAGCTAAATGAAGGCTGGGAATAAGACCTAAAGCTAGACAGGACCTGTGGAGCCAGGACTCAAGCAGATGTCACTGCATTGATTATACTTTGGAAATATGTCAAGTTCTATTAAAAATTAAATTAAAGGAAGCTCAACAGGTTGCCTGAGTATAATGACTGTGGTGATGCCTGTCCAAATGTGCCTGTGCCTGGAGCCACAGTGCCCAAAGTGCCCCAGGGACAGCACAGGGGACATTAATTTTGAGCTGAATGGGGCTGGTGGGCAGGTGGGGTCCCTGTGACAGACAGTGCAGAGGCAGGGAAGGGCACAGGCAGTCTGGATTTCCAGCAGTCTGGATTTCCAGCCCTCACAGATAACTGCTCCTCTGCCCAGATAAATCCCGGGGGAGCTTCACTCCATCACCACCATCTCCTGACTGGGGAAGGGGCACGAGTGCCACCCAAACAACTTAATCTGCCTCTTCCTCAGTTCCATCCCAGAATCATCCAAATTACCAAATTCAAAGCAAGCCACAGGGCCAATATGGTAGGATTTAAGGGTTAAAGAACAGGTGGACTGAAAGAATGTTGAAATTAAAGTTTACTTTGTCTAGTTTTGCCCTTACAGCTTAAATGGCAAAGGTTTCTAAAGCTGACAGCATCTACCCCCCTTTATCTTAGGTATACCCAGAAATGAATGCAATACTCATGCTGCTGCACTTATCTATAATTTAACTTCTAATACAAAACATATAAATTTTAAATACACAGCAATCTGAGGAATATTGCCCGTCACTAGAAAGGAATTTCTTAAAAAGCTGCTGATCTTTTCAGTCCCTGTTTAGGGGCAGAAGGAACAGCTACAGTGAGGCTGTCAGGTCTCTGATGGCAGTCTGAAGAAATCTCTGAAATACATTGTGTTAACTGCACATTTCTGTGGAGAACTAAGATTACTAGCATAGCCAACCTTATTAAAAAATAATTTATTCCAAAATGGAAGAGCTATTCCAGCTGCCTCTGTTAGGGAATGCTGCTACAGGTTAAGGAAACAAGAACTGGAATCACCCATGGCACATCTAGACAGCAGCACATGGGAATGCTCAGCTTGGCAGGGAGTGAGGCAGCACATTATGGCTAACAGAGACAGGAAAAATAGTGTAGCTGCACTACATTTCCAGGGGAAATAGGAATGGAAGAGAAGGAGTCGTGGTTGAGACAGAAAAGCAAGGAAACATTCAGGCTGAAGGGAAAGAAAAATGTGAAAGGTGACAGGAACATGAAATCAAGGCAGACACAGAGATTAAGCAAAGTGAAATAATAATACTACTTGTTTAAAAAATAATCTAATTGCAATGTTAAATATAGCTAAAACTGGTGCTTTCCAAAAGTATCAGCTTCAGGCAAATTTTCATATAGCACTGGCAAGCGAGGCATAAAGGTCTTCAAGAGCCCACTAAAGCTTCCATTTAGAATGCCACCAGAATTTTCTAATTATCATCATCTCATGGTGCCCTTACTCTCTACAAATTCCTGGTATGGACAGAAGTCAGTAGGCTTTCATGACATGTGTGAGGTTTTTGGTAGGGTCAGTGGGTCAGTTTTGGATTCAGAGCTGCTCTACAAAGCACTGCAGGTGAGCTAACACTACAGGAAGAAGGGTCATCATGACTGCTGTCAGTGTGGGCAGATAAAGCAATTTACAGATGGGTTGTAGCCCAGAACTCTGACACCTGATATCACATAAAAAAATTATGAGGCAGGGAGTAGAACAGTACTCCAATATGTGAAGGAATAGTAAAGTTTAAGTAAAATATGGTCAAATAACATTCATTTAGAATGAAAGCTACTAAAACAGAGGATTGAATAAAGGCTTTGGTTGTCATCTTGGTTTTGTAATATTTAGGGTTTGGGATGGCTCTCTCCTTAAAGCCAGCTCCATCTCAGCAAGTCCCTGCTGGCTGCAGCTTTTGTCCATGAGACAGGACACACCAAATCAGCCTGACAGCCAGGTCAGGTCACACCCTGCAAACATCCCCTGATGCTCTCCCCTCCCTGCAGAGCTGCTTGTGGCAGCACAGCAATATTTCCCCCAGTGCTGCATAAGCTGAATTTGGCCTGACAAAAGCTTTTGGTCTTTTAGACTGCCAATGTACAAACTTCACTTGTATTAAATTCCACAAGCAGGAGAAATAAAAGCACTTCTCTGTCCTCCCTTCTCCACAGCCTGTATTGATAGAAAGATCGATTTGTGTTTGGTCCCATTTTGGTACCATTGTTTTCCATGAATTAAAGTTTAAGGCAGGACTTTATTTTCTAGCTTTTGATTTATGAAACACAGAACACCCAATTTCTATGAACTCATCATGAGTTTTTAACAAAAGAGCTTAAGAACTGCTACCAATGACTGCTTATCTAATTACTGAAGTATTTACCACAAAATTTTCTTTCTGGTTCATACCTGGACTTTCATGCAGAGAAATAGGAACAAGTATTTCCCCTTCTAAGTTTCAGCTTTGAAATTTTATTTTATTTTATTTTTTTAAGGAGCTTAGGCTTGGAACATGAAAATCTTGTCACAGTGGCTGCATCTGCATTTTGTTCAATGCTGCCTACAGTGCCAGCAGATAAAAAAACAGGCTTTTAGTCATATTTCACCCACCCTACAAAGAAGTTATGGCCTATTCAATATTAAAGACAATGCACAATGGATTGTACATCACAAACAAGCACAGCTGCTTCTACAGAAGTTGTAGCTGACCTTGCATGCCAGAAGACTGAGTCAATTAGCCAGTAAAAATGAAACTTATCTCTTTGCAAAGCCAATATGCAGCTTGTGCAAATTTTACAGCCATGATCCCACAGGATAAGCAGTGTATCTTCTATGAAATTAGAATTTTTTGTGTTTATATGGGGTATCTCTTTTGATACAGCCTTTTAAATATACAATATTCTGGGTAAATTGCTACAGTACTGCAACTAGAACTGTTACCCAAATATATAAACAATGCAAATGGTCCAGTTTTTTGATGAATCCCTTACATTTCTCCACTAAACATTCTCTGTTTTCCCCTTTGGTATGTGATTGTGCTCCTCTTATAACAGAAACACGGAGCAGGAAGAATTATAAATTGATAACTAACGCAACACAAAGCCAAGAGGTCTCTAAATTTAACCTCTGTTATGCTCTGTATGAGGTCACATTTAACTTAACAAGCCATGTTGAAATATTTCTTCCTCCTTAGAGGGTAAGTAAGCAAACCTATAGGGGGACTGAGCTGTACTACAGCCGTCAGAGAAATGTTTGTTTTTGAAAACAGTCAATATAACTTCAAAGGGTTTCAGATGCAATTTTCCCTTGGTTGAGTCACCTTTTGCCCAGGATATTTGTGGTCATTTCACTGAAAATTTGAAAATGAGTGATCTGAAATAGGGGCGGGGGGGGGGGGGATAAAGTGCCTCAACACACTGAATTCTTTATTCTGCTCTGCATTTCCAGTCCTGCAAAATGCTTCAGAACAATCCAGCTCTCAGAACACTTCACTCACTGTGCTGGGTGGGTGCAGATGACAATGCACAAGAAAACAAAATCCATAACTGGATGCCAATCTCAAATCTTTGTCTGGCAAAATGAATTTAAATGGCAAAGGACTGAAAAGGCACCATATAAAATATGCCAGTAGGCACTTTACTGCTTGAATCTTAATGGGTTTTCTTTTTTGCATTTATGTAAGTTCTCCAAAGATTTATTCTCTCAATTACCAATCAAAAGAACTCATAAAGGTAGAGTTGGTGGACCATGAAGGATTAGAACTGTCTGCTAAGAAAGATGCATACTTGGCAGGCCCTGTGCATTAAACAACCCCATTTGACACCAATCCCTGGCTCAAAGGATGGCTGACAATAGAAGTTGTTTATCATGGACTATTTTGATTTAAGAAAATAGATAAAGAAATAACCGCCTTTCCACATAGCCCTCCACCCCTCTGTCCCCCTAAAAAACCTTTACAGAGTCCAGGTTTTATTAGGACATAGCCTTTAAATAGTAATTTTTACATCTTTTTTATGGATACTTAGGATTGCAGAATTTCTTTCCTCAATTTTCTTTTTAGTAAAAACTCTCACACTTTAGTAACATTATAGTAGCTTCTGCATAAGTTTAGTCTAACATTTACTTATGTCTATTCAAGCAATGCTTAACATACATATTTAATTTGGGGAAAATTTGTATGTTTTCTGAAAAAGATTTCTTATTTTCTTTCTTGGGTTTCAGCAAAGCAATTAAGGAATTTAGATTCAAGTATAAGCAACCCCATTTACTTAAATGCTAAGTGGCAAGCCTGTTTCATGGGCTACTCAACATTCACGCATAAATTTAATATTTCATTGGACTGTGGCTTGCCTAGAGAATCAGTCAATATATTGAGCTATTTTTTGTTTCCTAATTTCACATCTGCCATTTTCCATGGAGGATGAAACCTTGAATACACTCAGAATGGCCAATAAATTTTCACCTCTAGAAATCATCGGTTCCACCCCTCCTGCTCTCAACAAAGCCAGCTGCAGCTGCCAGGTTCTGAACATCTCCAAGGATGGAGACTCAACACACTCCCTAGGCACCATGTTCCAGGACTTCTTTAAAAACTATTTGCTCTTCAAGACAGTTATTATGGAATATAACAAGGATTCATCAAAAGCTTGCTGTTACTTGTTTAACTATTATTTTTCATGCTTGTCCAGGACTTTCATGGACACTGATCAGTGGATTATAGTTTGACATTAATTCCTACATAAGAATGGTCAGCACATATAGAAGTTAGTACAGCAATAAATGCTATCAAAAATTGTTCATTCTTTAAATTGCTGCTAATTAGATGTAAACAGCTCTAAGTACTATACCCAGCAGAAAACTCAAGGTGAACCAACTAGGCAGGATATTTTCACACCAGGCAGGAACTTGGCTAGGATTCAAACTTGCTCACTTTTGAAACGCCCAGTAAAAATGTAAAAAAATCCTCAGTACATCACCTTTTATTCTGATAAAACCTACAACACCTCCATGGGCCAGAAAAAGGCTCTGGCATGCAAAGGGGTTTGGAACCCAACAGCAAGTACTAAGCCTGTTGCCTCCTCTCCTGAAAATCTGCCTCTGAATTAGCCTGCTGGTTTTCTGACGATACTGCTCTTAGCCTGTTACAAGACAGTGATAATTAGAAGAATCTTCAAGTCCTTCTTTTCAGTTCTTTTTGTATGATCCTGCCCAGACCCACAGATCTTCACCTCCTCCTTTGCTGTGCCAAGCATGGAGTGGTGCTGAATGCAATTCCAACCTCATTTCATCCATCCTTCTGACAGGCAGAAATATAAACTGTCCTTGGAGATTTTAGTTGTAAATCAGGAGGCAGCACTGGTGAATGCAGCGCTGGACAGGGACTCAGGAGGCTTGATTGTCACTTCATTTCCCTATACCTAGCTCCCATTATTTATTCAGTATACAAAATCACCAGGTCACTCCTAACTATGTACTGTGCATATCAGCTTTGCATAGATAAAATAGATTTGGTATTACTTCAATAAGAATGATATTTATCATTAAGAAGGCAAAATATTCTGAACTAAGTAATGTTAGGAGACAAACATCTGTAATAAAGCTGTGATGCATCATAAAGTCCATTCACAAAAATTTTTCTCTTGGTATTTAGTGTCATAATACTCTCCCAGTCTAAGGATGGGCTTTGCTATGTTGTAAAGATCCACTCCATATTTATGTCCTCCTTTCCCTCAGAAGATCTTTAAAGAGCTATTTTGTCAAATTGTACTAGAGAAGAGCAGTGCTTTAACTATTTCATCACATTAAATAGGATTCTAGAGTAATATAATTCTTTTAAGATAATGGAAGTTTTTCTTTCTTGGAAAAGTATATAAAAAAGCTAGTGTGATTTTTTTATCCACCATTTTTCAGCTGGCATTTTACCCCCTCTTTTATTATTTGGAGCATCATTACTGATGATATGACGGGCAACATATTGCTGTATTAACAAGGTCACAAAATCCCATTAGTGGTGAAAATGACAGAACTGAGCTGTCTAGTGACAAATAATGTAGGTTCTCATGGAATACATGTCTGTAGGTCTCAGGGTCAAATTTACAAAATGCAGAAGTAGAAGAAAACTCACATCCAGTCTGCAAAACTCATACAGAAACTTCCTTACTCAGGCAAGAAAAAGTCAATGGAGCCAGTAGTTTCTTTTGAGCTATACCTATAAACCCCACATATGTAGCCGCAAATGCTACAGAACATTGAGCAAAACAACCTCCCTTCAATATTTGTGTGTGGTACCAGCAGGGTCACTCAGGGAGTGTGGCAAGCAAGAGATCCATAATTCAATTAGAGCAGGTATTACACGAAAGCTTTGCTCGCTGATGGAAATAAAAGACAGCTACTGCTTAGGCACAGCCCAGGGCACAGGTCTAATCACTGCTGCCAGCAAAACTCCCCAAATTACAATTCCTTCCATGCTTCCCTCAGGCTCTTGTGCAGAGCAGTGCAGCTCTGGCATTGCCCAGCAGCAATGGGCAGGAGCCCCACCAAGCCTCACTGGAGCTGCCCTGCTGTCACAGACATCTTTTAATGAAAAATCCTTTCCTTAGGCTTTTTCCTCCTGAGAAGCTGGGAGGCCTCAGGAACAAAATGTAAACATTGATTATCTGCTGCTGTGGAATGCAACAGGTGCATCTGTGATTGGCCCATGTTGGATGTTTGTAATTAATGGCCAATCACAGCCCAGCTGGCTCGGACAGAGCACTGAGCCACAAACCTTTGCTATCATTCTTTGCTATTCTATTCTTAGCTAGCCTTCTGATGAAATCCTTTCTTCTATTCTTTTAGTATAGTTTTAATGTAATATATATGATAAAATAATAAATCAGCCTTCTGAAACATGGAGTCAGATCCTCATCTCTTCCCTCATCCTCAGACCCCTGTGAATGCCATCACACCCTGCCTGGCATCCCCAGCCCTGGGCAGGGTGGAGGAGCAGCACAGAGTGAGCAGCTCCACCTGCACACAGGTTTGCAATCAAACAGCAGGAAACAAGGAGCAGGCGCTGCAAAGAGCAGTTAAAGTGGTAACAACTCAACGGGAAAAACAGGAACCAGATTAAACCTCTCCACTTCGAAATCTGCAAGTTTGGCAGACTGAGGAACCCATGAAAAACATCTGAGCAGAATTTTGAGTAGAGCCAGATGAAAAAGGCAAGCTGTCTTTCTTCAGTTCCTTGCCATAACTCATTTCCCTACAAATTACCAAGGAATTTCTCAGCAGCAGACATGCAACTGGGTTTTCAGCAATTTTCTCCTACTTTTAAATCATGATCTTTTTTTGATTTTATCAAATCACCTAAAAATTCTTGTCAGAAATATATTTTAACCCTTTACAATGTTTTTAAGTAGGGTTTTGAGGAACAAAGATATACCTGTTACTCAGCTATACATCAATATTTGCTGGGATAAAACCCTCTTGCTCCCTAAACCTTGGCGTTCCATCCATTTGTGGCTGATGGTTCATTTCTAAGGTCAGGGTTTACACAGGCTGGACTTGGTTGCAGATACTGTACAAAACCCGCAAGCCAGAGAAAATTCTTTCCTTTTATTAACACTCTGTTGAAGCTTTCAAGCACCATTATCCATCCCACGCACAGACTTTTTGGGTACAGCTGGCCTTTCACTGAAAAAAGGAAATATTTGCATCTCAAAGACATTTGCTTCTTATGAACCATCCCAAGGACTTAAACATTTTTAAGGCACACTCTCATTTCAAAGACATTTACATAGGAACTTTAACACTCTTGTAAATGAATCAGGCATTGTGCATCATCTGTAATGAATTCAGATAGTCTTACTGAGCACCTACGCAACCCAAGGAGAGCTGGATTTTCATTACTTAAAGCTTCAAAAAACCAGACCATGAATACAGCTTGGTTTTTCCGGCACTGCCCTTTATGTGCTTTAATCATTTGCATTGAAAAATAATTCAGATTTAAAGTAAATTTACTGCAGTAGAGATTGAAGGTTTCAAAACAGGAACGAAACACTAAATCTGGTTGCATCAGTGTGAGTTTTGCTTTTTTGCAATTTCATTGAAAAGGAAAATTAAAAGCAAACCTCTACAAATATATTTGCAAGTTTCTAAAAGCTTTTTAGGGTCACTCAATCCCAGCTTCAGGTGGAGACTCAGGACCAGCAGATACTTGGAAATGCTGGAAAATTGAATGCTTGGAAAAGCTTGGAAGTGCTTGGAAAAGCATTAGTTCCCAGGACACCCACTGAGGGACTTTGCTGAGGTCAGCAGAATCCTGCCTACGTGGATGCTCAATGCCCTAGAGGAAGGCAGCTGGGGGTTCCAGGGGCAGCCAGAGCAGCTCATCACCTTGTGAAAATCAAACTGCCTGATTTAGTCTGACTGCTCAGAGCACGGGTCATGGTTTCCTGCTGCTTCCCTTTTGGCTCAGGACATCAGTGGTGCACAGGACAGAATAAATTCAACTTTGGTGAAGCACTCACAGGGGCAGATTTCCACCTTCCTCAGCAAATTCTGCAAAAGGGGCGTGTATATTTTGTTAAAAAACCATTCCACCTAATGGGCAAAAAGTATAATGATTCCTCTCTGTGCTGCACTTTCAGGCTGTCAAAAATTTTAGCTGAACTTGGTAATACAAAAAGTTGAAGAAAAAGCTGCTTTCAAAAGAAATGTCCAATTAACTGCATTTTCTGATTTTTATTCTTCCTGAAATTAGATTTTATTGGAATTGTATTTACAAAACTTGTGCTGTGGGATATCTTCCCTCCACAGTCTGTCATTGCTAATGAGCAAAGGACATGTAGAGAGTTCTTATAGTTCTTTTTTCTCCTATTGCTCCTCAAGGTGAACTATGATTTCTTTCAAGAGCTTTGCTTGCAGAAAAGTAAGGATTTTGTGAAAGACAGAGGCGAAAATATTAATTGCTTTTCCCCTCTTTACTGACAGTTCCAACAGCAGCAAATGTTATTGCAAAGGAGCAAAAAAAGCCTCTCACTGTCAACTGCAGGATCACATCAGTCCTGAAGTCAGCTCAACCTTTGCTGTTCCTCCCACCTTTCTTTCCCAGTGATGTCTTGGGAGGGTGCTGAGGAATCCTCTCCAATAGAACAGGTATGGAAAATGTCACAGAGCATTACAATCACCAGGCAAATTAAGTGAAATAGTAAAAGCCATTCCTATGGGGTGGAATCTTTCAAATCCTGGAAGGGAAGGGAGGGGAGAGCAATAATAGGAAACTAGAAGGGAAGTTGCATTTCCCCCCTTTTTTTCACAAGAGAGAAACTTTCTTTAAAAATTTCTGTTCTCAATACATAGGGTGTGTTATTAGATGCTGATTTCATGCCTTAGAAATAACAGATAAGGCAAGAACATGTATTTGCCACCTAGAATAGAAT
>JAHXMQ010012337.1:34580491-34610458 GCA_020466415.1 Ammodramus savannarum pratensis | reverse complement strand
CCCCCCCCCCCCAGCCTGCCTGCTAAACAAAATCCAAGCTAAAGCAGACTCTGTGGCAACTTGAGGTCACTGTAATTCTCTTTAGTTCTTCTCCTTGTCAAAAGCTATGATATCAAAGCTGCCCTTTTGTTCCCCTTAATTCCATCAAATGCACTCCCCACCTCCAAGCTTACCTACTTTGTCAAGGTAAGATGAGGAATAACTCAGAGACTTGGACTCAGATGTATCTACAATCAGGATCTGAACTGGAAGAGCCAACAGAGGCCTCTTTGAACAGCCCCAGCCCTACAGACAGCTTGTGCTTTCCTGGGAGATGGGAAAGTGTAAGGTGAACCAGAGTCAGTCTCTGCAGCATAATCGATAACAAAATCTAAAAGTGATGTGTCACATCCCACTGAACTTGTCCTCACAATATGATAATTTTGTGGATTTCCTGAACCAGCCCCTGCACAAACATGTAAATATCCAAGGCCATTGGTCACTATATGCTTTTGAATTTGGTGTCTCCAGCATATACTTAGGAAAATCTCAGACTGGAAATGAGCTGAGTAGCTCACCTTCATTCTCAGTTTTCTGAGTAATTCTTCATAAAATAATGTCATGGTCTTGTCCCCCAAGGCCCAGGAGCTACCAAGGCTTGCTGCATGCCTGTTCTCCTGGGCTTTATAAAAAATAGACCTAGCAGCACTTTTTAAATACACAGCCCACTGTGAGGAAAACATTCCCTCCATCCCCTGCCCTGCGGAATGGCTGAGCTGCACTCTGTGGCTTCTTCAGCTCTGTCACCTCCTTGGTCTGAGAGGGATTTAAGGCTTCCTCTCTCCCTCAGATGTACATTTTTCTTACTGTTTTGGGGTGGAAGCAGCCTTTTTCTCCCCACAGTCACATCTCACCTATGTATTCAGTATTTGGGATGCTCTCCTTGGAGAGAAACACAGCTAAAAATTGGTCATTGTTAGAAAAGCACAAAATAGATTTACAGCTGGTGGGTAGGTGTTCTTTTGTTTGTTAATTTCTAGCTTGTTTTGCCTTTTTACATCTTATAACCTCTAACTGTATAATTTCTACCTAGATTTATTTCTAAATATGTAATTTCTTTTGTTATAGATAGTATGAGATAACCATGATGCCCACAGCTACATGACTCATAGGTAGCAAGGATCTGTCCATCATGCTCCACACATCAGGAATTCCTGATATGATGGGAATGAGCAGAAAGAGCAAGTGGACAGTGTCTCAAATTTCACTATAGGCTGTACTAGCATTGTGGAATGAGCCTATGAAAAAAAAAAGTTTTTATCCAGAATAAACAGAAGTGAAGAAAAGCCACTCATGTCACACTCTCATAGGGATTTGCAGTATAATCATATTATACCTTCATTCATTGCCTTTACCACTTTGTGTCCATCTGTTCTAATAATTCATCTATCCTTCAAATTGAAGCTATCATCTAATACTTCCATCATCTAATCCTTCAAACTGAAGCCCCCATAATTACAGACACTGACCACAGCGTGGAATTGACCATTGCATTTTGTATTCTGAAGAACAGAAACCCTGAGTTCTTGTAGTTGTCACTGGGAAACTGGTAACAGAGCCTGACCTGGAGATCCTTTTCTATGTTCTTGGGTAAAACAATGACAGTTTTCAAATCTCAAAAGAAAGGAAAAGGAGAATGAAGGCAGCACAAGTTTTCTCGAAGCACTGTCAGCATAAAGACTTCTATCATTACTAAAGTTTAATATTCAGAATATTGCCAGGAGTCTGCAAGAGAACAATTCCTAAAGCAAAGGAAGATAAAACCAAACACTGCTTTGAGTTTAGTTAGTACAGAAAGGTCTGAGCATAAGCCAGAATCCAGAATTTGACAGCATGCAGTAATCATGCTTGGATCCAGTGTTGGTTTTGGAGTTAGAAGCGATTGTTTTGATATTTTAAAACAACGTCTAAAGAAAGAGTATTTTCATGAGTTACTTTTCCTGGCTCTTCCCAAAAAGGTGAATAGAAATTGGCTCCTTTCTTTCTTCTCCTCTTGTCAACAATGGCAAGCTGAGATGCCCTGTAAAGTGTCTGTGGGAGCCAGTGCTTTCAGAATAAAGCACAAAACAGCCTGAGCCTTGTCAACAAGGTTCTCTGTGTCTGCAGCAATAACAAATCAGTGGTGGAGAGGGGAATAAAAGCCACAAGCCCTGGCTCCCACCACCCTTAACATCAGACAAACTGATTCTCAAACATTAAAGCTGCTTGTGTCTGGATGTCATTGTCAAAACTCTTTGGACTGACAGGATCCCAACAATTCACAAACCTCTGACACTAAGTGGTCTCAGAGAAGAACACAAAGCTGGAGTCAAACTGTCAGGCGATCCAAGGCGTAACACCAAACATAAGGTTTGTGTCATTAAAATGTTGAAAATTTTCAGCAGGAGGAATGCCACTGGAGTTGGAGGGTTTACAGAAGTGACCAGCTGTGAAATAGTCAAGGACTCTGGCTGATATATTTTTGACAGCTAAACTGACAGAAAGGACCAGCTGATCACTCCCCTCCATCTTCACAGCTCAGGAATACTGTACAACAGGACCATGAGTTTTTAAAACCTCTTACCTCTTTTTTAACTCTGAACAGCAAGCAGATGAAGATATATTCAAGAAAACACTTTCCTAGCAACTACTAAAGTGTGAGTAAGTGGTTCTGGGTGATCACTGGTAGTAGTTACCAACCTTTTCAGACATTTTTAATACTGAAATGGTTAGTGTGTCTTCAGCTATTGTGCAATTCAGAAACAATTTCAAAAAATAGCAAGAGTCTTCTTTGTTAGGAGATCCAAAAAAATCTAAACAAAAAATTCTCATTCTTAATATGTAAAGTGGGTAAATTACTGAAAGCTACACCATTCAAAATGCTGTTTTCAAAATAAGTTTCTAGCCTAGGGAGTAAAATAAAGAAGGTGTGTTCTTTATTGTTTTCATATACCTTAACTGCATAATAGATGAAATGATTCATTCTCAATATTTAATGCTTCTGTATCCAGAAGACCAGACCTAATCAGGACATGAGCAAATTATGCACCAAGAAAAGACAGGAAAAAGAAAATATATTATTTGTTAAAAAAAAAAAAAAAAAAAAAAAAAAAGAAAAGGACAAAAGTTAGCTGTTCCCCATCTCAAACTGAAAAAATAGGCACCAATCTTTAGACAGTCATTAATGTCAAAACTGTGTTTCCCTGGGTGAAATTCTGCCACTGCCATCCCCAAAGCCAGCCACACCTCTCCCCTGACTGCAGTAGGGCAGCATTTCATTTCCCAGGGCTTTCAGTGGCAGCAGGATTGGAGCACAGCAAAGATTGGCAGATTGTTAAAATTAGCTCTTTCTGGTGTCCATTCTCTATGATCTCCACAAAAAGTCCTAATCAACTGCACTGTAATTAATTGTGGAAATATCCTACTAAATATAGCTAAATCTTTCCAGATGTGCCCATTTAAGAGAAGAATTTAGTAGCTGCTGTAAATGCACTTTTCTTGACATGCCTTCTCTTTTTTGATTTATTTTTAATCTTACACTCCTCCATTTTCCAAAAGCCTTCATCCCTTGTCCCATGCTCCTCCCTCTCAGGAAAGATGCAGGGTGACAGTGCAGACTGCATAGCAGCAGGAGGAATGGAAGGTTTATTTCAAAGTTGCTCTGTTCTTTTTTTCCGTGTGTGGCTTTGTTAAGTACATAAGGCATTTCTGAAATCCAGCTAGGAAAAACTAGAAAAGTCTTCCAATTATAATCTTTGATATTTCCCCTGAAGCTAAACCAAAGCTCCTTTGAACTAGAAAAGTGTCTTTCAAAAATGAGAAGGGCAAGACCTGAACTTTTCTACCTGTAGTCTTCCAGTCCAAGATTAGAGTTGTGGGTTGATTTTTTTTTCCCTCTTCTCCTCAAGGAAGAAAATACACTGATTTTTAATACAACTATTTTTAGTTAATCCAGCTTTCTTTTTTATCCTCTGTAGCCAATGCCTGCACCAGCCATTTGAGCATTATTTAAGTTATATGTCTACATCAAAAGTAAGTTTCCCTGGTGTGCATTTGCTGGCTGTTCAGGGGAGGTAAATAAGATTTTGCAGTGCTTCTTGTCAAAAATCCCACTGTCACAGGCGTGTTTATTGACTGATTTTCCCAAGTTTGTAAGTTATGGATTAGCCTTTGCTCATGTTGGAAAACAGTTTCCATTAGGAAGTCAGCACCTCGCAAGGTGCAGGAGGGTTTAACATGTGTGCATTCATCTGGTGCTCTGCCAAATGGCTCTGAGGTGGGGCTGTGGGTGATTTTAGAAGAGAAGGAATTCATCATGCCAGCTTAGGGGCTGGCTAATGGGCTCCTTCCTGCCGCCCTGGGTGCTGCTCGTGAGAAGACAAAAATTGAGCCCCTGCGTGTGTTGGTTGGAATAACTGCTCTAATGCAGGTGGTTTAGGAAACTTATGGGTCACATAAACGTGACTCTTCTAGCATGAGGTGTCACAGCAAGGTGCAGCAAGGGTTTAATGCACAGAAAGGGAATCATTCCAATTTTTCTAATGGGTTTTCATATCCATTTGAAGAAAAACAACTCGGTTTCCTGCATCTTTTAAAAGCAGCACACTTTACGTAAAAACTGTTGCCTTTCTGCTTGATCTATGTTTTTAAACTTAATATTATGCCCAGAATCTGAGCCAAAAAGGTAATAAAGATACTGTCTTCTGGGACCAGGACAGCAATGAAACTTCCATTCTCATAATTCACTAACCCTGAGTACAGCTTATCAAATTTATTTGCCTGGAATATTTTACAAGTAAACAAATGGAAACAGGTTCCAGTGAAATAATGTTCAGTATTTTAATCTGATGTCTGCATGAGGACAAGTAATCATGCATTTTCCTTAATTATTTACACTTATTCCTTGTTTTTTAAAATGTCTCAAGCACATTAGACAAGAATCTTCAAAGTATTTTTGGAGTTGTGCCAAAGATCGTGTTACCTGCTTTGTTTGCTCCAGCAAAAGTCCAAAAGCTACAGAGAAGACAAATGACTAGAGGGAGGGGAAAATCTCATGAAAGGAAGTTTCCTGGTACATTAGCAAAGTTAGGAGCAGATAATTCTACTAGAGAATCTCTCAGAGGCCTTAACCAGAGTAAATTCCTTGCTAGGTGCAGGAGAGGCTGGATGCTTGCTTGGTTAAAGTACCATTATAAAGCATTACACATTTCAAGGTCTCAAGACTCTCAGAGTTACAAGACAACCAGAAAAGTCTTCATCTGCTAAGGTGTTTTTGTTTCTTAGCCAGTCCATAATTCTAGCATAAGGACTTTTCACTGATGGAATGCCAGTACACAAGGAATTGTGCTGGGTGGAAGGTTGTGGACATCAATAATTTAGGCATTGAAGCCCTGAGTGTGACAAAGTTTAGACTCCTGTGCTGGAGCCAACACTTCTTCCCTCCCAGACACATTGCAAAGATGCCTACATCCAAACCTGAGGGGAAATCAGATGGTTCCCAAAGGCTGCTTGTTGGGAAAAGTGAGAAGCTGAAATGTGAGAATTCAAGAGAAGAATCAGATTATTCATTGGCTGACAGGACACTACCCTACTCAAAGAATCCCTATATTTGTCCCTTTCTGTCCCAAAAGACAGGACTGCAAAGTGGTAGAGAATTTTTAATGAGTTCTCACAGAAGAGCAACAAAAAGGCTTTTTCCTTTGCTCTTGTTGAAAGGAGAGAGCCTTTGGACCACAGTCTAGCACTGCCTTTGCAATGGTTACCCCAGAAGATCTGGGAATGACTCTTGTTGGCCTAATCAGCATAGAAAATGCCATCCCTATATTCTTTTCTGGATAAAGGATAAAATAGAGTTACACTGCAGCAGTCAAAGTCTCCTTTCTAGACATGAATATGACGTGGAACAGATCAGACACTTTAAGGTCACTACCCAAGGGAGACAAAAGTCACACTCTGGACTTTGCCTACATTGTTTTATTACCTTGGCATTGACAAGCTGGACAATTCCCTCTGCTCATCAAACAGTGCCTCAGAGAGAGGCAAGCCTGGTGACAACTTTCAAGCTGACTATTGTGAGGTTGGCACTTCAGCAGAATTTGTATTGCAGCAAGTACAAATTAAAAACAATGGCAAAAGTTTCATACAGAAAACACACTCACTGAGAAGCAAGAAAAAAAACCAAAAAACAAATGGTTAGCATTCAGAACACAGCTCTTTAAGCTGATATTGATTGATTGATTCATTAGATGGATAGAAGTGCTGTTCAGAGAGTGAGGGCTCCTGTTCACAAGGATAGGCACACTCAGTACAGCTTCACAGCAACCATCCAAATTAAAGACATCCCATCACAAGTAAATCCAATCACATAAGCTCCATACCCTTTCAGTTATCGCTTCCATACTGTCCCACTAATTTCAGCGGCTCTTTTGAGGGAAAAGACTGAATCCCATGGTGTGTCTTGACTTCACAATGTGCCCTGGCTCAGACAATGTTTTGTTCAGACACAGAAGAGAGGAGGCATTTTCAGACCAGGTGTCAAGAGCTTTCAAATTACAGCAGCACTTGGCCCATCTTTCCTCACTCATTTTAATCAAGGAGCTTCCAATTCAGATAACCCCTGCTGATCACAGCTCAGACTAATATTGTAAGAAAACCAGGAGAATGTTAGAACTGCAATGTAGATAGGTACGCTACTCATATGTGCTAATGTATGCACATCTCCTGAAACAGCCTGAAATTGCTTTGAGTTCATGATTTTTTTTGCTAGCCCAGGCAAAGCTTCCACTGACTGTTACCAGGAACATTATTTGACTTGAAAGAGCAAGCGTGAATTTTGTGCATCTGCCCAGCGATGTGAAATCAATTCCGATACTGCCATTGAATGTAACTTATCTGAAAATTACTTTCTTGTGCTGTGGTTTTCCCTCTGAAACCCTGAAATGGTTGAGCTGATAATGTTAGATCTGAAGTCTCATGACTATTATGCAGTATTACTCTCCAGCTGGGAGACTTGGCAAGGCAACACATTGACATCTTCATGAACTTAGCACTCCACATCAAGGAGAGGATGTGAGCCTGTCAACTTGACACTCATAGTGCAATCTCTTTCAAATTGGCCCTTGGAAATCTTTACAATATGACTGCAAGCTCTTCACAGTCATATAAATAGGATACATTAGACTCAGCTGCCACAAAAAAAAAAAAAAAAAAAAAAAAAAAAAAAAAAAAAAAAAGTCAAAGGGTACTAATCATGTCCTTTCCCTCAAATTAATATTGTCACATTTACTTATTTGTACTTGGAAGATGTTGGTGAAATGTCTCTTCCATCTGTTTTGGTGCATGATTACACCATGAGGAGGAGCAGGAGCCTTTCATTTTATCTTTACTGAAGCTGTCCTTCAATTAACACAGAATTTTTTTATAGCTTCCAGATATTTTTAAAGTTACAAATGTATGTCACACTAATATCTAATCCTTAAGAAATGCCTTCACCTCGTTAAATTAAGTGGAGAACCATCTTAGGTTCTCCACAATGGCAGGATTAAGGGAAATGATCAGAGGTGTTTAAAAAGTGTTTGACAGTGTTTTAAAGATGAACAGAAATTCTGAGCACTTCCTCCTCCTTACCTAGTCTGCAGAGCTATGAAAGCAATTTAAAAAAGTGATTAAAATAAACCACCAACAAGAATTTGACGCTTAAGAACCCACTTAGAGTCTCACAGTCCTTTATATTGACCTGGTATAATTTACCTGTTAATAAACTACTATGTAGCTTAGGGAGAAAAAGGAAATTTTATTTTTCTCTCATCATCCATATTGCAGAAAATCTCAGAGAAAATATGGAAGCCTAGGCATCAAGAGGATGTGCCCTACAGGCAAAAAACTATCTGCCAGATAGATATTCCCTGCACCATCATCTGTTGATGCCAGGGAGATCTAAATTCCAGTACTTCACATTGCAAAAGTATTGCACAAGGAGATAAATGCCTTTTGTTATTTTAGGGCTATTCAGATCTTCTACAATTTTACACTTTCATACTAGCAATGTGAGTCAAATTCCTGTTTGCATAACAGGTATGTTTCCTTCCATGTGAGATGAGTGCACAGCACAGCATATGGACTAACTGCAATTACAGAACTGCACAAGGGCCACTTCTGTGCACAATGCAGCAGCAAAAACCCACAGGATCAAAAATGGAGTGTAATCTTCATGCAAAATACAAACTTTGACAGCATTCCTGGCCACCTGAGACAGCTCCCCAGGGTCTCAGGTGTAAAACAGAAATTTGCCATCAAACACCCAGCCATCCTTTCATTTAATTACTTCCTCTCATTTCATTAGCTCTGTGCTAGCTGAGATGCATAAGCAATTCTACGGTGTGAGAAGGATCTGTAGCCATGGAAATATTTTTTCTCTGAAAGCATACTTGCTCACTTTGTGAAAAATGTATAATCCTTCCTGGCAAAGCAGTGAGGATATTGGATGTTTGAAGTAAGCAGATTGAGTGTAGCTTTCACATTGCAGCCCACAGTGTGGGACAAAAAAAAAACCCAAAAAAGTCTTTGGTCCCGAGGGAGTCTGGGAATGGCTCCTGTCAGAAGGCAGCCTTGCCTGACAGGTTTTCCTGGAGCAAAGGGGGTGCATCCTGCTCTTTCTCTGTGCTTGGCAAGCATTGGGAGCCAAGCCTCCATCACTGCTTTTCTGCCTCTTCGCTCTTGGAGGAGCTGACACTTGGAGGCGGATGGAGAGGAATCCCTCATTTCCCTCATCCCAAATTCAAGGAGTAGTGCCTGCAGAATACATGGAATTGGCACCTGCTGCCTTCCTGTGAGGAATAACCCAGTCCAGGGTGTGTGTCACTTAGTTCTGGGAATTCAAGTACAAAATATGAAATACTGGATTTTTAGATTCGAGTCAATTTTTTTCTCCATTTTGCTAATGGAACAAAAAAACTAGTAAAGCTAATCCTTATTTCAATTCTATTCAAGAGGCAGCAAAAACCATGTTATATTTGAAAATCTTATTGTTTGTGTTGGTAGATTGGCAGAAGAGCCTACAACATGAGTTACATGGCAATAAAGATGCAGGCTCCCACGAGACCTAGTTTTGCTCTAGAAGTTAGAGGGTACATGCCTCTCCACCAGCAGCCTGGGGAAAAAAACCCTACAGTAATATTTCATCAGAATTTAACCAAAAAAAGCTGCATGTGTCCTATAGATTATTGGGTTTTTTTCTTAGACAAATTGCATTCAACTGCACTTGGCTGCTGGGAATGGGACATTTCCTGCAGGGAAGCAATGACTCTACAGATCCCAGTCTATCAAACAGATTTCAGACACCCATAAATATTTCTGTTTTGTTTCAGTCACTTCAGGTCTCACACAAAGTCAGTGATGAATTTATAGAATGAGGCGTCTGTGACTCCTCAAAGTTTACTTTTACGTGGCAGGCAGCACAGACAAAATTAATTCCTGGCTATCACGACTGGATTACAGTAAAGTGCCATGTGAGGTTGAGCTCAGCTAAATTCAAGTGTCCATTGAAAAGATACAGTATTTCACATTCAAGAGCAATTGCTAAATTCTGGACTTTTTGCAAAATCCAAGGAAGGGACAGTTTATTATTTAAGCAAGCACTGCAGTAGCTCAGGAGTCAAACTGGCATCCTGGCTATTAATTACCCTCCAGGGTGACCAGCAGGGAAAACTGTCAGTATCAAACCATCTACAGCACACGTGTCAGTGAGAGAAGAAGGGGTGAACATCTGCCTGCTTACTACTTCTGCTCAAATACCAATTTGAGAATTGAAGTGAGGACCTGCTGTATTGACAGCCAGTGTCCAGCAGGCAAGGGCTGTCAACAGCCAACCCTAAACTCAGAGGAGCTATTTTGGACCTGTAGAATGCACTCACACTCTCTGCACTTGTACATATTTTATTTTTCCTCTCCTTGGAAGTCACTGTGGGAAAGGGATGCTGCACACACAGGTCTTGTCCCAGCAGGGAGTCAAGCTGTGCCCAAGGTGGGTGACTGGATCCCAGTTTACAAAATGTAGGGAGTAAGCAACATAGTCTGACTTCCACCAAGTCTGTGCCTTCCCCTGGCTCAGAGTCCTGGAGAACACATCCTAAACTGAATGATTTCACTTAGACTGGAGTGGGAGAAGGAAGGTCTGTGTCCACCTGAATGGGAACTACACCCTGGTTCATCACAAACCCTGGGCACTTGGGGTTCAGCCCAAAAGAACTGTGATTGTGCCAAGAGGCCGCAGGCTAGTGCTAGGCAAGGGCTAATCCTTCATTCTGACAGACAGGATCCAACCAGGAACAAGGAACAGGAGAGACAGGACATGGGCTGAGATGTGAGCAGCATATTCTTGGGAACCAGTTTAACTTTGTTCCTATAGAGCCCAGCAAGCTCACAGGGCTTATGAGCAGGTTGATGCTGGTGAGCTGTGATTTCCTCTCTGCTAGGTAAAAAATTGCTCAAGTAAACACAACTACACTGCCAAAAAGGATTGAATATGAGTTAAACATATTATAAATATGTTAGTTTTCTAATCTTTCTGGACAAATATGCTCTTCCCTTTAGCATTATTTTCTCCCACTATCCCTCAAGCCTTTGCCCTGCTGATGGGGATGCCATCACATGGTGCAACAGAACTCCTCATTCCCCCATCTGTAACTCCTGAGAAGTTGCAGTTCTTCCTGCAAAGTGACACTAAACTTTAAACAGGACTTGCTAAACTCTTGGCAGAAACAACAAATACTCTTTTGCCCCATGCAGAGATCATGAAGGCAGCAAGGGCCTCTGGCCATTCCAGCACAGCACTGAATGGGCTGCTCTGCATTCTGTAACCTGGCAAGCCTGCAGCAGATGCTCCTTTTGGGCAGAGCAAAACCTCTCAGTAATCTCTGTCTTTTGAACTACTGAGTTTGCAATTTATTGACTATTGAGCTGGCAATTGGCTGAAAAAAATCCCTCAGGAGCAACAGTGGGAAAGGGAAAATGGTGCAAGACACAGCTGAATATGATGCCATGGGTGGTACTTTTTAAAACCACTCCTGTCTCTGCAAACCACTTATCCTTGAGTGTACATAGTTTCCTCCTCAGCAGAACTTTCCCCTGTATTCTTTATTGTGCTGCATAAAATCAAAGTATCTGAATCTTGTGATAAGCACTACACACTTAGTACTAATCACGGTGGATTTTATCCCCTTGTTCTTTCTTGAACTTCTCTTAATTTCTCTACTTGTTTCTGATTGGATCAACTGTAATTGTTATATTGATTTAAATTTTTTTCTATCTGCAATTTATCAGCAGTATCTTTTCTATTTGCTCCTGCCTTTGACTGAAGAAGGACTCTGAATGAATCAGAATTAGGTCTACTCACAGCTGAGCTGTGGAAACCTGCTGAGCCATTATAGCTAGAGCTCTGGATCCCAGAAACTGTCATAAATAAAAGCCATTATGACTAGTACCTCATGCCATTTCTGACTGTGAACATATGGCAGCATACTTTGTATGGCCAGGAAAACAATAACTACTTTATGGACCTATCTGAATATTAAAACAAGGAGCTTTTCTCTCATGTTAGGCAAAACCATCAGAGTTCCCAGTAATTCAATAGTATGATTTCTAAATTCTGCTTCAAACATTCAGTGTGTCTCCCTCCTCTTGTCTGTGAACTGAAAAGGCAGACCCAGTGTGAAGGAGAATTTCTTCTCCATCAGAAAAGCAGGCAACATAGTGAGTGCAGCTCTTGCATGTCTCTACAGGGCTGAGTGAAGTGCAGGAATCTTTGTTCCGTCTCTAAGGCAAGTTCATCTCAGGAAAAAAAAAGTCCTCAAACCATATGCAAAATAAGCGATGCAAATAATAGGAAATAAGATATATCTGGGCAGCTTTGGAAATGGGAGCAAGCAGGAAGAAACAAAACAAGAGGGGGGGGATCAGGGGATGGAGAGAATGGGGGTGTCCACAATGAAGCTTTGAGCACAGGAGTGAGATGGATATCTGCCTGCAGCCTTCTCCTGTCCTAGGTAATGTGATCTCATAAAATCTTAATTAAAACTCATCAACTCCTATGCTAAAAATAAGTTGCAAGAGTCATGCCATCTGTACCATGGGAACACTCTAGGATCTCTGACTATTGTTACATATGAAAGTGCTCATGTGTCAATGCGGTTGTTTCTGCCCAAAGGACTTTTTTCCTCTCTTCCCTCCTTTAGTGGCCCCTCCTCTGGTAAATCTCTAGATATCAGTCATATCCTCTCTCAGCCTTGGTTTTACCCTGCCTGAAGAAATCACACTTTTGATTTCCTTTCATGACAGCCTGCTGAGACCCTTGTGCCCATCTTACTCGTTCCATCTTAAATTAATTTTTTGAGATTATACAAAGAGATGCACACAGTATTTCAGATACAGCCTTGTACACAGCATGGAAGTCACTACACTAAAGGAAGAATTTAATAACTTACGACCCCAATGAGCTTTTTCATAACTATGTCTACAGCTGACTAAAACACATGACCTGGCTCCCTTGCTGCTCCCAGCTCAAGCACCAGTTAATGCCTGAAATTCTTGTTCATGGTCCCAAAGTGCATATCTTTGCATTTTGTACTATAATGTTCCATCACATTTAAATGGTTCCTGATCTCAAGGTCATCTAATTATTTCTATATAATATGGTAATTCATATTTTTATTGTTAATGTGTCCCACTTCTGCACCACCAGGAAAAAAAAAAACAAAAACACATTAATTCTCTCCTACTTTTTGGTACTGAGGTCATTGCTGAAAATATTAAATCATTATTATGATTATTTATTTATTTATTGGATTATTATGCCATAATATGATAATTGTACTTTGCTAGACACTCCATAAGTTTCCTTTTCAGCATGTCATCTCTCCAGCTTCTTCTGGACTACCTTTCACCATCACTTCATAATTTTCCTAAGTTCATCCTAATTTGATTAAATTACTGTAAGTCTATCTAATATTTTCCCACCTGGCACAACATAAACATTTTACAGAAGCTTGGAATATTGTTTACACATGTACTTTTTTTTCCCTCCCCCTCGGCTATTCCATGCCCTACAAATGGTGAGGAGTGAGCCAGGGCTGAGTAGCCTGCAATCCTACAGATGCATTGGAATTCCACCACCAGGAGGATGCAGCAGCTCAGGGGCAGGAGGCTGAGAAAACCAAAGCACCATTGTTCTCCGGGCACCCAGAGACTCAGGGTTTAAAATTCAGCCTTCTCAGCATCCCACATCATGAGGTTCTGAGGGAAATCTTGCCCTTTTCCTTTCTTCCTCACAACAGACATCACTGCAAGAAGATGTCTTTGAATATTCCTTCCCTAAAATCAATTTTTCCAGAAAGGACAAGAGATTAAGGAGTTCAGCAGAAACAGGATTTCTCCCCATGCATACATATATATGTGTTTTTAAAGTATATTTCTTATTTTACACAATAGAAATTACGGAAATATTATTCTTTAAAATTATTGGTTCAGCACCAATGCAGTAAAGTCCCAAGTGCTACACTGCTCTCAATTCCTTCAGTGCTTGCAGCTTTCTTGCAGCCACCTAAGAAGTCCAGACTATTGTATTCAAGATGATAAAGCCATGTTAAAGGCCTTTGCAGCCCTTTTTTCTTTTCTCTTTTTCTTAAGGAAATGTCAGAGCTAATACTTGCCCTTTGTGCTGTTTTCCTCTGGTATTACACAAATCCTGTGAGATTTTCCCATTTGACCTGATGACCACATCCCTTACCCTTGGCAATAAAAGGCATATCCATGCATGAGTCAGAAACAAAACTGTTGAATGTCTTGGCCTTTCTGTAAATGGTAGTAAATTTGTAAATAGTAGTAAATAGTGTGTAAATTCACGCTCCTTTAGGCTTTTATCAAAATCCGTACTTGGAGAGCAGTGTGGATGTGAAAGAGAAAAATAATGGGCTCAGCACTGCAAGTGCATCAGGAAAAAGCCCTTGTTGTGTGCTGCTCATCCAGTGAACTACAGAGTTTGTGAGTGCTGATTTCCATTTGCCAAAACATTTAAGATTTATGGAGTCTTGTTTTATGCTCCTATCATATTCCCACCCAGGACTCAGGCTTACTGATATTCTCTATTGTAGCTAATGTTCTCTTATGTCAGAGCATGACATGAAAAGCCTTTAAAAAGATGGCATAAAAAAGAGATTACTTTTTTTGTTCAAGGCAGACTAGCAGGCTTTTTAGAGCCATTTGCAGTCAAGACTTTTGGAGTCTGGTGCCAATCTCACATTACTTTCACCACTGGGGACACGACTGACACTTTGCAAACATTCCCATATTCCTCTTTTAACCTTCCTGTCAAGGATGACTCAAAATAATACAAAGTACTTGAAAACATCCCAGCCATATTTGCTATCCCTCCAGCAAAATTTGATCCAAACTGTGATAGGATGGGTTTTTAATTGCCATTGGGTCCAGGGAATCTGGAAAGTCCTTTCCTCCTCTTTGTTTTATGGACAATGCAGCTTTTAGCATAATATAGGCTCTAATACAAGAAGTAACAGAGAAAGCTGTGATGGTGAACTTAATCTCAACATCAGTGCCTTTTTCATTTCATTCTTTATTAAAAAGGTCGGCTGTAATTAAGGTGCTTAGTTATTTAAACACCTATAGATAAGGATGAATGGTCTCTCAGAGCAGTGCCATGAACACTGAGATAAAGATAAGCTAGATGTTTTCCAAGTGGCTGGGTCTGATTGAACTTCTTGTAAAATACTTTTGTAGAACTGGCTACAGTAGTCTCAGATTTCCCAGTGATTATCTGTGAGAATTTCTGAAAAATAAGTGGAGACCAAAAGACTGCAGAGGGATAAAAACAATGCTCCCGTACAGTAAGGTAGAAAAAAGAATATTACAGATAACACAATTTCAGCTCTTGAAGGAATAGTGAAAAAACAAACGAAAAAAACAGTTGAAGAATGTATAGACAATTAAAAGAAAAATAAGAAAGACTAGAAACAGCCAATAAGTAGTCACTAGGAACAAATGCTATAAGACAATTTATTTGCTTTCCTTGGCAGGGTAAACAGCTTGCATTTAGAGAGGTGTTGCAATAAATATCAGGTATCTTGACTTGAGTAAGGTTTCTGATCTTATCTGCTAGAACATACTTATAAGAAACCTATGAAACAGAGTGTAAAAGAAACTAGAGAATGGAATCCAAAGTATCCTAAAAAACATCTGGAGATGTATGCTGCTAGACACAAACCCAAGCAATGCCTCTCTGTGGAGGGATGCAGTCTCTCCATGATTTGAGTCTGACCCAGAGGATAAAATATAGAATGTGTGTTAAATTGACAGTTTTGCAAATGTGTTAGATAATAGAAAAAGGCACAGTTTTACATTAATAAAGCCATTATGTAAGGTAATCTTTCCCTTCCCTTTGGGGCTCACAAGGACTGTGTGAGAATAATGCATTTAGTTTTTGGCCAGCATGCTGCTGGGCAGGTATGGAACACTAGGAGAGAAGTAGAGAGTGACAAAAAGATCCCAGTTTTCTGCAAAAATTTGGGCTAGTTTGATTTAGGGAAAATGTTAAGAGGCAGCATAGAACAGTGTTTCTCTGTGCAAAGAGCACTGTAAAAAGCTCTTCCCCGTGACAAAGGAAGACAGGAAAAAGCTAATGAACTTCAACTACAGCAAAAGTAGATATTAGGAAAAGCTTTCAGCAGTAAAGATACTTAATTATCTATGGAGTTTTTAGAAATTCCATCTCAGAAGATCTTTAGTAACAGATTCAGCTAAGTCGCCCATTTAAAACTCCGATTTACCCATAGAAGATAAAAATCACTTTTCCTCTCTCATGCTTTCTTGCTCCAGACTCCTTCCCTCAGTGCCCATTACATGCCCCACATGTGCAGCTCCTCTCCCCTGATGGAAGTTCTGCCACATTTCCACAGCTCCTTCCTCCAGCAATTCCCACCAGCATCCTTTCCTTTACCCATCTATTGTAACCCCCTCAGCAGATTTTAAGTGCACCACAGTTTTCCTCCTGCTCCATTTACCCCCTTCCTTTAGCAGGCCTCTATATGTTCTTTCACCTCTGTACAAGCTGTATGTGCTTGGCAAGGGATGAAGCAGTCCCTGGGACGTGTTTGACCAACTAGGACCTGCCAAACAACACCTGGCACCTCTAAATAGTCAGCATTCCATCAAAATTCCTCCCCAGGCTGGGTTAAACACCTACTCTGAGCCACAGGGGTGGCTGTGGTTGGGTCTGGCTGGTCAGGAGATGGATTGCTTGAGTTCCTGACTTCCCCTCAGTTTAGTTTGGAAAAGAACTTTAAGATCATCAAGTCCAGCTGCAAATGTAATATCAGCAACTCCTCCCCTAAACCATGTCCCTCAGTGCCACAGCTACACAGTGGTGTAGCCCTCATGCAGAGGAAACTGTTCCAGTCGATCCCACTGCATTTCCTTCACCCTCCTCACTGTGATGGCAAGCAGAAGAAGTGATGGCAGACAAATGAGTTAGAGCTGGATCCCAGAGGGCTCCCTTGATTAAGTCATGGAAAATCATGCTTTGAAAAGCAAACTGCACTGCTACCCATGAAAGGGGCAGCAAAACCTTTTAATTCCACAGCACTGGCTGAAGTTGCTCTGGGCCTGCCCAATGCACGCAGCTCTCCAATGAGCAAAGAGTGAGACCAGACCTACTCATGATGCTCAAATGCAAGTCATCCCATCCTCATTGCTGCACAGGAACAGGACAGACCCCATGCTCTTTGTTTACCAAGCAGATTTACTCAGCTAATGCACTTTATGTCCAGGTTTTACTATAGCTAAAACACTATTAGGGGAATATGGGCTTCTGTATTGGATTTCAGTACCAACACTTCCATACAGAATTTTCATTCATTGATTTCAGATGCCTGTGTTGAGATTGCCAGGCTTGAATGTTTAGAAGGACTGAATTCTAGTAATTACCTGTTATTTTCAATAAAATCTATCCTAAACGTGCCTCAAGCTTCAGTGCCAAGTTGAATACTTCTAATTAATACAAAGTATTTTAAACATGTGTGCTTTCTGTCAGTACTGCCTCAGTTCCAATATATGCCTCCAGTTGTTCTACGTTTTACAGGTACAAGGCATATGCTGAAAAATCCTGTGAACGTTTCACTAAATATTGCACATTTTAATTAAATAAAATGTGGTTGCTGGTCGGTTTAATTTATTTTTTGAAGAAACAAATAAGACTTATTTGAGCCTCAAAATTTCAGGCACAGGTCTTGAACTTATCATCATCTATTTCAGAAGTTTGTACTTTTTGCCTATGGCATACTTCATCTTGACATGTCCATCATTTTTCAAATGGATGTGTGCTGCTATCCAAAACCCATTACTTGTACTATGAATTGAATAACGCTCTATTATTTACTTCTGGCATAGTATAATCAGACACATGCATCTTTGTTGGCTTTGCTGCTGCCTTTCACTTCCCAATGAGGGAGCCTGAATACATTACCTTAACATTTTAATGAATTGGTAACAGTAATGGGTGCTTAGATTATAGATTGCTTTTGTAAAGTGCTACTGTATTGAGAAGTGCCTTGAAGTGTTGGGCAACGTTTACCAAGCAGTTAAGAAAGCATGATTTATTTTGGACTAGTTTTATTAGGCAGTTATTGATAGCTATATAATGAATGATCTGTATGCAAGGAAAAGCATTCGATTGCTTCTTTCAAACTATTCTTGACATGCAGCGTAGCCAAAATAAACAACCTCCTTTCAGAGACTGCTTAAATCACAGAAGAAATCCCTACCAGCACTCAATGAAGGTTCTTTTTTTTCCCCTCTAAAGGCCATTATTGTTCAGACATATTAAAAAATTCTGGGTATTTTTCACTCAAATGTCCGTGACTCAAAATTATTCTGCACATGGTGTGAAGGGGGTAATATCTCTTTCTTCTTTTCTCATGTGTGTAGCACACTGTAGCAAGATAAAACCTACACAAACACACTCTCTTCATACAAAAAATGCAGTGGTTCAAGCTGCAATGAATCTACATTTTTGTTTCTAGCAGTGGTAATCCTCCATCCCATGTTCCCACACTATTCAAAGCCAAAGTAAAACCATATTTGAGACTGAATTTTAATGAAAAGCTAACTAGAAAGTGATTTTAGCCTCAACAAATGCAAAAAAAAAAAAAAAAAAAGAGAAAAAAAGGAAAAATAAACCTATGTTATCTAACTACCTGCTCTCACCCCAGTAGCTGCTGTCATCAACTAGAAAATTATTAATCACAGATTTATTCAAATTCATATTTTGAACAACATCTAAGCATGTTTGTGAAATGCATCACCAAGAAGCCATCTGTGCATTTTCAATGATACCATTTATATTTCATAAAACCAAGCAGCTGTTTTGCTGTGATTTTTCTGAGCCTTTAAAATTAGCTTTCAAGACCCCCAAAGCCGCTGAGGTTATAGAACATAAACCACAAAGCATCTATTTCTAAGTGTGCCTGGAAGGGTGATGATGAGAAAAACTTACAAGATGCAGAGAGAAATTCTTAGTGCTTTACAATCTCTATTAGAATAAAAAGTAATTGTCAGGATTATTTTGACCCTCCAGCCTAATTGCCCAAATTCTCTTCTTTTATTAGTCAGAGTTTGAGACTAAAGGTGGGAATGCAAACCTGAACTCCTGATAAGGAAAACAGTCAGACAATATGTTAAAGGCAATTATTGTGTCTAATTCCATCAGGGTGAAAAGCTTAAGTTAATGCTGAGCCTGTATAATATGGGTAAATAATTGGGAGAAGGAACATTTTATCAGCAGAGAAATGCATTTCTAAGTACAGATGAGTTACATTTACTGGAGAGCAGCTAATATTTATGTTGGAGGCACAAAGTTAGTGAGTCACTGTTCTTTATCTGACAATTTGTTCACTGCTTCTCCCTGAACCAAAATAGTTGTGTTGATTGAAATGGTAACACTTACCTCAGTACAGGCAAGTATAACATACACTAAATTAAAGATTATATTCAGTGATTAATTACTTTTTACCTAAATACATTCCCATTTGTTATAGAAAAGAAGATCTCCAGTATTTCTATCGTTGTTGCTTCACAGGACACCATAGGGATGCAGCTTTTTAGAGATTAGATATAGATAGGAAGATTAGGAGGAATAAAGAGGAATTGTATCTTCTGGTAAAATCACAAAGCCACAGAATAACTCTGGTTGGAAGAGAGCTGGAACACATTTAGCCTAAATTCTTGCTCAAAGCAGGATCAACCCTGAATTCTGAACAGGTTGCTCAGGTCTTTGACCAATCAGAGCTTGAAAGCCTCCAAGGATGGACTCACTGTGACCCTCTGTGCAGCCTCTTGCAGATTTTTTGTCCAGATTTACAGGGAAAATGATCCTGCCTTAACCATCTTGACCACCTCTCCTAAACTTTCTCCAGTTCACTGATGCTTGGCAGACCCCAGTTTGGGTGCAGTACTCTAGACAGGGTCTAAAAAGTGTTATTTCCAACCTCTTTTTCCATCAAATGGTCAAAAATATCTTCTGGCTACTGATTCTGCAGCAAAAGTTCCATTGACTTGAACAAGGGAAAATTTCACTCTGCCCTTTTATAATTTTGGGCCTAAGCCCATTTTTTTTCAGAAAATATCACCATGATATTTTCTGAAAAATCCTCTTTGCCCAGGATTTTCTCCTGGGAAGCTGAGAAGCCTCAGAGAGGAATGAAAACAATAATTATCTGATTGCTCCTCCTGTGTTCACTGCTTTGGAATGTGGTCTGGACATTGTTTACCCACAGGAGAATGTTTGATTGGTTCCATGTGAATTGTTTTTCCTTAATGGCTAGTCACATCCAGCTGTGTTGGACTCTGAGTCAGTCACAGGTTTTTATTATTCATTCTTGTTAAGCTTTCTGAGGTATCCTTGCTCTTTCTTTAGTATAGTTTTAGTATAGTGTTCTTTAATATATCATAGAATAATATCATAAAATAATAAATCAGCCTTCTGAGAACATGGAGTCAAATTCTCATCTCTCACCTCATCCTGGGGACCTCACAAACCCCACATCCTAGCTGGATTAGACTGTGCCAGGTGTATGTGGAGGTTATGCCCTCCCCAAAAAAAGGCTGAGGCAGAGCCAGCTCAGCTGAAAATAGGCAAGCAGGTTAGAGCTCCCCAGGGCTCAGGGAACCTTGCCACCAGTTCCAGCACTCATTGCAATCACAATTTGGCAAGGTATATCACCAGCCCTGAAGTGAGAGAATGCTCACCTGAAACCTTTCAGAAGTACTTTGTCATTTCCTGAGTCTCATACAATGCCCAGAATGGGAGCAATACCCAGGGGCTGTACAATAACACTTAAACAATCAGGTTTATTATCTGCTTGTCTTAATTAAATGCCTCTATTTTTTTCCCCCAGAGGAAGAAAGTTTTTCTTACATTAAACAATTTAGTTTGAAGTAAATGAGCCTCTAAAAGATTTATTGTTTACTCTGATTTGATTTACTCTGCACAGAAGATTCTTGTTCATGACTATTAATGTGACTTAGCCCAATCAGATACGTTTCATTTGTGTCCTACTTCAAATCTTTGGTTTCTCCCATATGTCAAAAATGTTGGGGCTGCTGAATTATAAAGCCTTGTTGCTATGGCAATTAGCTCCATTACCTAGGTGACAGTGCTGGCATAATGTCACCACTAAAGCAATATAAATCCCGAAATATTTTTAGTGTCTATTGCAGATGAAGCACAGGAAAAACAAGCACTTATCAATGAACCAAAATATCCATAGGTGATGGGAAGGAAGGTGAAGCTTGACCACTGTCTCTGCTACCTGGAGAAGTGCAGGTAGAGAGCAGACTGGACAAGTGGACTTCCTACATGCAGTAACACTACAAGACAATGACAGGGAATAACAAAGAAATTCCCACAGAGAATAATAATTTAAAAAAAGAAAAAAAATTTCTTCCTTGTTTGGGCAACTGCTGAATGAACTACGCCTCTCTACTCCCACCACAGTGTCCTCTCCTAATTCTCTGGGGTAACAGGAAGGCAGGTGCTGTAGCTGCATGGATTTGCATATTTTAAGCCTTTGTATTATTTCTTATACAATATTTAGTCACACTTTGAAATCTCATTTGGGGTTAAAGTCTCATTGTACTGGGAACTGTACAAATAAAGGCAGTGCTCGATAGCCTCTGCCCTCCCAGAGCTGACAGGCTTGCTGAAGGGTTCAGGTGATGGTGAGGCAAAAGCAGCTACTGCCGTTTTCCTGCTTATCTACAATTTATGAAAGCTTTTATCTTCTAGCCTCTAGTCACACCAATTCATACAGCCCACAGTACAAGTGAAGCCCACAGGTAGCAAATTTGGCAGTGATTAAAAGGACAATGATCTGCAACATCTGTTATGTTTTGGGTTTTTTGGGTTTTTTCTCCTCTCTCAGCTTTGCCTCAGGTTTCTGGGGCATGCTGAAATGTGCTGGTGTTGGCTGCACAGTCAGCATCCAATTGCACCTGCTTTGACCAGGGAATCTGCATAAAACGTGACAGGATTTTAATCTGGGAGAGAAGCAGGAGAAAAAGTCCATGTTGTGGAAACCTGCCAGGAAATCAGTCTTTAGGGGAACACCCATAGCCATGTGAAAACAGATGAAGGATTTCATCAATCTTTAAGCATTCAGACAGAACAACAAAAATAGTTTTTTACACTATCACATACAAGGTTCTTCTTCTCCCCCCTGCCAAGATACTGTGGAAGCAACTAAATACACCTGAGCAAAGAATATGCATCAAATAACAATGGGAAGAATTCTCTTCACATTTGCTGCTCCCAAAATTAATCAATTTTTAGTTTATTTATTATTTAGAATTATGAGGCTATGCTTAGAGCAAGTAGTCCTTGATCCATAAATCATTGCCACACCATTAATTATCAACACTCACTGCTTGCTGACTTGGTTACTCACATAAATCACACGGCACCCTGAGCAGGCAAATGATAATTGCTAAACATTACATTTGTTCCTTTTGTGCCACTTTCCCCACTTGCTCCTCTGCTGGACTTTGTCAGAAACACTGCATCCCACTTGCACATCAGCAGCCTCTCTTTGTTTATCCCTTCTCCCCAAGTATCCATTGGTACAAATCACATTTGCAGCAAACTTCTGAACTTGCCTAGCTCAGGATATAGCTCATGGTCTCTGCCTGAGCAGCTGCCATTGAGAAGCTGAAAAACCCCATATTAATAATGCCATTTTGGAAGGAAACAAAAAGGAAGGAGCTTCTCTGATGAAGATGCAGGCTGACTTCACAGCTGTAGGGTCTGTACTGCCTGTACTCCAAACTGTCAACAACCCACCAGGAGAGTCCTGCGTGTGGGCTCACTTCTGACATGGTCAAAGGTCACATCAGTAATTTCTCTCTCTCAGGGATTAATATTTCATATTGGTCCTCTGCTGGGAGATTCAAGTAAATTAGCGCTGATGATGTGCCCTTTTACTTGCTGGTCTCTGGACTTCATTAGGGCTGGAGAAGAACATGTTTTCTACAGAAGCTACAGAAAACATCCCTTTTACAATCCTGCCCATGCATTATTTCTTGCATTTGATCCCACAGTGACACTTTGCTCTCTGAACATTCATTTCCCTCATATTTTTTTCCCCTGACAATGAACACAGATCAGAAACCCACAGGGTTGTGGATCCAGGTCTGCATTTTGCAGCACAGTTCGAGAGGTGAGACAGGTCACACACAAGGCCAACCCTCTGCGTGTGTTGGGAGCTTACAGAGTTTTGGCTTTCTATGGACTACTGAGGAATAAAACAGGCATTGTCATTTGCAGCTGGGAAAAGGGGAATATTAAAGCTCATTTATCAACAGTCACAATACCCAGCTGGAGCTTAGCAAATGTAATAGAATTTTGCATCATCTACCTGCTCAGTTGACAATTTTCTTACAAACACCCTCCACCAAATGCCCTACTGCATTTCGGGCACATTGCTGTTTGTACAGGAAGTGACAAAGTTCTTATTCTTGTGCCCCAAGATGTGCGCACCATATCTTTTGATTAATTCTGTGAAAAATCCCTGTTTTGGACTTAAGACAGCCTTCACCAGATTGCATACTGCCAGACAGAGCCAAATGTCCCAGCTGGACTTTTATACAATGCATAGAGAAGGACTTTGGCTTCCTTATCAAGATCTTTCTTCTGCTCCAAGGAAGCATCTTTGGCCTGGGTGCTTTATTACGGCACTCAGTTCCAAGAGTGCAGCCCTGAGACAAATATTGAGTGACTGCATACATGGCAAATAAAGTGAAGGTCTCAGCAGGTGACAACAACAACAAAAACAAATAAACAAAAAAACCACAAAAACCCTCCAAAACAAACAAACAAACAAAAAAAACCCACAAAAAAACCCCAAAAAACAAACAAACAAACAAACAGAAAAAAACCTACCAAAACAAACCCAAACCTTTTGCACTTCACTGGAAAGCACACAGAAACATCCAGCAGGAACTACTGAGCCAAGAATAAGGGATGAGGTGCTTCCAAGACACCCCAAATTACAACTTTTGTCTCTATTCCAGTGCTTTGTCCTAAGAGGGCTGAGCATACTTCTCTGCCAGCATCTCCAGTCAAACAAGTGCCTGTGTGCTCTGAGTCAGAAGCTTTCAGATGAAAATGCTCACACTACACCTAAGGATCATTTAGCAAATGAATAACACTCAGCCACCTCAGGTGCAGCCCACAGGAGCATCTTATGTTGTGCAGCAGTTTACTTTATGAGCTGAAAATTACAACTGATAATACTGTCTAGCTCCTGTCATGAGAAAGACATTGAAATTGCTGACCTTCCACAGAAGATAATCTCAATTCATTCAAAACAGTTACATGCCATAAAAAACAGCGTGCACCAGTGGTGCCTGTGCTACAGAAATAAGTATAACCAGTTCTGTACCCTGTAATTTATACATAATAGCCATAATACACCATCAAGACAAAAATTCAGCCTGAACGTGCAAAAATGGGAGTGAAGGTATTGCCCTGTAGTGAGGTAAAGACATTTCTCAATACCAAGTTTTAAAAACATTGCTCACTTGTTTTCATCAATATTAAGATGAGGCAATCTCTTAGCTTGTCCTTAGAGACATCATAATTTGAGCTCAGCAGTTATCATTTTAGCACAGGTACCAGCTACCAGAAGCTATGGGCTACAATCTCATAGGCTTGCTTTATTTATTTTAAACTCATGTAAATGCTGGGGAGAGAGACCCTGGGAAATGTGGTGGTATAAATTTCTTATGAGTTATTCCTGACGTTCAAAAGGTGCCCAATTAAGTAATTCCCACTTCCTTTAATGAGAGGGACTCAAAAACTGTCATAGTGCAAACATTATGTCATCTAGCGTCAATGGAGAGAAAATGTCAAATGTTTGCAATACCAACAGAAAATTCTTTAAACCCACACTTGGTGCTACCCTCAGCAATCAGTATTACTGTCAGCTGCATCAGGGCTCAAGGCTCTTCAGAAAACTGCAGCTTGGGCTATTAAGGATATATACACACTCACAAACACAAGCCCATTACCCTAAAAAGCACACTCCTGCCAATAGCACTTACATTTTCAGCTATTGCCATTTAATTTCTTACTTGGTTGAATAAAAGGATTTTTCTTTAGTTAGTAGTCCTACAGGTCAGTTTATGGCAAGCAGCTAGAAACACACAGATGTCTTATTTACGGTACAAACTAAATCTCACAAAAATCCCATTTTCAACGAGAGAGTTTGGATTAAATATTTCTGTTGATAATTACCCAATTCACAGTAAATGATCAGCTCTGCAGTGACCATATTTTTGGTCTGTGCAAGTTGCTTTGCTAAGAACTGAGCTGGGAAGAAAAAACCCAGAGTGGGATATAACAGGAAAAATAATCTTTTCCCTTCTCTTCCCTATGTTGCTGTCCAGTAATGTGTTTGTAGAAGAAGGGCTACTTTTAAAGGGAAGTAAAGGGCTTCCTTGTCTGTTAAGGAAAAAGATAATAACAGCTATCTCTCCCTCCCTCTGTTTCTTCCTCTTTTTTTTTTTTTATTTTTTAATTTATAGCCATCCTGCATGGTACAAATTTTATATTTGCTTGTGCTTCCCCACTGCCCCAGTGTTGCACCAATTATAAAGGGGTGAAAAGAAGAGACTGTTTTTTCTATTCTAGCCATAATCTTCCACAAATCTCAACTCTTTCTGCTACAAAGATCTGCCTTGGTTTCCAAGCACTTCACTCAGTACTATCTGTATACATCTAAGGACAAAAATGTTTTTAATCAAAAGTGGCCTTGTATGGCTCTCAAGCTGCTGAGAGAGTTTGGCTGCACAGGAGATTGGTTTTCTTGCTGAGGAATATCCTATTGGGACAGCCATATTATTCCTGCCTTTTTAGAAGGTAGACCAGCAAGAGGCAAGGTATAGATTACCAACTATGCTTAAAAGACAATGAAGCATTCAAAAAAGACAATGACAGCATTCAATGTATTGATAAGGATCTCTAGAAGAGAGCACTGCTGTGCTCTACTCACAAGTGTTGTCACTGATCCTCTCACCCACCTGCAAGGGTTTTTAATAACCTAAGATTCAACCTCAATAACAGATGATTTTTAAAAAATATATTCCTGACAACAATCTGCCTCACACCAATATCTTTTCACAATACAAACAACCTTAGTGACTTGAAGTACAGCCACTGAATTTTGTTTTGGGCATATTGAATTTTCATGAAACACTCTCCAAGAACACCAGGACTGGCAGAAAGCAGCAGGAACTCAAGGCCATGCTTGTTTTGGAAAGGTTCTTCAAGTTTTGCATGTAGCTCAGGGCTTTCTGCACATGCACAACTCATGCAGGGAAATATTCGACTTTCTTCTGGGAAAACAGCAACCATTCTGCTGGTGTCCCAAAACAAAAAGGGGAGGCCTGACCAATATTTGGGTTTGATCTTAAAAGAGGAATAACACTTGTGTTTAGCTCACCAGTGTCCAGAAAGGCTGTTCTGCAGAGCAGCTGGAGGATCCCATCTCTCAGAAAAGCTCAACCTCTGTGGAAGGAAACAGATGAGGAAGAAGATTGTGATGACTGGAATATGAAAAAAACACAAAGGCCAACAAAACAAGACAAATGTCATCTGAAAAGACAAGTCTATTATTTTAATGTCATGTTCACCCTCATTTTGAGGAGCAGAAAATTAGTGGCCAGAGCTTGTGCATTGGTAAAACTCAGAATATTGATGGCACTCCAAGTCCAAATGTTTTAGCTACCTTTTTTTTTTTTGCTCAGTGCAAATTTTTTCAATGGAAATTTTTGAGCATTCATTTTTCTTTCTTCTGCCAATCTGGGATACTTAAAAATAAAGTATAAAAGGAGGGAAAGAAAAAAGAAAAGGTGTGATTGAGAAAGTCTTGATATGTTTTGCTGGAATAACTGAGCCTTGCTCATCAAATGATGCTCAAACATCTGAGCACTTGATGGCTTCTCAGTACATTAAAAATACCTCAACAGCAGTTCTTTTGTTACAGTATGGATGCATAACATTTCTTGCTTCTCCAGAAACACCCTGCTTAAGTTGTCTGACTGATCTTTAAGCACTCACAAAGAAAAAAGGTCCACTAATGCAATTTCACTGTCATTGTTTTCAGAGCTATTGAGCTGTAAACCCTGCGTGTGAGGCAACTGATGTGTGAACACCTCATCTGGAAGCCTATTTTTAAGAAAAATATTTCATGAGGTAAATTTAGTTAAAATGTATGTAATTAGAACATGAAAGGGCAACTTATTTCATGGAGAACATGAGATGCTTGATACAATACTGGTATATGGTAAACTCAATTTCTTTTCTGTATTTGGTCTTCACAGATGTAAAAACCTATACAGACATGTTGACAATATTGTATATACTTCATGAAAAAATTGAATTTCTCCTTAAATTATACTGTGAATTACTCAGCTCCCTCTGCATGAGATAAAAAAAATAAAACCAATCCCTGAGTACCAAGGTTTTTTTGCATAATTGTGAAGTCCACAAGAATTACTGTTACATTTATATAACTTGGATCCACAGTGATTTTTGAATGTAATTGAAATAATTCATTGTTCACTTGCAATGTCAATACTTTGCTGTTTTGCACAAGAAGTTATGAGCTATCACAAAGTTTGAAATCCACTCAGCACGCATTTTCAGCAACATAAAGTGGTTTTCCTTGCCATTTATTTTTATTTCACTTAGTCTATAAAATTCAATATGCTTGATATTAAAGAGGAATATGGATAAAACAGTTGATTCACTGCATTTGCCACTGGCATAGTGGAAATTACAGAAAAAACTTTGCACCAGCATTCTTTGATGTATTAGCTGATCATCAGCATTCAATTATTTTAAAGAGGATTTGTGAATTGTAAGCTAGTAGTAGTAAAAAAAAAGACAAAATAGTAAAAAAAATGGCTTTAGAGAGAATAAAATTAAAAGAGAAAAAGAATGTAGTCTGAGCTAACAGCTGGAAAAAATCCTGCACACAGAATATCTGGATTAGTCAGTGACACAACTTGCTTCAGATCATTTGGTTATTTAAATATTTCACAGCAGTCACACTCGAGTAAATATTCTAGAATTTAAAAATACATTCAATAAGAAAGAAAACATCCTAGGAAAGTGGTCATTTAGGACACTGTCAATAGCAACAGAGACAGCACTGGGCTGGTCATCAGCCTCAGAGTCTTTACCAGTCGTGTGAAACCAGAGAGATTTGTCTTATTCCACCCAAAACCGTGTCTGCAGTGATGCACTGATAACCTTCAGCTGCACCTTACCCCAGACACACTGCGCTCTCCAAAGCACTTCTCAGTTTCCCTAAGCTGCCCAAATAACACACAAGGAGCACAATAAAGCCAGGCCGGAATGCCCCTGATTCCCCAGACTGATTCAATTTATCTGCTTTGCCAGATTTTCTTCTTCCTAAATCCCTGCTCCCCCCTGCCAAATGCTGGTGAATTTCCTACAAACTCTCTACCTTTAATAAATTAAGCAACATGTCATGGGATGTGCTATCATCACTATTCACAGAAAGGAGGGGGCTATAGAAACTCTAGGAAGGATATACAAACTCGTTACATTCAGAAAAGAAAGATGCATAAAGAAAAGACCATGACAATACTACTCAGGGGAATTCCTTCACTGGGTGCTGGCTCCTTTTGTATTTAGCAGCTCCATGAAAATGTCCAATTTCCCTGGAACACTCCTGTGACTGTCCAAATTCTATAATACCAAGAAGGGAAAGAGTGCTACAAACTTAATTCCTTGTGAAGAAATGCAGAAATGTTTAAAATCGGGCCATAAGCCTATTTTTTTCTCTCACGTTTTTATTTAGCATAAATGTTTTTTAAAGCAGAATAATTCAATAATGAAAAGAAGAAAACAATGAAGAATGGTTATCTTCTTTGGGGTTTTAAGAGCTATACTTAGAGGGGAAAAGGGTTTTTGACATTCTTTTTAGGGGATGGGGTAGTCTTGATGTTTTTTACTATGTTACTATTAAATACCCCAAGAAACTGTAGAGATAGTGATGAGTTAAAATCCAAATCAACAAAAAACAACTAGTCAGAATTATCAAATCAGGTAGTAAATGTTAATTTAAGACAAGCTAGAATATGGTCAAATTACTTTTAAAAATTTGGAATGACCAGATATAATTCATCAGTCTTCTGTCAGAGTTCTCCTTTTTCCCCCCTGCCTTTACTACTCCAGCTGCAGGCTGTCCAGCAGGTTTGAGACATAATTTTCCTTAAATATTTGTTCTTTCTCCCAGTCACGCTGCTCCTCAGGTCTTGCTTTGCAGTGTGAAACAGGGAAAGTATTTTTAGTCTCCTATTAAAGAGTTCTCCATTTCCACAAGCTCCTTTCCTTTCCTTCTCCTTTTTCCTTTCGTTTCCCTTCATGCCGGAGTGTTTTTAATGATCACACCTAACGAGATTCACAATACTCCAACACCGCAGGTTGGAAAAGCTTCTCCTGACACATCCTCCGGTCACATTTGTCACTTCTGCACTCAGTTCAGTGTTATTAGGGCATGATAATCCCGTGGCCACCCAAAGGACTGGTAACTGATGCCCCTGAGCTGTGTTCCAAGCAGCACAGACACGCATTTAACTCGATCTGCAGAGCAGGAGGCTCCTTCTCTCCTGCAGCAAGGTATCAGTGCCTAATGACTGGCAGCAGAACAATACCCAGCACAAGCAGCTTCCAAGTGAAGTTACTAATTAGTGCAGATGTTGCGAAGGTAAGAAGCCATCAGAACTTGGCAGGGATAACTTTGTCATTAAGTTATTCCATCTCTGAGTGACAAAATGATTTGCAGATGACTGTGCTGCGTTCTCTGCCTTTCCTTCTCACACTCCAGCACTAGGAACAGGAGTGTAATTTGGGATATTTTCCCTCTCAACTGTGTTTCTTTCTGGTTGCCTGTCATCTTCCAGCAAGGATGGGAGTAAGAGGTTTGGATGTCACCTCTGTTCAAACATTGTGAAATGCAGCAGAAATGGAGCTCTTAATGACAGAGATAGAGCACAGAGCAAGGAGATGTGAAAACACAGCTCAGCTGGAAGTCTGGAGCTATCTTAAGGAGACAAGTCATCAAGAGTGGAGCAGAACCTTACCCTAACCTCATTCTCCTAATAAAGCCCAGTGACATGGCATAAGGCATTTTCAAGTCCTAATCTTTCAGTTTGGCTTGGTTGGGGGTGGAAGTGCACTGTCTCTGGGGCAGAGGCAGGCTGTAGCGAAGACAACAGAGCAGTCAGAGATCAATGTCACAAAACTTTTGAAATGAAAACTGTCGCAGACATCTTTTCACTAAAAATCCTTTCTTAGGATTT
>JAHXMQ010012337.1:34563622-34580391 GCA_020466415.1 Ammodramus savannarum pratensis | reverse complement strand
TTGGATGTTTGTAATTAATGGCCAATCAAGGCTGAGCTATCTTGACAGAGTCTGAGACAGCTGCCTTTTGTTATTCATTCCTTTCTATTCAATTCTCAGCTAGCCTTCTGAGAGGAAACTTTTCCTTCTATTCTTTTTAGTTAGTTATAATGTAATATATATGTCATAAAATAATAAATCAAGACTTCTGAACATCAAGTCAACATTCTCGTCTCTTCCCTCACCTGAAGACCCCTGTGACCACTGTCACAGAAAACCTCCCCTGAACTGGGTGTAAATATTTCAGGAAAATGTGGAGGCAAGCAGAGGAAAGTGTTCTCCAAATAGAGTCTTCTCATGCCTGGAATCCAAGGATCTCCTGTGCATGCAGACACAAGCCACTGCTCCTGCTTCAAAATGAGCTGCAAATATCTCTGAGACAGCCACCATCCCTTCTGATGTGAGCATCGTGCTTGTCATTAAACTCCGCTGCCAAAACTTCTGGCTGACTGATGAGCAGAGCTACGCTGGCACTGTGCACACACTGACACGAGACCCAGCATCTCATGTGCAGGGAAGGAAATGTTACAGTCCTGAGCAACAGGACAATGAAAGACAGAGGACAGAGCTATGAACTAGTCATACCACGACTGAAATGGACAAATAAATTGTTGGTGATGTCAATATTCCAAAAGTATTATTTAAAAAAAACCCAGTTTTCCTTCAATGTGAAATTAAAGGGACACACAAGGCAATACTCTGCTCATACAATTATGCAGTGTGCAGAGTGAAGGATGTTTACACCTCCTCCTAGGGCCAGTTTCCACCGACACAATTGCACAGCTTCACTGCTGTCACACTCTCGTTAACCCCGAATGGCCATTCCTGCTCTCTTGGTGGCTGTGATTAATTAGCCTTCTTTGAAAAGCAAGCTGCTGCCTGCCAGAAAACTCTGAAGCTGTGCACTAAACACACAGGGACACAGCTAGGCCCCCAGTCTTCAGCTGGATCAGGACTTCCCAGAGGCTGTGACAGCTATTTTGCCATATCCATGTGACAACATGGGTCCACGTGCCAGCACAGACCTGGCTGCTGCCACTGCACAGCCACTGTTTTATTATGTACAGAAAAACAGAAAAAGGGCTTCCTCCATTATGCTATGGCTCATCCAACTACACAGACCCTGGAAATAGACACAGGCATCAACACCAGCAGCCTGATTTTCAGATGTGTTAAAAATGTGCAGCTCTCAGAGTCACTATACAGAAAAGGCAGACTTCTTTCTTGGTGCCTAGCACCTAAGTATCTAAATATGGATTTTTTTGATTAATTACCTGTCAAAACCCCATGGATTTGCAATATTATTCATCCAGCTACATTGTAAGAGATCTCTTTCATAACTTTTAAAAGCAGATCTAGGCTCAGGTGCATATGTTGATCCCTAAAGAGCCATTTCTGTATCAGATGATTCACTTTCTGCATATGATAAGGTACAATAAAAGCAGTCACCAATAAACCACACCCACTCACATTTTGCCTTGTGTAATTCCTACATTTAAGAGCTTAGCACATGAAAAGCTACTGGTAACTTTTTTCCACCCAGGTGCAGCCTCTGTTGTTCTGCAGGTGCATGTAAAGATTAGCAAAACATAGCTTGTTTTAGATTTGCTTGGATTCAAATACCACAGAGGAACCCTTCTTCCTGTCCTAATTGATGGTGTGGGACTTTAGACAGAGGAATAACAAAAACCCTCTGTGGTCTGTGTATAGCAGGCACCAAAAAAAATAATTGGCAACAAGCTTAACTGGAGGCTAAAGGTAAAGCACAAATGAGTGGAAAATCCAGTGTTGCCCATAACAGTTATTTTTGTCACTATTGGGATTTTTTGTTGCCGTGACTGTAATCTCTCACAAATAAAGCCATTTACCAGCAGCACATCAAAAAGGCATTATCAGAAAAATCAGCCAGGTAGACTGCTTCAGCTAGAGCAGCGCATGCAGTGCTGCCCTCCTTGAAGGCTCAGATTTATGAGGCAGAAACATTGCTCCAGGTGGTTTGCAAGAATAGGTGCAGGAGGTGGAGATTCCAGAGAGGAGGGTGTTGTGGTTAAAGGTTGTAAAGCTGTGTTTACACTGTGCTCCTCGATAGCTGTAAAATTAACTTGGATATTTCAAGAAAGGACAAGCACAAAACTGTCAGCACTGCAGAGACAAGGAGGGGAAAAAACTCTTTTTTTTTTTTTCCCTTCAGTAACATTTCTGTCAAAATGGAAAACGAGATTTATGTAGAGGTATCAGAAAGTTAAAGTTTCATCTGCGAGAGTTCAATTTAGAAGCTGACTGTGAGAGAGGGGGAGAGGACAAGGCGTAGGAAATTTAACATGCTTCCCAGGCACATGCTGTGACAGTATGATTCTCACCTCCTAAAGCCCGTGAATCAAAGGTATTGAAGATTCAAGCATTTTCCTCCTGGCAGTGGGTGGCCTCATCCCAAAATCCAGCTGCCTTTCTGTATGAGACAGCTGAAATCATCTTCACATAGATGCTAGATTTATGTTATTATGCAGATCATATCAAACATATATGCTCTGCTGAGTTTTCTCACAGTATAATTGCCTTCTACTCCAAGCTAAGCACGTGCCCCATCACGTGCTTAGATCCAAATAGGTCTTTAGGCATACCCCAAAAAAATTAACCAAGCTATAAGGTGATTATAAATAGCTGTTTTCTCTTTCTTTTCACTCTTCCTCACTGACTTTCATCTACTTCAGATTTTTTCAGTGCTGACCTGGAGCTCAGCTCCTTGCAGAAGCAGAAGTGGAGTGCTAAGCTGAAAAGATCTCACAAGTACCTACTTGATTATTTGAGAGTCAGGGCCACAGAGTGACCACACAAGCTGCCAACTGACTCCATGCAGTCAGACACCTTGTCCTCAACACTGACCAAAACAAGCCCTTTTAGGCAAAATATCCTCGCAGGCAGTTGTACAAGAGCATGGAGTCTCACAAAAACCTCTCAACTTGAGCCAAGGGGTCCCATGACAGAAGATTTATACCCCTGTCCTTGATGCTTACAGAATCTCAGAACTGCTGTATGATCCTAAAGTCCCCTCAATTTCTACTCATCTTCTTCAGTGAAGAGTCCCAGTTATGCATCCAAGAGGGCTTTCCACAACATTAAATATTCTACTTTTATCCCTTGGAAGACCCTCATTTCTGCTGCAAACCTTCATCACTGGCCCTTTTTACCTAGGCCAGATGTGAGCACCAGCTATGCCTTTACCACTCAAGATCTTGTCATTTCCATCAAAAGGAGAGTTTTTACACCAAAAACCCGGTGCACTAGGATTTGTTTCTTCAACTAATTTTTTTTTAATTGTTCACTTAATAGCACAAAAGTATCAGTGCACTGTCTCCCAGTGCTCATAACCACCTCTCAATGCAGCAGTTCTGCAATAATTTAGTGGAAAGAGCTTTTTACTTAGTGTTAGCTGGTATTAACCATGCTGGCTTTTATGCCATGTTAATCTAAAATGGGTATATGAGTGTGGTATCTCCATCTGCAACTATATGTATGTGATTTAAAGCAGGGAATCCAAATAAGAACTTGTGGGGCTAATTGTAGATACTGACTTTGTAAAATGGCAGCATGAAAAAGCTGCCACTCCATTTTGTAGTTAGCACTAGGCTTTTCAGCAACTCTCTAAGTGCAGCTTAGCATTATTTGTTCAAAGATCTTAATCTTGGAATGAGCCCAGCACCTAAATATCCTGATTTAGACACCAAGGTGTGTGTGAGTGATAGATTCATTTGGGCATCTAGTCCTTGGAAAGAGCAGCTGGAAGCCATGAGAGTTTCATTTAAATGCTGAAGTAGGATCTGAGCTCTTCTGAAAATCAGATATTTAGGGGTAAAATCTATAAGCATTCAGGTCAGTAAGAATTATCATCTCTGTTGGACAGGATACATTTGTTTTACTAGATAAAGCAGCAATCATTTAGCTGTTTTTCTCACAGTAAGAAATGCCATTTTTCATGAATTTATGAGAGTGTGGTCAAATCCTCTATGCTTTATCTTCCCTCTGTATTTGCTATATGAAAGAAACAGGTAAGGTTTGCAATAGGACAGAGACCTAGCTGAAAACCTGCTATCAAGATTGCAGATTTGAAATAAAATACATATTCTGAAAGGCTCTACTAATTCAGCAAGAATAAGTGAAGTCTGAAGACTAAAAATATCAGCCTAAGGAAGACCCTATATAAAGTCTGTGCTATTCTGCTGAACAGTTTCTACTCCTCTGATGCTATTAGGGTGGTACTTTAGGCGTTGCTACGAAGATCTGAAGTGTGTTGAGCAGTTTCCTTAGTTAGGGAAACTTATTTGACATCTGTGAATGTGCCATTTATATATTGCACACGTAGCAAGAAAATACTGATTTATTGGTGTAGCTCGTTCCTGACTAGAATAGATTTATATATTCAACTCCAATTTATCTATTGTTTTTGGGAAGGGTAAGAGGGCAAAATTTGTACAATTGAAGAAAAGTAATATTTGCTCCTTACTAGTTTTGGAAAAAAGCTTCTATTTTTTTTTTTTTACAATCTCTGCAAATAACAAAGAGAATTCCCAGCTAAAAATGGCTCATCACATAATTCCTAGCAAAAAAAGATTTAATCCTACCAAACATGAGGATCACCACGCTCTGCCCATGCATAGTACCTGCCAGTCTCCCCCTTGCCAAGATCCTGTCTATCCTATTAGGTAACACAGTTTTACTTCTTCAGGCTGGTGCATAATGCTGGAGGAACAAAGCTGCCAACGCTCACTGTTTTATGGAGTTTCATGTGCTATTTACTGTTTCCTCTCCAGGCCACAAGCCTGAGAATATTACACACCCACCCACACATACAAACACATCTTTCCCTTTATTTGCATTCCAAGCTCTGGAGATTATGGATCATCCTGGAACTGCAAACTCCATTCATCCCAAAATACCGAAACCAACCCAAGATGAGTGCAATCTTTGGATCTTCCCTGCCTGGGATTTTTGGGGTGGGGAGGTGGGGGAAGACTTCTGATTTGGGAATGTGCCTGGTAGGCCAAGTTTACCCCCTTGCAGCTTATGCAACAGCTCTGACTCACTCACTACAGCCCATCTGCCAGGACGCATCCTGCTCCTGCCTCTTGGAGAGGCTGCAAGGGGCATCCAGGCTTCTGTTACCTGAGGATTCTGTGGCTGGGAAGGAAAAAGGCTGCAAAATTAACCTAGAAGTGGTTCCAAAGGGGAGGAGGATCCAGAAGCGGCCTAGGAAAGACCAAGCCCTTGTAAAGATGGATCACCAGAAGCTTTTCTGGAGGGTGATCACTGGAACATCAATTCTGTTTCCTTGACATGTTCACAGGCAGCATCGCCTTGGGTGAATTGAGAGCTCCAAAGCTGGAAGCACAACCCACTAAAACCATTTGTGATGATGGGCCAGCTGCACTGGAAATGTCATTACAGCTGATGTCTTGGCTTGCTTCAACTGGCATTTATGTCCTAGCACAGTAAAATTGGCCTTTATTTTGCATTTATTGAAAAGTGATTTAAAAGACTTTCACACTTTTTTTTTTTCTGTCAACTGAACATACTTTGAAGCCTTGGTTGGTTTTGTTCTTTTTTTGTAATTTTTTTAAAGCCAGAGCCTTAAAAAAGTCAGCAATTTCCATGAGAAGACAAATGTTAACTACTTCAATAAATACAAATCATGGAAGAAATGAAATTATTAAACTTTCTTCCCTCTTGGAAGCTAGAGATAATTTAATACCTGAGGGAGGTGCTGACTTCCCAACTGTTTGCTTAAATATATTATTTGAAGTATTCTTAAAAATACTGTTCCCTCATAACATTGAGCATCCCCATTGCCCTAACCATCAAAATGATTTTCATTATGAATACAGGACATTCTCACTTGATTCATGACAATAAGGAAAATGGAAAGCAGACAGAAAATCATGAATGATTGTGCAGTGTTCCTGTGAGGCTGAGTATCAAAGTCCAGAAAGACCAAGCTAATCATTCCTATACTTCTTCCATTGTGGGCCATCCTACTTAGTTACTGTGAAAATCAAAGGTTCTTCATTTCTTGATCACCCTGGACAAATGAACAAGTACCAGCAGCCTCACAGTAAAATTATCAGCCCTCAAGCTCTAAGCTGAGGGAAAAAAAATGCTCAAAATGTAATAAAGAAGGTAGGAATACATCTGCCTTTGTAAACAAAATCACACTGATGACTAAATGGCATTCATGCTAATACTGCCAGAGGCAAAACTGTGACCTGAGAAAAAAACATCAATCTCTCTGTGTTGCTCTAGCCTCATTGGGATTGCTGTATATATTAACATCCAGATTTTTCCCATACATCAGTTGCTACTACTGCTTCATATTTTCTCCCCTGCAAGGTCAAAATGTAGCTCATGGAGTCTTACTATTAAAAAGAAGGAAAAAAATAAGAAAAGAAAGATTTGTTTCGTCAGCTCAAAGTCACCATGAAAGACAGAATGATCTGCACACAGCGTAGCCCAGAAAGGAGATTCAAACAGTAGGAGCAGGGATGCTAATAGAACCACACTGAAAGGTCAATATAGTTCTCAAATTAAATTAAAAAAATAAAAAGAACCTACTCTATGCTTCCTTCGATGTTCATGTCCATGTGAGGAGTGTAACTTTAACTCAGCAGTGACACAAGGGAACCTCAGCAGGCTCTTGTCCCACCTGGCACATAACAGCCTGGGCTGCTGCTGCTGCAGGGGTGCAGGGTAGCCCAGTAAAGCATGGTCTCAGGACCCTATCTATCCCCTCACCACCCTGGTAATTCAGCCTGCCCCACGTTTATCTGCTGAGTAATCCAGCACTGCCACCCATGAAAAGCTGGAGATGATAACGATCTGCTGTGGATCACACCATGGGAGCTGTCCCAGAGTCACCCACTCCCATGGGATGGTCTGGAGCAGAGCTACAGGATGAGCTGGATCCCCACTCTGGGATGCTCTGGAACAGAGCTACAGGCTGAAAAAATCCTGGGGCCACCACAGATTATTCTCTGCCCAAAAAAGGCAGGACAGTCCCACCCTCATCTGCGCCTGGAAATCAGGGATCCCTCCGACTTCACAAAAAGGTGGAGTTTGTTATTATCAAAGCCATGCAAGTGACACCAATATGGCTCACAGGTGTTGTGATAACCAAGGGTTTATCTCTCATATTTCCAACACTATCTTCTTTTGAGTGTAAATTTGCCCAAGATGCAAAGTGGACTCAAAAAAAAAAAAAAGCTGTCAGGTCTAACAAATCCGTCAAAGCCATCAACTAAGATTGCCTTATAGAAAATAACTAAATTTAGGACTTTATCAAGGTCCAGGCAGGATGAGTTTCGATTACTTTCAGATGTGACAGCAAAATTTGAATGCTCATAGCTGTTTGTAAATTTAGGCAAGAGCTATAACTCTCTCTCTCGTTTGTCAGCTCAGTTATGTTCCAGTTCTGCTGCTCTACTCAAATGCTTGGCAAGATTATGCTTCTGTGTTTTATTTCCTAATCTGACCATTATGGTAACTAATTTATTTCTAGGTAATGTAATTATCTTTAGCTGTTCTGCATCCTTGGTGCTCTCTGACTACTCCATCTCCAGCTATTTAATTTTCACTCTTCTCCTGCATTTGAATGATTGCTCTTTACATAGATTGCTGGCATGGAAATGTTGCTTAACTTGTAGCATCTGCTGGCAGAGCCAATTTTATTTCAATACGTCATCTGGCCAAGGGGATGGACCTTTGGTCCTCAGGGTTTGTATTCAGAAGCCATTATTTTCTTATTGATGTTAACAAGGTTGCTCTGCTCTTTCCCTCTCTTGGTTCCTGCTCCTGTTCCACCAGCAGGTACTATTTGCAAAGCAGAGAGCTTCCTTGATCCTTGCAAGTCTGCCTTTAATTCCTTTATTTCTATTTTAAAATCCTGCCAGGCCACTGCTGGGAGATTCAAGCTGAGGAAGAACCAACTTCCCCCTCCTTTTTGTTGTGACTGATCTTAGCACGAGTTTCACAGCTGAACCCTGTGGAATGCAGATTTCACCTCTACCTACAACATAAATTTATTCCACCTTCAAAGTCCTCACAGAGGCTCAGCAGTAACTTCAGCTCCTCTCAGGGCAGCCTTTCCTCAGCTCCTGGGTGCTCCCCTGCCACAGACATCCCTCTTCCCAATGCATAGCAACTGCAGGATACGGGCATCATTTCTCTTGTTTAGCATTCTCCCTGTGTCACCTTTCTTACAGCTGTTCTGCCACAACAATATTTGTAGAAGTATAATAACCTGAAATGTGGCATTTGGATGACAGAGGCATTTCATACAAACTTGTCTTCATTTTAGCCATGTGTATTTGTGTCTCAGAGGAAAGCAGCATCCCTTATACCTTTCTTTTCAACATTTTTCTAAATTAATAAGTCTCAAAGTACAATAGGAGCAGATAAATTTACTTATTAGACAACAGCTGCCAAAATTTGCTACTAACAGGTGTATGCAGGACATATTTCTTCACAGTAAAGAAGAAATTATATCTCTAAATTATTTCATTTGGCACTAAGACAGAAGTTCTTTATTCTAAATATATATGGACAAGTTCTTTATTCTAAATATATATGAACAAGTTTTCCACACAAGTTTTACCTTTGTGGTATATTGAAAAGAAATAGTAATTCTTGTTTAATGGGCTGTTCTAAGGGCAAACTACAATTTCCAGATGACATCTTAAATAATACAAAACATATTCCAATTATCTGGAGATCTTTCTGAAAGCCTGTTTATCTCTTCCCATTTTTTTTACTGACTTTTCCTTCTTGGCTGGTATCATCCTCATAGCCCATGCAGCACCTCTCACCTGTTTTGCTCCAAAACCAATCACTGCCCACTCCCTGAAGTGGTAACTCAGGTGCTACTCCCCATTTTAAAGATATTTCAAGGGTGAGAGAAAGCTGAGTATGCAGTGAGATGACAGGATACAAGTTAGGTCTGGCCAGCCCATCTAGCAGCATGAAAGATGTTCTGGCTTGCTCTGAATTATTTTTTTTTAAGACATCAGAAATCACACAGTGATTCCTCAGTGTGAGTTTACAGAGAGAATTTGATGCCCAACCTAAGAAAACCAAAGTGACTTTAAATTATTCCCTGAGGAATTGGTAGACTCTGAGTGAAAGCTGAAAGTTTGGTGGTGGCAGGTGTGACCGTGTTCACAGGGGTCTTATGTTGAAGGAAGAGATGAGGATCTGACTCCATATTTCAGAAGGCTTGATTTGTTATTTTATGATATATATTACATTAAAACTATACTAAAAGAATAGAAGAAAAGGTTCTCCTCAGAAGGCCAGCTAAGCTTGATCCAGAGCAGGGAGGATATTCTGCACATTCTCCAGCACTCCCCATGCAGACAGGGGGATGTTAGAAACAGGAGTTAAGGGTCTGTGGGAATATCGGCTGGTACCAGGAGCTGGCTGCAGACAGAAAGAGCAAGAACAAGCAGGATAGTGAGAGCATAAAAGTCCACAACTGCAGTGCAACAGGAGCCTGAGGTCACAACAGGGACTGTTATTTTCTGGCAGGAGAGAAATAGTAAATCAAGGCTTCATTCTGCCATCTATGGCACCCTGCCACGGGTGGCTCACACGACAGCCTCCTGCAGTATATCTTCCACACTTAGGAACATTACAAGAAGCACAACAGTTTCCACAGGATGTATTGTGTTTGTGTTTTCAGAAGCCTCTGGAACCTCACAATAAAATAAAGCAAAACAAAACCAAACCTACTCCCCTGAACACAGGTAGCTGAGGTCTCAGGAGCAAGGTTTCAACAGGATAACCTTAGTTTTGTTTCTTTTTAACTTTTTATATATACACTCTCTTAAATGCAGGAGAAAACATTAGACACTCTTAAACAAAATACCTAGAATTATGACTTGCATCTGAAATCTGCGTGGGTGGATTTGGGTGCTTGGTTTTGTTTTCCAAACACAAAGTCATGCAACCTTTCTACTATGTCTACATGCTTCAAATTGCACTCATCTGTCCCAGGAGATGCTTACCTGGCAACCTTGTATTTCAACTATGCAAACAAACCTGCTAATTTGCAGGCTAAAAATACACCCCAGAAGGCACATTCTGATTTCCTTGGCACTGCCCCTCAATCCAGCTCTATAAATGGACCCTCAGCCAACTAATTTACTCTAATGCCAACCAAGGAGTAATTCTGCTGTGCTCCAAGTACTTGTTCTGCTTTCCTTGCCAAGAGCAGGGACAGAAACTGCCCTGAAAACAGGCACTGCTCCCTGGATCCTTCAGCCTGACCGTCAGACAGGAGAGTGAGGATGCACCAGCAGACCTGTGCTTCTGACAAGGCAAATTGTGAGCAGGGTGATGTGAAATTGCCGGGTACGAGGCACCTGCTGGTTATGACAAATTTGGTTTGCTCCATTATTGCAGGCAATATAAAACCAGGGCATTGCACAGCTTCTGCACTTACATCCAGTGCAGAGGGGGATTTCTTACAGGAACATGTGCCTCCAGCATCACTGCTTTAGTATTTATCCCTGGCTCCATTCATTTTTCTGCTTATAGTTCAGTAATGAAACACTGGCTTTTTAATAATTAAATAATTAAATGTTTATCATTTAAGAATTAAAATTATAATTAAATTTTATAATTTTATAATTAAAAAGTGGATTTCTTTCAGCTCAGTTACTGGTGCAGCTTTGTTCACAATGAAAACCTTAGAAATAAAGGTCCCTCAAATTTTGCCTCAAAGACACCCAGTCTAAGTTCAGATCTGGATGTTACAACCCTGGGTTTTGTCAGAAGTTTTCAGTGTCACTGTAAAACCATGTATGTTTTAACATATTAAATGCTTATATATTGGATTTTGTTGTAGATATATTGATGCAAGGTGGCATTAATTTCTTGCCAGAAATCAGTGGCTGTAAACACTCCAATTTTACTACTTAAACTTACAAAAGCAAATTACTACTCATCTGTACTGAGGAATCCATTAAAACAGGTAATATTCACAAGTGCTAATTTTGCATAAACTCTGGTAATGTTTATTAATGAAAGAGGCAATATAGCATCAATTAGGAAATGTTCAGCAGCTAGTTATTAATAGACAAAATAATCCCCTTTGGCTCCTCAGCTGTCTTTGTAAATGTGTAACAAAGAAGGTATCCAAGCTCAAGCACCCTAAATAAAGAGGTTTTTCCTCCTTACATACCTTTCTGTCCTTCAATGCTTAGCTCATATGAGTCTATATAATCAACATATAAATCAACAACTGAGAATTATGAAGGTAAAGCCTAACAACACATTTCCTTTCACTTCTGCACAGTCACAATGTGTTGTCAGGGGCCAAATAATAACAAAAGCATCTCCAGTTCAAGGGGAGACCAGGACATGCAGCTGCACTGGAGATGACATTCCTTGATCAGCAGCCTCACCCTGACTGGTGCCTGCTGTACCACAGCAGCATCACTCGTTCTGATGGCACATCTCTATTTTCTCTTCTCCAGATCTATCCCTGCACAGTCCAGGCTGGGCTAGCACTCTCTCTTACACAAACTATGAGGAATTGCAGCTCGAGAGCAGGAGCCCTGATGACACATGCCAAGCTCGGCCTGGAATAGGAATAGCAGTTTGGGCAGGCAGTGTTTTCCCTCACTCCCCAGCAGCTCTGCACTAACACAGCCTCCAGATCAGTTCTCAAGTGCTGGGAAACCCTGAAGTCACTGCAAGAGACTCGACAGCATTGCTTCAGTTGCCTGTTTCTGCTCAGCAAGGAGCCTCCCAGAGAGAGGCTTCAGACCTTTGAGCAGAATCCTTTCTCTCCAGGAGATGCACTCCTGTTGAATTTGCAGGCAACCTCGACATGGGGAGAGATGAGAATCTTGACTCCATGTTTCAGAAGGCTGATTTATTATTTTATGATATATTAAAAGAAAATGGTATATTAAAACTATACTAAAATAAAAGAGAAAGGAGAAATCAGAAGGCCAGCAAGCAAAGGAAAGGAAAGAATGGAATGATAATAAAATCTTGTGACTGATGAGAGAATCTGAGACAGCTGGACTGTGATTGGCCATTAATTAAAAACAACCACATGAGACCAATCAATCAGAGATGCACCTGTTGCATTCCACAGCAGCAGATAATTATTGTTTATATTTAATTTCTGAGTCCTCTCAGCTTCTCAGGAGAAAAAATCCTAACAAAAGGATTTTTCATAAAACATGTCCATGACACACTCTCTCTATCCTTGCTGCCTCTCATTCACATTTCAATGCATTATCCAGCTCTTCCACAGCAAGACTTCAGAGAACTACCCTCCCTCAAGGCATGTTTAGTTGAAATTTGCTGTGATTTACTCACACCAGGAGGATTTTCACTGTAGTATTTTACTACAGCTGTTTTCAAAAATTAGGTGAATTACCTGAAATACTAATATATTAATATAATAATCTGTTGCATTGTAGGCATTATTTATATCATTTTATAGCATAATAATTATAAAGAATACTCCTCTCTGGTGATCAGTGAGAGCAGATGAAGAGTGGCACAAAGTTGTACCAGGGGAGGTTGAGGTTGGATATTAGGAAAAGTTTCTTCACCCAGAGGGTGGCTGAGCACTGGAACAGGGTCCCCAGGGCAGTGTCACAGCACCAAACCTGACAGAAGTTCAAAAAAATTTTGGAGGATACTCTTGGGCAAAAGGTGATACTCTTGGGCAAAAGGTGTGACTCTTGGGGCTGTCATCAAAGGATTTGAACTTTGATGATCCTTGTGGGTCCCTTTCAAGTCAGGACGTTCGATGATTCCACGAAATACTGAGATCTGCTCTTCTCCCTTCCCTCAAATCTATAACCCTGAGTTCTACTTTTCTTTAGGGTCCTTCCCACAGGCTCTCATGCCATGGAGATTAGCAGAAAATGCAGAACTGTCTGAAAGCATTTCAGCAGGAAACAGCGTCAAATTAACCAAGTTAACATGATAGATTGTGATAAATTGAATGCCTGGGATGCTGTGTGCTTGAACTACGTGATGCTGCGTATCACAGCAAATGTATTTCCTAAAAACCCCTAACTGGGCAATTTCCACCATATAAAAATGCCACTAAATATGCCTTTGCTTGTTGTCAGACACTTTCTTCTCCTTCTCAGCAGCTATAAAACATATGGTTCACAGTGCTAAGAGCCTCTGTAAATCATGCAGTACTACCTGTGGGTTATACTTAGTCATAGACACATCCTCAGCTGATGTCAATTGTTGGAACAGCCCTGACATCAGAGCTGGGATTATTTACAGGGGCAGGAAAATGAGAAGGGATTTGGCTTTAGGGTCAGGGGGACATTAAAGTACAACTTGGTCTGGAGAAATTAAAGCCAGGCAATGAGTCAAATCTGCTCCTTGTCTGCTTGAGAGCAGATCTGTAGATTTGAATCTGTTAAACTTTACTCTCCTGCCCTTTACCTTATACAGCATAAACCTAAAGAAACATCTCTGGAACAACATGAATACATACAAAAATAACATTTTAGAGGTGTTTAACATTTGTCTCACCCTCTAAAAAGAGAGGGTGACAAACTTCCACAGGAGCAGCAAGGACAATGCTGAATCTTACAAGCTTCTCAATACAGGCAGGAAAGGGAATGCTTGAAGAGGCATCTCCACACTATAATTCACCCACCAGAGAAGAGAAACTTTATCCAGTTTGTCCATCCTCCCAGACAGAAATTTCTCCTGGACTATAACCACAGCAGGACTTCAGATGTCCTCTCAGGGTAATTTAGTAGGAGCCTCTTTTTAGTAAGAGGGTCACAGCAGCTAAGTAGGAGTGCTACAGCCTTGGGGTAAACCTCCTTCACAGCTGGGAGGATTTCCCAAGCCACTTCTTCAGCAAAGTTCTAAGCAGTCCTCACAATATTCTAAATTATGCATTGCTGCACTCCATATAAACCTGACAACCAAAGTTTTTGCAACTTCCACACTGTAGTTTCATAATAGCAGAACATAATAAAGAGTCAGGGAAAAAAAAAAGTAAAGCACACCATGACCATCTAATAGGAAAATAACCTTAACCTTCTCTACCTGCAGGAAGCTTTGGAACTCACACAGTTAAAAATTATTTTTCAGTCAATCTCATTATGCATCCCACACTCAAGAACTTATCTGACATGAAAGGGAATAGATGGATATAAATATAGTACATGAAGTGCAGTATTAACTTTAGTACAGACAAATTACGTTCAAGACTGTCAACATTTAGTCTGGCACAACTGCTGTACTGCTACAGCATTTGGGGGAGGAAAAGAGGGGCTCAGGATGGTCTCATTTGTCTCCTTCCAATGGGTTATTCAAAATTGAATCCTGTGTTAACCCACCCTGGGCTTTGGGGAGCCTCAGTGCAAAGATGCTATTTGTGAAGATGCTTGTAGGAGCAGCTTGGTGGGGTCTGCACAGGGAAGAGGCAGCACTTTGTGGAGCTCCTTGTGGGAGTGTAACAGCTCATCTGGGAGAAGCCTCTGCTGCAGCACTTCCTGATGCAGCCCCTGCTTTCCAAAGGTGTTCCCAATGCAGGGGGATTCTTCCTTTTGTTTCTGTTTTAACAATCCTGAGAGCTTAACAATTTCTTTCATTTAAAGGAGGAAAATCAGAAAGAGAGCCAGAAAACCCAATTTCCTATTTATTTTTAGTGCCACTTAATGTGCATCCTGCTAAGCCAACAATCATCCCAGCGTGAGCTGACTTGAAGCAGCAGCAGGTATCTTCCTGGCTAGCTGGCAGGGATCAGAGTGGATAAAAGAGAAATAAGACTAGGTTTGCCATGCAGAGTAAACCCAAGCAGGGGATTTCACTTGTGCTCTCCACTCTCATTACAAAAAACTTCCTTTATTTTTTTATGGTAGGACCCCTTAGCTCAAGATCTAAAACCCCGATGGCCCCCTGAAAGATTTCACCAGACCAAATAAGTGCTGTGAAACAACCTCTGGTGCCAGGGCCTGCCTTTCTTCCCTCATCTCTGCTTGCTGCAGACCCATTTCAGAATCACCTGGGGGAGGCAGCAGGAGCAGCTTCTCCCAGGCAGGAACAGAAGTGGAATTTTGGCCCTGAACCCCACAGAGATGCTTCCAGGTGTGGCTCACATCTGCTGGCTGGCTCAGCAGCAGCTGCTCACTGACACACAGGGCAAGGGCTTTAGTAGCCAATGCTCAAACACTGTCATGAAGCTGTTCTTTTACAGACACCTGCCTAGTGGAAGGAAACTGCTCTATTAGCTGCACAGAGATGCATCGGCTTTGAAATTCCAAGGTCAGATCTCTATGTGAAGATAAGCATTTACATATATAGAAAAGCAACAGAGGAAAAAATTACTCAAAGGGAACATTTATTTCAACAGCAGAATTTAATTTTTTTTTTTTCAACAAAAGAAATATTATATTATTATGAGTTTTGTCCATGGGGAGAGGGCCTGCTAGGAAAGAACTATACGGCAAGTCTTTGTGGTAAAAACAACAATTCAAACCAGGTACCTGCCAGCCAAAATAATGCACATGCAAATGCTTTACTACCCAAATCAAACTGGAGAGCTAGGTGTTGGGTATAGGACTTTGGAGAAATAAAAACTTAATCACTTTTTAATCCAGAACAGTGATGCTGCTCCCAGGATAACCTCCCTCCCTGCTAACTTGGGTGAGGGCGCAGAAAGACAGACACAAGGACTAAGGGAGGCAGGCAGGACTCCCACCTCCTGCCAGGAAAATCCTGCACTGTTCATTTTCCATAACTAGCTTGCCATATTCTCTGCCATAATCTCATCAGAGACTGTTAACAAGCTGGTATTTAAACATTGTCCAATAGTCCATTCACAAGTAAAATGCATATTTAGTGCCACTTTTATCATTAGGGGAGATAATGTGGGGCTTTGGGGCAAAAAGACAATCTATACAGAGAGTCTTTTAAGGGACCACACCTTCCTCCCAGAGTTTATGCATTTACTCATCACAAAACAAATGTAATAGGGAAGGCAAAGCATGAAAAATGCTGGGACAAGGGCAGCAATATCTCACAAATCTGAGCTCCTTAATCAGCAGAAAATTACAATCCTGCATTTTTTTCAGTGCAAGAGGACAGTGTCCAGGCACACAGTTAAGTTTTTTTACTGAAAACTTCCACCCAACAAGGGGGACCAAACATAACAAAAGAAATCATGTATTGGAAGTGAACTTATAAATCACAGCAATTCCTACAGAAACACACAACCCTTGGCTTGAGGTCGGCCAAACAACCACTGAGGAGCCGCCAGGACACCAAAACATACTCTGCATTTTGGTTATAGGATAGTATTTATGACTTTGCACCTACCTCAGAGAGGAGCCAAGCAGCAGAAGGGCCCCTGCTCTTCCCCAAGGGATTTAAATAGCCCAGATGGGGATCCTGGGAAGGCCATCAGACAGGTGCTAGCAATCAACAGCATCTCCAGTTCCACTAACACTCTGCTTAATGAGATTAGGTTCATTACCACCACTTCAACTGGTTTGCTATCCCTCTCCCTGTGGAAAAGCAACAGCCTGCTCTGCCAGGAGCTGAGCATGGGACTGCAGTTATCCATGCAGGATTTCCAGCCCCTGGTGATGGCATCACTCACCTCTCAGTGCATCCAAAGAAGACATTGAAAGGCAGATGCAAGTAGTCATTTCAAATGTTTTTTTTTTTTTTTTTTTTTT
>JAHXMQ010012337.1:34549954-34563522 GCA_020466415.1 Ammodramus savannarum pratensis | reverse complement strand
CTCTAAACCAATCCAAAAGTGCCACCATCACCCAGAAGATGTAGGCGAAGAAGAAGGAAGAAGAAGGGCAAGGCACGCCCAAATCCCTCCATCTTGGCTTCTGAACCCACATTCTAAAAACCCCAAAAATCTTCTTTTTCACCCGTGGCAAACTATCATTCTACTTAAACTTTTGTGGCTTGTAAATCTTCACATGATGTTGATAATTTTCTCCATGGGTTAAAATCAAAAGTACAGGTGTCTTTGCTTTGTACCAAGGCTTCCGAGCCCCCCAGCCAGGGGCTTGAGCCATCCAGGGCAGCCAGAGGGATGTCATGGGACCCAAAAGGAGGCATGTGACAAGCTATAGGCAAGAAAAAGAATGCTGAGCCTGCTGGGATACTCAAGAGCATGAGATGAAGCAGGCAAAGTGTATCCCAGGATAGCAGGTTCAGCACTGGCATGGTGGAAGCTGTAAATACTTTATGTTTTAATTGGCTTGCTTGTGAAGTGGAGTAGAAACCTCATCATGAAGGGCATGTTGTTGGTCTAAATCCAGCCATATACCATGTACCTCTCTGAGAAGATGACAGTGAGCACATTCAGTTCAAAGTCTGTGCAGCAGCACTGGATGAAAAGAATCTGGGCACACTGCTTACAAAATAGCCCATCCATGGTGGCAAGTCCTGGCTGCCAGCAGGAAACACCCAGAGCTCTGTCATTTGCTGAGCAAAGTGCTCAGAGGTGTGGACATCCCAGAGCCAGCATTACACAGAGCCCTTGTTAGCAAGTGAAATAATAGCCCATGCCTCCTGAAGAACAAAGCAGCTCCTTCCTGGAGATCACAGTGATGGACTCTTGGAGCTAAGCACATCCCTTTGGATGCCCAGAGTTGCCAAGAACCTCGTTGGGGGGCTCATAGACCCTGGCATGCTGCCCAGAACACCTGGAGATTTGATTTTGACCCTTGGAACAAGTTACCAGGTTTATATGAGGACGTGAGAGTCACACATGTTTGAATGGTGTAATAACAAAATAATCACAGGGTGAAAATGTAGATTTTAGGATTTTGGGTATGGGGATTATGGGGACAAGATGGAGGAATCAGGGCGTGTCTCGTCTTTCTTCTTTCTTCTTCTTCTTGGTCTCCATTTTCTGCAGTGATGTTGGCACTTTGGGATTGGTTTAGAGTAGAAGTGCACTGTCTGACATAGGTGATAGGTATTGGGAATTAAGAGTAAATATGTTATACGTAGTTTGTTGTATAAAAGGACAGCACCACCTTGGGGGCGGTCAGAGTGCCTGTGGCTGCCTTGCTGAGCAGAAAGAAAATTTTATAGATAAGAATTAACAAACAACCTCAAGACCAAAAAGTGAAGAGTCCAGACTTGTTCTTCAGTTGTGTGGGCTGAAGCAGAGACACCCTGCACATCACAGGGCAGAAAATATCAACAGCAACCTGAGAATGGACAAGGGAAGTGTGGGGCCCTTCACTGGCCTGGGGAGGTCTATGGCACCTGTAGGTTTCTGCTGGGGAGGTCTATGGCACCTGTAGGTTTCTGCTGAGCCCATGCAGAGATTTTATCACACTGCTAGAAGATGGATAAGCCCACGCAGGGGCAGCAACAAGAGGAAATAGCTGTTCTCTCTTTAGGTTGCAGCAGTGTGTCAAACACCCATTTGATAGACATACACCACTGCCAGCAGGCCAGCTCAAATTTGACTCCAAAATGCACCACATGGCTCTGTTTGAGGCAGGTGGCAAGGGTAACACATTAGAGAAAAAGGCTACAACACAAGTAATATATTATGTTAGTTTTAATTAAGCTCATCACACTGGAAAACTTGCTGATTCCAGGGAAACATTTGTCATTGGGATTCCTGTCTCTTTTGTTTTGCTTTTAAGCTTAAAAACACCTAAATAGAAAACCAGCAAGTGTTGGTTTTCTATTTGGGTGTTTTTAAGCTTAAGTGATCCTAGTGAGCTCCCCCTCAAGTTCCTGCAGTTCTCAATAAGCTCAGCAAGAGCCCGTCTCAGCGCTGAATATTGAATATGGTTTCCAGCTAGTCATGCAAGGCATCAAGAGAAATATTACCAGGACAGGAGACCTGTCAGAGCCATCCTCTGTTGCAGGATGTCCTTTCACAGAAATGACATGGGAATTGCAAATGGGACAAAAAGCCTGTGAGACAGCAGCTCCAGACAGGATTTGTTTCTCGCTGACTGACTGTGAGTTCAGCTTTTTTAAATCCAGTTTCTGTCTCTTTACATATTGTGCTGCTCTAGGAATTGCAAAGATAAGGAACATTTTCCCAGGCACACATTCATGACACAAAACAAAGAGGAAGCATTAGGTACAGGAATGTAACAGAAAATGTAGGTCACGTTCAAAAATATTATCAGGAGTATGCAGACTATGTCATACCTCTACAATGAGCTTTGCTTTCATAAAAATTAATTAGGCACAGATTTCCAGCATTGCTTTTCATTCCTGTTGCCTCAGCTCTTTGGTGTCACATCTCAGACAGCCTGGCCCTGCTATTCATGAGCACTGATCACAATCACAGCAAATGGGAGCTGCCCACTGAAATGAAGCTTTTACTGCTCAAAGTCCACATTCTGCCTCTTGTCTTGGATGAGAAACCAGGTGACCATTGCAGGAATACCTGTAATCTCCAATGAAAGGGCCAGCAGAGACACAACAATGATTCTCCTCTGGTGCTAGCAATGAAGGGCAATCACAGGAAGACCCTAGGAAAACCACTGCAAACAGATCTACTTTTTTTTTTTTTTAATTACATACTAAGTGGGATTTGACATAAGGAAACATTTCATGCATTAGTTTCAGAGCAAAAGTTTTATTTCATCCCCTGAAGTAGAACACTGATTGATCAAACCACATATTTTCCAATAGATGGCCCAGCTACAGATCAGTTAAATGTTCACAGGCATCACTCCAACATTTCTCAATTTTCTTTCTCACTTCTCTCCCTGCCTGCTATTTCTGCCTTCAGGAATCTCAATAACTCTGATATTGCTTCTAGTTTTTATCACCTATATTTGAAGATGTATTTATACAATGAAGCAATGAAGGAGCACATTTAGAACAAATAATTCTCCAAAGTTTACTATGGGAGACAAGGTCACAGCAGATATGAGAGTAAATTCACGATATATTTTATGTCCACCTCAATTCCACGGATAAAAAGTTGTAAAGGGAAGATGAGCCTCTTTTGCTTCCATTTTTTTATGTGTTCTTTAGTCCAAGAGCTACAGAAGACTGCAGTGTCTGGACATATGACTGTCACTGGAAAAGAATGGAAGAATGGAAGAAGAAGAAGATTTTGCTTTAAGAAATGAGGGGTCAGGCATCTGTCCCAGAAGAACACTAGGGCATGGGGATGCAAAGTTCCTTCAGTCCTGCATTAGTACCTCTAAAAATCTCCTGTTCTGGACCTACCCAGCTACTACAGCTAAGCGGAGTCTCATCCAAATCCTACTGTCTTCTCTTTTATGAATATGGAAAATTTGACACCTCCCACATCTATATTTATGCCACCTCCCACATCTATATGATTGCAAACTCATGAATACCCAGGTAAGTAATTCATGGCCCTGAGGAGGTCAAAACACAGATTTTCTAACCATCAGTTTTTGCAGCCCCCAGAGATTAAACAGGGTTTGCACTCAACCTCTGAACTTGCTGTTCAGGGAACCTCAGTTTTTGTGCTGCACATGCAGAAAGGGAACCCATCATAAAATAGGTTTTTTATTTCTGCCATATTTTCTCTAAAAACATAGGGTATACAATCCTAAATGAAATCTTGCTATACCTCACTGTGCCAAGTGAGACAAAAGCCCCAAAGCTCTCATAAAAATGAAACCAAGACAAACTGTGCTCCAAATCTCCAGAAAACAAGAAAACTGTTGGAACAGAGAAACATAATCCACTTGGCTCCTTTGTTGCTGCAGCACCAGGTATTTATGTTCTGATGGAAACTGATTGTTCATAATGTCATAGATAACAACCCAGCAGCATAAATGGTAGCCCAGAGCAACTACATCATTGCATGTTACTGTTCCCTGAATTTCTGCATGTTGATGCTCCTGAAAGTTTAACAGAAATTATTTGAGTCCAGGATATATTAAATTAATATATCCTTTTAAAACTCAGAACTGCATCTTTCACTTACCTTTATGTCACAAGAACTTAAAGCCAGAAATGTGGTGTTAAGGAGTTGCCTTCTAAATAATCAGCTAAAATCATGTATTCTGAACAGAGACAGAGCTTTTTGGTGGGACTGTACTCAGATGTAAACACAGCCTCCTATCATGCAAGCATCATTTCAAAGCACTCTCCACATACCCATTACATCAGGCTGAACACTCCCTGTTATTTCTTCCTGCTTTTCCTACAAGGGGATATTCCAGGGTTTGGACACAGATACAGTTGTTGTTTCTGGAACAGAGAGTGAAAAACTGCAGCACATAACTTACCTCAAGCAATTGAGGCCATTGTTCTTCCTGCCCCACCACGGATAAAAGCAAGCACATGTTCCATGAGCTTGTGGATATTTTATGTCTGCTGACTCCTTTGCGCCTTCAGAGCTATTTCAGCAAACTAAAACTAAAGATATTTCCCACTAAAAAGATTACACAGGCAAAGAGACAGATAATGATACAGCAGCTCAGCTGTTAGTGCTGCAGCAGTAGTCACTGCTCAGCTTTAGTCATCATATTAAAATAATTGACTGTTAATTACTTAGGCATTAAAATCAGTTTATCAACTCTCCATTATCTAGCATGAAACCCATTGGCAGCTGGGCACTTGCTGCTTAGCAGTTGTGGCATATCATTTATTAAGGAGCTTTGCCTTAGTGTTGCAATTTATGTTTCTCCCTTGAACTTTTTTCCCTTTTAGCCAGCTAATGGTTGATTTTACCTTTGTTGTGTTTTTCATGCAAATGGACCTCGTTTCATTCCCTCCTACAGCACACCTGATGGAAGATTGGAAGCAGAAAGTTTTCAAGGATGGTGTTCTGTGGTGTTAACAAAGCCAGAGGAGCTGCATGTGGTATACCATCCATGACTGTTAACAAATCCTGCTACTTGACACAGAATCAGAGTAGAAAGACCTGGAGAAAATTATGTTCTTTGGAGATGTTCCTTGCTCTGAGTGTAGCAGTAAAGAAACCCAGTTAGGTACTGACCATGAATGAGCAAGGTGTGTGTCCAGAGAGCTTTAACACCATAGGTGGTAGCACAGCTGGAGGTGGGCAGTTATTAATATTCACTAATTTGTGTGTCCCTGCTGGACAACAAAAAATGTATGAAATTGAAACTTTTTGGTTTAGTATCACAAATAGTTGTTTGTTTGGGGTTTTGTTGCTGAAATTCCTCATGGCAATTCATGATAATAAGGTTTCTGACAATTTTAAGAAGGTATGTAAATAAACTTGTACACAAAAAAAAAAATTAGAATTTAAAAGTCCATTCTTTCTAGCTGCCTAAAGAAATGCAGCTCTCACACTCCTTACCCAGCAGATTACAGTAGACACCCTTTCTTTGCAGGCAGTATTGTTATTTATTATGGCTGCCATCTAAAATCTTGGTGGGAGGTTAATTTTCCCTACATATTTCAGTTGAAATTCACCTGAAAAAAAATATATATAGCTGCAATTCTTTGCAGAGTGCAGCAAAAAGCCAACACTAATGCTGAAATCAAATAACCTGAATGCAGGCTGAAAGCTCAGCCCTAGCCCTTCACAATCTCCCTTCCCTCGTGTCAAGGGGGCCTTGGGCAAGCTGCAGTCACTCCCTGTAAAGCAGCAGTAATTCTATTTACTTACTTTGTGTGAGGAAGTGGATAAAACTCAAGATGCATCATCCTAGGCAAGAAGAAATGTTTGAGGAAGCCAGACCTCTGCTCTGGGACCATGGTCACTTGTTCTTCCCTTCAACCACACGCTGGTGAGCAAGAAGAACAACTTGGCTGGAGCCTTCCAAGCTCCCAGTAGGGTTTGTTTAATGGGAGACCATTATCCACCCTTGTGAATTACAAACAGTAGCAGGAGTTCCACTCTTTTACCAGCTGGAAAAGACTGAACAAGCTGCAGCTTTGTTAGAAACCCCTCTCCTCAAGGCTTTAACACCCAGCATCTTGAATGGCAAGTGCCAGACAGGCCTGCTGGGAAAGAAGAGATCCCACCACAGGGAGCCCAGCAGCATGGACACTTGTTTTCTTTGGGAAAGAGTCCCCTAAGGAGCTGTATGGCTGCTAGTTAGGTAACACCAGTAATTTTTGCAATGTCAAATAAATCGATAGGACATCACATCACCAAAGCCTGTCTATTTTAAGCCATTAAGTCACTCTCATTCTCCTGTGTATGCGTGAGAGAAAAATCTGGGAAGAGATCTGTTGTTTTAGCATGGCAAGAAGTTTATTTCAAAATTGCACCAGTTTTAGTTCTATTTGTAAATCTTTATAAGATTTATGAAACAAGACAGTTTAAGTGACTCAGCTCACCCATTCTCATGTTACTTCAAGAATAAACAACAACATGCTGTGTTTTGGGTGGATATCCATCACTAAAGCACATAAAATTCAAAGATCATTTTACTTCTAGCTTCCAAAGCTCTGCCTGTGGACTGAGTCCAAGCATGCAAAATTTCATCCTGCAAGTATTTGCCAAAATTGTAATCACCTTATTAATAAGGGCTTTGTTGTGGTAATGATGCAGCCTACACCTTTCTGTGCTATAAACAGCAAGAAAACTGAGTTAGGACTATTCACAAATTCTTCTTTTGTAAGTATATGGACACTGACAAAATGAAGACAATTAAAATCTCAGGCTGAAAATGGAAGGTGAAATTCGAACACTTTTTGATTTATTGGACCTGGGTGAAGACAACTGGCCACATGCCAATGAGTGACGCAAATCTGGATAAGCCGCAATCATTTCCTTATCTTTTGGTTTGCTGTTGAATGCTTCTGAGTTGTTCCTTGTGCAATGAATGGATCAGTAAGTCTGTGACCGTGTTCACAGGGGTTCTTGGATGAGGGAAGAGATGAGGATCTGACTCCATGTTTCAGAAGGCTTGATTTATTATTTTATCATATATATTACATTAAAACTATACTAAAAGAATAGAAGAAAAAGTTTCATCAGAAGGCAAGCTAAGAATAGAATAGGAAGGAATGATAACAAAGGTTTGTGGCTCGGCTCTGTGTCCAAGCAAGCTGGGCTGTGATTGGCCATTAATTACAAAAAACCAACATGGGCCAATCACAGACGCACCTGTTGCATTCCACAGCAGCAGATAATCAATGTTTACATTTTGTTCCTGAGGCCTCCCAGCATCTCAGGAGGAAAAATCCTAAGGAAAGGATTTTTCATAAAAGATGTCTGCGACATAAGTCCCAGCTGGTTTCCAAAACCACGGTGATGCCCAGCATGGAGGTGGCTGTGCCAGCACCAAGGGTTCCCTTTGAAAGCCTGCAGAGCTCCTCTGCAATACCCTCCACGGTGCTGCTCTGCAATCCCAGCACTTTTGCTCCTGATTTCCTCCAAGTTATCCTGCCCCTGGGCTGTGCCTGGGGATAGTCCCTGGCCAGGCAGGGCTGGTGCAGTGAGAGCACAGTGTGAGCTATGGGCAGCACTGGCCTCTCCTCTCTGCCTGTCAGGATTGCAGCCAGCTTGGCACGCTGCCTTCCCCATCACACCCTCCCACCTTGCCCTCTGGCAGCACAGTCCCACAGCCACTGGACTGTGAAATAGCTCCTTTTTCCTTTTTGCCTCCTTGATGAGCTGTGATACAGGTGAAGAGAGGAGCAAGAGACTGTGCTGGTGTTGGTGAGAGCTGTGCTTGCTGCCCTGTCCATTCTGATGGAAGTGTTTCCCAGCGGCCATGAAGAGGCGTAGAAGGAGCAGGGCCATGTCCAGTCCCACGCAAATGTCAGAGTATCACAAGGACACACAAAACAAGGAGAAAACCAGGAGCTGCTGCACACTGGTGCAGATATCTCTTTTTGGTGTTCAGAATGCTCTCTAGAGGCAGGAGTCTCAAGGCCCTGGTGAGGACAGTGCTCCACATGTGGAGTCACTTCTCCTGCTCACTCCCATCCCATTTCCTTTGCTCACCCAGGCAGGTGAGGTAAGGGGAGCAGTATCTCCCACCTGCTCTCACCTTGTATCCTTGTATTCCGTCCTTCCCTTGGCAGTGGGAATGTGCTGGCCCCAGCACACTGACCACAACCATCTCTAGGCAGAGCCTTTTCCATCAGAATGATGCTCCCTTCAGAGCCAGGGGGTGGAAGAAGAATGCTGTCTGTCACAGACATATTTTATGAAAAATCCTTTTGCTAGGATTGTTTCTCCTGAGAAACAAAATGTAAACAATGGTTATCTGCTGCTGTGGAATGCAACAGGTGCATCTGTGACTGGTCTCATGTGGTTGTTTTTAATTAATGGCCAATCACAGTCCAGCTGTCTCGGATTCTCTGGTCAGTCACAAGATTTTATTATCATTCCATTCTTTTCTATTCAAACCTTCTGATGAAATCCTTTCTTCTATTCTTTTAGTATAGTTTTAATATATAAATTTCTTTTAATATAATATATATAATAAAACAATAATCAGCCTTCTGAACATGGAGTCAAGATTCTCATCTCTTCCCTCATCCTGGGACCCCCGTGAACACCACCACAGCTGCCTAAGCTGCTGTCCATTTTCCTGCCACGGAGTTTCCCTCTCCCTGTCTCCCAGTCTGGATTAGAGGGGAGTGCAGGCAGCTCTGGCTCCAAACAAATGACTGTTCCCAGGAGGAAGATGCCACCATTCTGGGTGGGAAGCTCAGCCTCCTGCAGCCAGCAGGAGACAAAGTTAATGGCCTTTTTTACCTCATTAGTTGAATGTTTAGGCATCTGTTTTGACAGAAGAGATAAAACTCGAAGCTGCTGTTCAGTATCTGGTGCTGAACAGAGGCCTTATGTTCACAAGAATTTTAGTCCAACAATTCTGATGAGTCCTACATTCACCCACAGTAAATACATATCTGTGTCCTGGAGAAGCCATTCTAAAAGAAACTTTTATTAAACCTTTGATAACTCTTGCCTTACTTAAAAACATCCCCTTTGGTTGACAGGGTGATATCAAGACTTCAAATGGGAGCTGGTGAAATGCTGAGATCAAAAAGGATGGATTTATCTTCCCAGTAATCTATAGCTGCTATGTCAGACACCGTGCTGCAGTGTGTCCTGCTGTGTGCCGTATGCCACTTATAAAGCAACAATAAACCTTCCCAGATAGTGCCTCACAAAGTGTTTACCAGAATATAGATTGCTCTGAGATACAGTCAAAAGTTGCTCAGAAATAAAAGATCAGGTAGGCTGACCATTTCAGCAATGCCTTTTTTTTGTTGTGCCTTGGTTTTGCCTTTTTGCTTTTCTTGCTTTTTTTTCCCCAGCAGCATCTAAATGCAAGAAAATATCTGTGAGAAGAATTGCTATAGCAACAAAGTATGTTCTCCTAATGGAGGCTGTGTGTAATAGCTGACTGCCACTAGAACTTTAAGGAGAAGGAATAAAATCCATCACTAAAGCAGGAAAAGGAAAAGCATTAAAAATTAAGATTTTATTGTTCCAAGATTTATGTTTACTTCCTTCACATCTCCAGATGATCTAGAGAACTTTCAGTAGTTCCCTTCTCCTATTTACTGCTTGACACCAAAATTTTCAAAAACTCAGAAAAACAATGTTGTGAATGATCTGTTATTAGTAATAGAATGATACAGTTTTGCAGGATTGCTATAAATATGAGGAATTAGAAGACTGTGGCAGCACTGGGACACCACAGGTAAGACAGCAGTTAAGACTGACACAATGCCAGCACAGAGCAAGAGGTCATCCTTCCTGAAAAAATTCACAAAATACAGAGGAGTGAGGGGGAAACTACACCAAAGAAAAAAATTAACAAGTTCAAGATCACTCAGCAAACCAGTGGCAATGTCACTACCATGCCCTCTCACTGTCCATCATCTAATAAAGCTGTTTATAAAGCTAATTTTACTGTTCTTGTGCAGTGTGATTACCACAAACCTTAAGGTGGAGTGTGTTTGTGCCAGAGTTCAGTGTGACAGCTAAACTGTCCCAGGTGACAACTGTACCTATGCTTCATTCACCCTTAGTCAGGCACTAAGACCAAATTTCCCTTCCCTCCTTTCTTCTCTGTGGCTCAGACTGTGGTGCCAGTCACACAGAGAAAAGGGGGATTATAAAATGGACAAATTTCAACCTCCAAAATTATTACACAGAATATCCAGAGAAAGAGAGGACTGGTTAAAGAATTTAACTTCAAGTCACAAGTTTTCTGCTTTTAGAGTGATGAAGCTTCAAATGCCTCCAAAGATGCTTTATGCTGGAGACAACCCTTGTCTTGTCCTTGTCCTTGTCTCCCATTACCTGTGGGGTATCCTGGCTCTGAACAGAGCCTCAAATTATAATCTAGGTTGAGACAAACTCCTTCTGCAGGTGAGCAAACTGAAATGCTGCATTAAGGTCAGGGCAAAGAAGCAGCAAGTCCAGAAAAGTTGAATACTACTGCCCTGGTGGAGTCTTTGCATACTCGAGTCTGAAAACTGCAGAAGGAATGCAGAAAAATCAAAAGGCTCTTTTAAAAGATTCTCTCCCCACAGCAAAAAATATTTTCTGGCATATCTTTGCAAGGAACCTTGTTATATGTTGTCCTATTTATTACTCTCATGTCTCCCTAACAAGCAAGCTCCTCAGAAGCAGAAAAGCGAATGTGATTTGAATAGAGCTGTATATCACAGTTTGATTTCCCACTCTGGCTATGATTTATAACAAAAGCATAGCAGCATGGGTCAGCCAGGACATTCTGCAGAAAAGAAAACTGAATAAGTTTCCTTATTTGTCTGAAAGGCTTTTTTTTTTTAACAGCAAGAGTGTTTTAGGCTCCCATCCTACCAGACCAAGCAGCAAGTTGTCTTCATTCTAAAATACAGTTTCCTCTCATTAGGTTCCACCTCTAACATTCTTAAACAAGGCTTTGTATCACGTAATAGTGAGAACAAGAAAATATGAGTGACTAACAACCGAGCATACAAATGATTTCCAAAATGGTATAATGGTACACTTTAGATGTTTACCCTCTGTGAAAAACAAACAGACCAAAGCAGCACTGGAGTTTCCCTCAGACAGCAGAGGTCACCTTGGGTTAAAGTCCTGCCAGCAAGAATCAGCACAGGCAGAGCAGACAGCAGCTCCTGGGGTGGGAGAGGGCAGAGAGGAGGCAGATGTGCACTCCTGCAACCACTGCTCTCCTCAACCTAAGGCACCAAACACTGCAAAATTTCTTGTGGTGGAATGAAAGGAAACCTGCAACCTTCTAATCTCAGACAACTGCACGTACTGGGTGTAGGTAAAGCTGTCCTCATGTACCCTGTAGCCAGTTTTACAGGCTACAGCAAAACAGTGCCACATCCAGGTGATCATGGAGCCTAATTTCTCCACCAACGCAAATGCACAAACTGGGGAGAGATCAAGGTTCAGAAAATCAAGGGCTGCCACCTCCTCTTTGCAATTTGAATAGGAGTGTCCAGGGATTACGGTCATGCTCTGTTTTCAGCTTCCTCTGGTCCCATGAAACTTTTATTGCTTTTTCATCTGTCACCCAGCTATTATCACCTCCTGCTCTTCTGGGTATTCATCTTAAAATGAGAATTGTGCTGGGGAGCTGTTCCAAAGAGTTTTTGCACATGCTGATCCTCTGGGAGGGTATTCAAGGGCCTGACTGAACACAGGGATTTCCCAGAGCCCTGCTTTCCCAGAGTTGTGACGCTCTCCCAGTTTTCTGCTGGTTCCCAGCATCCTCAGTGTTTGGGCATCATGATGAAACCCCTATTTTTCCTCAAGGCAGGTCAGAAGTGGCTGGGGAACTCCAATTTGGGCCAGACAAATAAACCATAGGCAGTCCAGCAGCAATGTTTTGTGTTCAAGCTACCACACAACAAAAAGAGTTTGGCAAGAGTCTCTTGCTTGTGTCCATTTACCCTAAAATGATGAAACTGGCTTTGTTTAGAAACTGAGCACACACTGCCTTCCTCCTGAAGGCTTAGCAAGTTTCTACCCAGCTGGGAACTGTTTCCCAATCCCAGAAGACTGAGCTTGCATAAATGTTTACAGATGAAGTTACATTCTGAGCAGGGGAAAAGGGAAAGAGTAAGGGCTTGGTGAAGTGGGGAAGTGACTCTACATGCCTGCCACCAGCTTCTTCCAGCTGCCTTTGACTATCAACCTGCTGTCTAGCTGCCACCAGGACCTGTGGAAAACAGCAAGGGTTCTACTATTTCAATAGCTTTAATTACAGATTTCCCATCCCCAGAGGAAGCCGTTCCACTCATTTTTCAGTGGAATATAGGTTATTTACATCACATTTTAGCCCAGTCCTTTCCCTGGTATGGATGGTTTTGGCAGATTGGTTATCCATTCACCAGTCAGTGCACAGCAGGCTAAGCATGGGTTTGTACATCAGCTCTCTCCCTTTTAAGAGCTTCCCTCACTGGGAAACAGACTGATGGAGAGGTCCAGCTCTTTAAAAGGGATGTCATTCAAGTGGTGTAAAGGTGCTTGGCCTTTCTGAGAAGTACTTTTGTTGTACTAGCACAACAAAAATTAAACTGCAGGGACTTCTCATTGCATCAATGACAGAATGCCATCACAGACTTTAGCTGGAATTACAGCACCCTTCAATGTTTTCCCTACCTGCTCCACAAACCAGTTACCATGACTAGTGGTCAGTCAAGTTATTCTATCATGTTTTCCTACTGAAAAAATGCAAACCCCTTATTTTAATTGAAGAGTTTTGTGTGTTTGATTTAACATGAAAGTATAAGAGAAGAAATGAAAGACTAACTTCTCAAGCAGAACAGTTATAAAATAAAGCCATAAAAAGTGTCTCTTTCATTTACTTTGTTTGAGGATGATCTCATTTGTATTGTGGGCACAGATTTACCCTGTTCAAATCAAATTTCTATGAATAGAAAAAAACTGTAACTGTGATAAACACCCACAATTATAGCACTTGATTTTCTCTTCCATAATTTAGCACAGCTTTAGCTGGTAAACTCTCTCTTCTCAGGAAAGGAAACTGTAAACCCTGCACAATTTTTGCACAATAGTTTGCAGGGTGTCTGGTGGGTTCCTCTGAGTTGGGTACATTGTCCAATGGTGCCTAAAGCAGACAGTGCCAGTCATAGGATCATAGAATAGTTTGGAAAGGGCATTTGAATGTCATCAAGCACACTCAAAACCATTCTCTATGTCATTGATAAAGACACTAAACAGTCCTGGTCCCACTGTGAACCCCTGAGGGACACCACCTTCCACTGATAATTGGCTGGACATCGAGCCACTGACTGCTATCTTCTAGATGAATTATCCAACCAATTCTTCATCCCTGCATCAAATCCACTTCTCTCCAGTTTAGAGAAAAGGAAGTTATAGGGGAATCTGTCACAGCCTTACAAGAGTCCACATAAATGACATCCACAGCCCTTCCTTTCCCCACT
>JAHXMQ010012337.1:34501567-34549854 GCA_020466415.1 Ammodramus savannarum pratensis | reverse complement strand
CTTTCCTGATTCCTTACACCTGGGGATCAAGAGCTTTTGCACTCTATGGAAAACATCCCTAAAAAATCTTGGGAAGCTGCCCAGGGAATCCTATACCATAAATGAGCCAAATACATAAATCAATTACTCTTTGCTTCTATTCTCTGTAGCTTAATGTTTCCAGATGAGAGACAGTGGCAGAAGACAAAATCTTTAGATACTTCTCTGAAAGCCTTCTCCTCCTCAGAGCGCTTCAGCCAGCTCGCTGGGGATGTGAGTGCACACAGCATAAGCCCTGCTGTGGTGGGCTCAGCACAAGCTCAGCTCCTGGTGCTCTCTGAGGGGTGGTATGGGTGCAAAGGGAGCTGCTCTGCTTCCCTGCAGAAGAAAGAGAAAGCACAGGAGCAAAATGAAGATTAACAAGTGGGAAGATCCAGATCTGTAGAGTCAGGAGTGCAGCTCTGGAGGGTAGAAAGGCCAGGACGGTGACAGCAAAAAGCCCTCAAAAGGCCAAGAAAAAGAATAATCATAGAGTTTGAAAGACGGGTTGGGTAGAAGAGAGCTGGAAAGCATGGAAACTGAAAATGAGTGAGCAATGGACACAGTGTCGCAGACATCTTTTCATTAAAATCCTTTCATTAGGATTTTTCTTCGTGAGAAGCTGAGAGGCTTCAGGAACAAAATGTAAACATTGATTATCTGCTGCTGTGGAATGCAACAGGTGCATCTGTGATTGGCCCATGTTGGATGTTTGTAATTAATGGCCAATCACAGCCCAGCTGGCTTGGACAGAGAGCTGAGCCACAAACCTTTGTTATCATTCTTTGCTATTCTATTCTTAGCTTAGCTAGCCTTCTGAGATGAAACTTTTTCTTCTATTCTTTTTAGTATAGTTTTAATGTAATATATACCATAAAATAATAAATAAAGCCTTCTGAACATGGAGTCAACATTCTCATCTCTTCCCTCAACCTAAGACCCCTGTGACCACTGTCACAGACACAGCAGCAGAAAGCAGAAGTCACTTGCAAGAAGCAAGCTCTGTGAACGTCAGCAGTCCAAAAAGAGCTTTAAAGTCCCACCAGCCCTGTGTGTGAACAGCATTTTTTAGCCTTTCTCTAACCGCAGTGAGAACTAGGGAATGAAATCTAGGGTCGTGCATATGATAGAGCTCATAAAACTTCATAAAGATGAGATGTAGATCTGTGCGGGCTGTAATATAATGGAATAAATGAACACCCTATAAAATGTGGAACATGGTCACAACAATTCTCATTCTGAGGATGAGCCACACACAAGGATTCTGGCCCTTGTCATTTTGTTGTGTAGGAAAGTCTACCCATTTTAATTAGAAGACTGAAGCCAAATTTAGAACCCTGGCTGGGACTACACTCCTATGAAAATTGTCTGTGGCCACTCAGTACACTGCAAGATTCAATAATTTTTCCTTCTTTTGTGTAATCTGAATGAGGGAATTGAAATAATTTACATTTTTTTGTAATGATCAGGGAGTTGAAATAATGAAAGGTGATCATGCATATTTTAATTGAAGAATAAAATTATATTAAAATAATATTCAGATTTCTCTTATGCTTTGTCAAAAGACACTAATACCATAATGGTATTGTAATTTTTAGAAATACATTATAGATTCAGATATTCACTATTCATAAAGTTCATTGATGCCTTTTTATAAAGGTGCTTTAGAAAAGATTTAGAAATATTTTTAATCTTTGAAAACATTGTAGTTTGTGATTAAATATATCCACTATAAAGATGTGCATCTTCATCATAAAATCAAAATCAGAATATAGGACAAGATCAGTGCAATTGACAATTCCTATTGTTGCTAATGTTTTATGCAGTATCCTTGAGATGACCACATGCCCTAATAAGTTTCTTATAGAATTACACTTAAGGTCCTTAAGAGATGCACAATTCACAGCAGACAGAGGTGATGCTGGAGTCCACCTTGCACCAAAATTTTGTATTTTATGGATATCTGTTTTCTTTTCATCAAAAACCTTGCAAGTCTACAAAAAACCCCCCAAAAACCATACAACTCAAAGTGAAATGCATTTGCCTTAGTGGGAGATCTGAATACCAGCTCAAAATTATACTGTAGGTTTTGTTTCTGTTATGCTATTCAAGGAATTTAAGTATTACAGCAAAACACAACTGCATTTCTTGGTGTCTGTGCAAAGCCTAAAATAACAATTTAAAACTTTATAGATTTATAAATATATACCTCTTTAGAGGATTGCCATTATGCTTCTATAGCCTAATATCTACAATGCCTACAGGAAGCTCCCAGACTTCCATTGTGTTCAAGCTGCTTGTTTTTTAACATTGCTTAATGCTATAAACCTGGTTGTAATACTTCAAAAGAAAAACTCATACTCAAAAGAAAGAATTACAGAGGGCTTGGCTTCTTGAAATGTGTATTATTTTCCAGTGCTATGCTACTAAAAAAATCCTCTATTTTTGATCATTAATTATTGGAGGGTAATGAGATTCTTATGTTTCTCTTCCCTGACATTTTGAGAACATCCAAAGACACGCTCCCTTTTGTCCATGAGATACAGAGAGCAGAGCAGGAAATCCTGTCAGCAGAGCAGTTTCTACAACACACTGATGAAAAACATAAACCATTTAGAAGCTGTGTGCATAAATGTATATTCTGTACCTATTTCTCTTATTCCAGAAGGTACAGGCTTCATGAATGCAGATCCCTTCAAGTCCCAACTAATTACATTTTCAAAGAACAGGAGCACTGATATAACTTTTAAGAATGCAGCAGGATATCCACAAATAATGCTTCTTTGAGATCTGATCACTGCAGAAGAGATACTGCTCTCAGTAGGGGTTGTGTTCACCATAACTGGGGAGGTAAATCCCACTGCTCCTTGTGCCTACCCCTGCTCATCCCTGGCACCTGATGCAGGATGCTGGTGAGGAACTGCAAGAGAGCAGCCAGTACTGCCCTCCTTGGAGGCAAAAGGCAGGGCAGAATAAGTGCAAGAGGGACACTGAGGCACCAGCACTGTTTCACCTCAAAAATTACCTAAATGTCTGATGCTAAGTGGCCAGGAATTAATTTAATCTTTGGGTTGCTCACACAGAGTTGATCAAAGGCTCTGTCCTTAAAAACAGGCTACTTGCAAGCAATCAGTGTAATTGTATGTCAAGAGGGCACAGGGGCTTTCTTTGGAAATGAAGAAGAGCCTTTTATCTGAAAGGATAAACAGGCAACACAGAAGGGATTTTTGAGAATAGGATTTCACCATCCCACAGTCACCAGAAAAGCTTCTCCCAGCAGAACAATCATATCTAAACTCCTACTATCCAAAAAGGTACTGCTCCTTATCATCAGCAATGGAGTCCCAGGCTGCCCTGCTCCTCATCTCAATAAAGAAGACAGCTCAGCCTTTAATCAGTTTGCAAACATAAGGATTCATTTGAGAAGCAGGTGCTTGTGCTCACCTCACTGTGTTTGCACCTGCTGCCCCACTGCCTTGCCTCGATTTCCCTCCTTTCCAGCATCCTCCTCAATGCAACCTTATCTTCCTAAACCAGCTCCCTCCAGCTGCCAGGCCAGTGCCACTGCTGCAGCAATAAACTGGTGAGAGGGAAATGATCAAAGATACCACTGAAGGAAGAACTGAATTCCTCTTCCAGGGTCTGAAAACATCACCTTCACTTCCCTTAGCTCAGTGAGTATCAAGCTGTCTCTGAACTTGCCTCCATCTGGAAGAACAATTATTGTTAGTTAATCTTAAAATGCCTTTGGCAGCTGTCATATGGTTTTTTTTTTTTATATTATCCTTAAAACTTTTCTAATGGTAAGTACACATGCAGTGCGAAATAATAGCCCTTTGTGTAAGAAGCAATACACATGCTTTGTCCAATCATTTTTACAGTGTTTTTCTCCATTTCAGAAGTTATTATCACAGGACAGATTGAAAGCTGAGCCATCATACCACAGCTTAAGTGTAGCCATGAAATGTTCCCTCTTTTTCTCCCTTTCCCCTCCAGCTTCTTTTGTTTTTCAAACCAAAGGTGTACAGGTTGCTAATTGTGACCAAAATATTATTATTTCTCATGAAACCCAGCCTAATTCCAGCACAGCATTTGCTGCTCTGCTCTCAGATCACAGCCTGTGTGGCTCTTCTGGGCTTCTGCCAGCCTCCTAAACATCCCCTGCCATGGACTTGTGTTGATGCTACAGGTTAAACAACAGGGAAGGACTCAGGCCCTGCAGAAACAAAAAATAGGATAGTGTCCTCCACTCAGCTTTGATGCCAGGTAGGTGCTGTGGATGTAAGAAGTGAGAAGCCTGCAGACAGAGACAGCTGGGGGCACTGCTAAGAGAAGCTCCCTTTGAGACAATGCAGTGATGTGCTGAGTGTTGTTCCTCAACAATTTCTCCTTGTTTTAACTCAGAGCAGGCAGGAACAGGCTGCTGCAGGAGAGAGAGATCCTGAGATCTTTGTCTTGGCACTGATCCCTGGCTTGATAGGAGATCCCAGCTGACCCCAGGGCTCTTACTCGGCTGCATTGTCCTGAAGCTGCCCAAGATGAAGAGTTACCTTAAAAGCACTAAAATTTAAAAAAAGGAAAGTATAAGAAATTCACTGAGAAGCCACTTTTAGTACCAACATTCTCCAATGTGAACCCCAGTGTTTAGAATGGGAAATGCTTGAGGCTAACTCTGGACCCAGGCTCAAACTCCCATACAGATTGTGAAGGACAACAATGAATCCAAAATGTGCCAAAGATATCAACTCTAAGTTAAGTGCCTGGTCTATGCATAGTGCTTGTCTCCTTTTGCCACTAAATTTTTTCCCCTCTTATATTTCTTTTAGAATGCCTGATTGATGGAAAGCACTCAAAAAATCATGAGCCAAAAGCTGCCCCAGGTATGATCCTGGATTAACTCTCAGGATCTGTTGCCTTTTCTACAACCAGCCCTGGCAGCAAAGGTTGGCACCAACTTCTTGTGCCTGAGTATCCTTCCTCCCTGTGAGAAAAGCAATCTGTTTCCCATCAGAAATATTATTTCAAATTCAGCCAGCAGTGTTTAAAGCAAAGGTCAACATGAGCTCTGGATGTGCTAATGCACTGTGCTTATCATTGTTCTGTATTGACTCTGAATTTCAGAACATGAGGCTGTAACCCTTATTCCACCTAGGATTCTTATTAGTCACTTAAAGCATGTTTTCATTAGCCTGTAGTAGCCTCTATATATTTTAACAAAACACTCAGAGGATTTCATCTAGAAGTTTTCAAAATAGTTTTACAATTTTACCTCTAGCCTCTACATATAATTTGAAATTTAAAATTTTGCGTCCCTTCGGTATATTTGTTTCAGTGCCTGAAATAAATTAAAAATCTAAGTCCCAGCCTATGTTGTTGGAAGAAAAATTGAAAGTCAGATAATGTTAGGCAGCCAGAGCTAGCAAATGATTAAAGAGTGGTAGGTGACTTAGCTCCAGTCTGTGACAGGTGACTGCATTCTGCAGCTTGAACAACAGAAATCTCTCTGCCATGCACAAGGGGAAGGAGTTACTTACCATACATTCAGGTTAGGGCCATGTGGGATAAGTGTACATAGTCTTTTGCAGCTGACTGGCAGTCACAATGCACTATTTATCAGCTGGGAATTTTTGTAGCAATCTTAAAACTGTGAAGCAATTTATAAGGTCTTCCTTTCACTCAACATGTTCTTATCAGAAAAGCAGATAACAGAATAACTTGGGACTGAAATCTAGTCTAATATTTCAGGGCCCTTGAGACCCTGATCAGACCATTTCTCTGTCTGCAGATAATCTCCTACTAAACTAAATGGATGGTGCTTGTTTTGTCCACATAAAAATAGCACTAAGACTTTGTACATGAAAAAAGCAAGAGTCTGAGCTCCCTGATGTGTATGCAAGAAAAAAAATCTTATTTAACTAACAAAAGAATGAGCTAGGGATGAAAAATGCAGATACTAAAGCAGACTAAAAATTGACTGGCACAAAAGTTTTCCTCAAGTTGTAGATATTCTGGGTAGCCTGCACTCACTGGGCAGATAACTAATGACATGCTTCTCACTCTGGAGTCTTTAGGCCAAAAGCAGCTCTCAGTTAACCAACTTGAAATCTCAAATAAATCTACTGATGTTACCACAGAGTTATGTCAGCTTCACTGAGAGTGTAGCACCATGTCTTGTTTACAAAATTAAGCTCTGAAAGGTACATCTGTGTATGCATTTTGATTTGCCAATAAAATAATTTTATGGAGGTAAATTTCTGCAAATACTTAGAATATAAATCCAGAGGAGAATTTTAGTCTTGTATTCATTAAATATTATGCACCATTTTACAAGAAGGTACTCAATATGGGATACAGTTAAAAGGAATCAATTCACAGAGATTTCATATTCTACCAAGTCTCGGCTCCCTAAATGTGTATAAGTGAGTGCTCCCCTAAGAGAAAAGAGTTTACATGCCCCAGTCCTTGTATTTGTCTACTTAAAAATATTTCAATACATTTCTCCATGTCACACAGACAGCATTACCTACCCCTCTATCTTTAATCATGCACAGAGTCAGGGGAAATCATTAGACTTCCCAAAGGCCAGACAGGGAATACAACATGTAAATAAGGAGAGAAATGCAGTTTTCCTGCACCAGCCCTCAAGTTGTACTCGATCCCTTCATTGGGGATGGAACATTATGAAAGGATGGGGGGATTGGGAACAATGTCTATGTTAACTCCCAGATCAACAGATACCAAAATGAAGTCAGAGAAACTGTTATCTTAAGCATTTATTTACATTTTTTGGTACACCATACCTGAGTGTATGCAGCTTATAGTTTGTTCACTGGAGGCAGAACAATTAATAAAGGACCGCTGCTTCTTTTCCCCTGCATGGAAAAATTCAACACTGCAGGTGAGGTGTTATTGGAATGAATTCCAGAATATAAAAATCACATCAGTCTTTCAATATGAGGATCACCTGCAGGCTTCCACACAATTTTTTTATGCTTACAACAACTCTGTTTAAAAGAAAACTTAGGGGATGGCTGGCTATGAAGGAATTCGTTTTTAAAGCAGGCATTCGGAAAAAGCGGTGAAGGAAGAAACACCATTCATTTTTCTCAAAGAAAGAAGACATCAATTCCACAATGAATACATCTATAAATTATCATTTATTAACTTTAAAAAATAAGTTTTTCTAGCCTGCTTTGGCAACTCTCCTGCAGGTTTCAGAATCATGTTCTTGTGGTAGGAGCTAGCCAGTTCCCAAGGAGCCTGCTTTGCTGACATGATTTTGGGATAAGGAAGGTAACACAAGCTCTATGCATTTGCTGGGGGTGCCAACACTCATACCACCTAGCTCTTGATTTAAATTAAATAGTCTGCTGGAGTTTAGCACAGTGGATGAGCCTGCTGACTCACACCCAGCTCTTAGAGCCTCAATGACACTGGCCAGAGCAAGAAGACAATTGCCAAAATCACTTCAAACCAGCTGGCAGGCAGCCACTACTACATGAACTAGAGCAACCCTCAAATGAAGCACAGCTCATCAAATTGATTTTGATAGGCCAGAGAATACAGGAACAGTTTAGGCTGGCTGCAGGCACTGGGCAAGCCATAAATTCACCAGCAGCACCATGCAGAGATCAGGAACTGGAGCAGCTGCACCCAGAGCAGGGCTTGTCAGGACAGACAGCTTTTCCCTGCACCATCAAAGGCACAACCATGCTCCCCCTATCAGGTAAAAGCTGGTGCCATCATTCAAAAGCCTATCAATTTTTCTGAAACATTATGTCAACCTTTCTTCAAAAACATTGAGGCAGCCTAAAAACACCCCACAGATTTGAATGTCACTGCCAGTGGTTCAGTCTATCACTGTCTCCTCACTCTCAGCTTCCAACCAGCTTTAGAGAGTGACATTTGTGCACCTGAGGATGTGTGAGCTGACACTATGTACTTTTTCAGGTGGCTCTATCTCTTCCTGGGTTTAGTAACAAAAACATTTTCAAGCTGCACTGTCCACAGAGCCCATCAATGTAGAACACATAAGTGATTCTTTAATTTTATCTACTAAATGTCCATACGACTGGGTGTCTGCTACACTGCCCAATGTTTTTTTGTTCATTTAAAATGTGAATTTTCATAGGGAAATGCATAATGATATCAGGATTTTTCTAACACATAAATGAACAGCAGTCAGACTGGAAGCTGCTCTTCACATGCTGAATAACAAATACAATCCTTTCACACCTCCTTGCAGCGTTCCCCCAGTTCCCACTCAGCCTCTTCCCTCTCCACACCATTCTGCACTGAATACTGCCAAGTGGAACACATGTAAGGAAAGCCAGGAATTTTTTGCCTGAGAAAAGATGAACCCATGGGCTATGGATATAAAGAAAGGAATGAACAGATACTGAAAGACACAGGGAAAACACGATTTCATAGCTCACAGTCACACTCAGTGCAGTTGATCCCTGATCTCCCCATTTCCACAATGCAAATCATCCCCACTGTGTAGCTGTGCAAGGATACAACACGCAGTCATTTTATAATGGTAGGCTGTCACCACTCCAGGAAATTCTTCACCAAGTCTTTTTACATCAGGTTTGGAAAGGTAAAATCTGCAACAACAACACAAAACTCCAACCAAAAACCATGCTCCTCCACATGACCCAGAGAACTACTGTTTTCCTTCAGAAGGGAGCAAAAGCCCTTTCTAGTTCTGAACATGTCAGAATTTTTCATTTCCAAATGACTGTGCAAGAAGCAATGAAGTCATCTTTACAGAATGCTTTTGAAGAACTATATAAATAGTTCCTCAATCCTGTTTCTCAGTGCAGAGTCACACAGCGTATTCAGGCAAAGGAAGGTTTTTGGGTTTCAGCTCAGTGCTTCTTCTTCAGAGAACTGATCAGCTGAAAACAAATGCAGAGCAATACCCTTGATATTTATGTAGTACAAAAGGTGAGAACCTCTGATCCTCAGACCTGTGAGACCTGCTTTGTGCTGACACCCCAGAGCAGAAGATACTTCTGCCACTTCATTGTGATGCCTTGTGAAGGCTGCCCTAGAACAGAGATTAGATGGAGCTAAAGAATAAAGTAGGGATTTATTTAGAGGCCTCACATAGATCCACCTTGAGCAGCACAACCCAAAATGGCCACAAAATGGATGACAGGTCACAGAGTCTCACACTTTTTATACGTTTTGGTCCATTTACATATTGGAGCTAATTGTCCAATTACAGCTTTAGCCTGTGAGGTTCCATGCTTCTTGTTTTCTGTCTTTGGTCAATTGTTGTTTATACTCTTGGGCCTGACATCCGGATCAGCTGCTTTTGGGTCCCCAGCTAGAGAAGGAATGGTTTTGTCTCCCTGCTCTGTGAAGAGAGCTTACTATCCCTTAATATGAAGCTCAGACCCACACACTAAAGCAGAACAGAATCTGGAAAATATAAAGGCTAAAACCTGAGGTACCAGCAGCACCATGAAAGAACCAGATGTGCTTGGGGCAAGCAGCTTACAGGGATGTCAGGCTCCCAGATGCTTCCCAGTATTTCACAGCTCACACCACCAAGCCACAGCAAGGCAAACTTGCTCCGGTGGGTGCCAGCAGCTGCCCCTGCTCAGCCTGCCGTGCTGTTGTGGCAGGAGTCAGCTAGATGGTGCTCATGGGGTGGCATGATGAGCAAAGTTCCCTCTGGGATTTCTCTCCGGGCCTCCTCCCCCGCCCATGGCATCCCACACAACCTCAGCACGCTGTCACAATGAAAAGCAGGACCTGCAGGAAGGGGATGGAGGAGGGAGGTGAGAGCAAAGCGCGTCTCGGATGCTGTGTGAGCCCAGATCTTACACAACCACGCTGGCTTTCCAGGGATGGATGGGCTGAAAGGGAGAAACAGGCTGGGGCTGTGTGTGTGAGCCAGCTCATTCACTCCTACCTGGCAGCCTGGAAAGAGCACAGCACTGACAATTCGGGAAGGAACCATGTTGTTGGAGAGATGTGACAATTTGGAAGTTGGTTTTCCTCTGACAAACGGCAATGCTAGCTGTAAGATTTCATCGTGGTCAGATGGAGTGTGTCTTTATGGGTGTTTGAAGTTAGAATTAATTAGCTTTTAGCAGTCTTGTGAAGTTGCCTAGTTTTGCTGGATTAATTGCATATTGCAGAAAGTGATGTAAAGACACACTGTGCTAACTCCCAGTAAATATGAAAAACTCAAAGTGCACGGGATTTATTTGGTGTGGACATATTGTTTTGATCCATTGAGTGACAGAATTCTTATAAATTGTTAAATCTGAAGATTCCACTTGGTCCCTTGGGCTGAGAGTTTGTATGAAAATTTCATTTCAAAATGACAAGCCTATATGTGCACAGGAATGGTTTTCTAAATAAAACCATAGATCATTTTTTATTCATCTAATGTCTAAAATGCCCAGAGGCATAGCTCCATAAAAATTTTAAACTTTAAACAAAAGCTCCTTTTAAGTTGCAGGAAAACAAAACATTCTGAAAGCAACAGTTTGTATTATTTATTGTGATGTTTACTTAGCAAGAGAAGCTGATGAGTTAATTCTCAGTGGAAGCACTGAATTACTTTAGGAACAGAAGCCAAATTAATTAAGGATCATTTCCTATTGATTTCACTGTACTACAGTCCAGACTCAGAGTACCTGCTATACTCCTATACAGGATAAACATAATAAATAATAATATACTTACACCAGTTGCTGCTGTCCTGATGACTTGTAATTTTCAGAGAGGAAACACTTCTAAGACTTTTATGTGAACATAATAAAAGCCAGAATGTCTATTGAAAGACAGAGAACAAGAAAACACGGAAGAGGCACTGTGTACACTCCAGATAAAAGACAATAGTCAAATGAAGAGACAGGTTTAAAAAGCAGACAAAAGTGGAAGTACACACATTTGTATTGGAGTTATCAATAGGAAAATGACAAATTTAATGCCTAAAGCTGGGAATTTTTTAGAGTGCAAAACCTGAATGTATTTGGGACTGGCCAGACTTTTGGCCCAGATTCACCTCACAACTTCATTATGAGCAGAAATCAAGCCCTGGAAATGTCATTATTTAACCACTACCAGCAGCCTGCTGCATGGCCATGAAGAACCAGGGTACAGGTTTTCTCTCTAGGTGTGTATCCTGGCTCCAGGCAAGACAGGGTTAACTTTTGCAGCAGCCAGGAGGGGCAAGGCCAGGACCCTGGGGTTATTCCATATCACCTCACGCCATGGCAGGGGAAGGGTGTTTCCCTGGTTTTGTTGTGTGTGCAGTGGTGTAGTGCCAGATTCCCTGTGGTGACCTGTGGATGGTTTGCCTGTTTGGTACACTCTGGTATTTGGATTGTTGTTGTTGCTGCTTGCTTTCTTATCTCATTGCTGTTTCCAGTGAATTGTTCTTGTCTCAACACGTGATCTCTGCCTTTTTATAGCCCCAGTTCTCCTCTACATCCTGTCTCAGGGAAAGGTGGGGTGGAAGTGAGTGGGCAGCACATGGTCTGGGGTGTTTCAGCGGGAACACTAAGTTGGGAAATACCATTCTTAAATACCATTCACAAGGGTGAACTTATCCATCCTGCAGACAGGCTGGAGCCCCATGTGCCCCCACTGTCAACAGCCTTTCCACCCAAAACAAAACAATGACATCCCTATAGAGTGCTTGCCACAGCACATCTGGTTCTTTCAAGGTGCTGCTGCTGCCTCAGGTTTTGGCTTTTATATTTTTCAGATTCTGTTCTTCTTTAGAGTGTAAGTCTAGGCTCCCTATTAGGGGATGGTGAGCTCTCTTCACAGAATGGATAGACAAAACAATGACTTCTCTGGCTGGGGACCCAAGGACAGCTGATCCAGATCTCAGGCCCAAGAGCATAAACAACGATGGAATGAAGACAGAAAACAAGGATGGGACCTTACAGTCTAAAGCAGTAATTGGACAATTGGCTCCAATATGCTAGTGGACCAAAACTTATAGAAGTGTGACACTCTGTGACCTGTCATCCATTTTGTGGCCTGTTTGGGTTGTGCTGCCCAAGGTGGATCTGTGTGAGGCCTATGTGCCCATGTGCCCTCACTGTCAACAGCCTTTCCACCCAAAGCAAAACAATGAGTTCCATTATCCCAGCTCTTAAAAGAACATAAAATTTGGGGTGAAGTTTTGGCTCGGTTCTCAGGCAAGTTGCACTGCAAGATTACTGAAGGAAGACAGATATGTTGGACCCAGTTTGGAAAATTTAGCAAACAGTACATGCATTACCAGAATCCTCTATGAACTTCAGAAAGTTCAGCATTTCTTTGGTATAACCATGTGCATTTTCAAACAATTCAAATAAAATGGTGTTCGTTGAGGGACAGCTACAGAAACAAGTTGTCTGGCTACAATTTTCAGACCTGCTTTTGTTGAGTTCAGCACCTGGAGCTGTGATATCTCTGCTTCCTCTTAAAGCTAAACTTTGTTTTGGTCTGCTACCTCTCTCCACTCCCCAACTGTTTCCTGCCCTGAAGCCCACACAGCAGTACCAAGTGACCCAGCCTTTTTTGCACTCAATCACTAAAAAGACCACAGGGCCATAAAGATTTTGATTTTTGCTAGAGGCTGTCAGGCTAACTACTAATTACTGTCTTGTACAGCAACTTCTTTTTCAGCTCTCACTGCCTACACGGCCTCACTTTTTTTTTGTTTCACTTAGCCTTAAGAAATGACAAGAAGCACACCCATGAAGTTCAGCCAGATTTACACCTCATGATGCCCATCAATATTGTACAGAACAGCAACAACAGAGGAAATAAAATACTCACCTTTACTTGGACAGTAGGACTGAACAAATCACTTGAGCTGAGGCCCTAAACAAGGCTGCCAGTCATGAAAAGTAATGCATAAAGGTACCAACTTTTAAAAGACCTCTTTATTAGCTAAAGGAGAAGGTGAAATCCTATCTTGTGGTTATAGCAAGGAGAAAAGGAAGCTGAGAGCAGTGCACATAGAGCAGGAGGAGTGCAGAGTGCCTAAAAGCAGAGCACTGACTCACCAGGAGAGCATCCTCCAAGACCTGAGGTCAGGCTCCTCAAGAGGCAGCAGATGAATGAGCAGAGCTCCTAGATCTTCATGGACAGGCATCAGGACTCCCAGGCAGGGCTGCAGGGACTGGGGCTGGCAGTAATAGCGTTCTTTGAAAGCCTTTAGGAAGCTGGAAAAGAAGGAGAGAAAAAGGAAGGTCTGAGAACCTTTGACTTCTGCCCATTAAGCTCAGACTCTTTGAGCTTAGACTCAGCAGGAGGACAGGAGTTAACCATAGAAATGGCCTTTACATGTCTTCTGCAGGTTACATTTTGGGTTTGCTTAGATAGAGGATGGACTCAAATGAGTGAGGTCATTTTTTGGCCTCAGGAACAAAAGGAATCCATGAAGTGACCAAATCTAGTTTAAAAAAGAAGAAAAAAAGAGAGCATTTTAAAATTTTAGCCAATTATTTAAAATAAGACACAATGTGAAAATAATTATTCCAGATCTGAGAGTGTGTGTACTAAATGTGAACATGAGGTAGAAGGAGCTGGGTTTTCCAGCCTGGAGAAGTGAAGGCTGAAGGGACACAACTTTTGTCTTCAGCTATCTTTAGGGGTTGTAGATAAGGGAGCCAGACTTCTCTGCATCTCACGCTGAGAGGATGAGAGGTAATGACTACAATGGAGCAAGGGAAGCTATAAGGGATGCAGAGAAAGATGCTCCTCACCATCAAGTTGGTCCACTGAAGCAAGTGCCTCAAGAGGCTGGAGGAACTCTGTCCATGGAGATTTGCAAAAAGCTTGACATTTACTACAGTGTGCAGCTTGTGAGTCACCATAAAAACCTCAAATTGAAGTTGAGACAATTTATGGAGGAAGGCTGTAGAAATGTGTTCTATTTCTGCTGCCACTGACATATTTGTCCCCCATCCTCCTCTGTTTCTTTTTATCATACTGGAGGCTGCCATGGATGCATCAGTGCAACTGCAAATGCAGACACTCCTCAATCCAGTTACACAAATTAAATGTTTTCTATATTTCAGCCTATTTTGGGGGTTCAGTGCATGCTGAAGAGCTGGGAAAAGTACATTTCTAATGCACTGGTTTGCAGGATATAAGGTGCCTGACCTCCAGGTCATACACACAGGTCTAGGAACAACTAGATTCAGGGACACAGACTGCTGCAGTTTATTTTTTGTTGTTGTTGTTGTTGTTCTTTCCTGCTGGCAATAAATAGAAGCCCCAAAAGATATAATTTTTGATAGACACAGCAGGAACTCACTTCACTGAAAGCAAGACTGGAACCTTACCCACTGACACGCAATTATTGAACTCCCTTCATGCCCCCATGCACCATCTGCACTGCACAGGGGGAGCACAGCACCACTGTGAAAATGCTCTGATATGCAGGTGGCCATGGCTGAAACAAGGGACAGAATCCAGGGATAATTCTCAGTGCAGGAGGTGAAGTGTGCACAGCAAGTGCTGATTGCTTGCTGGGGTGGCCCACCTGCAAAATAATCCATGGCTAGGGCAGCACCCTCCCCTCCATCCAGCTCATTCTGCAGTGTTTGCAAAGAAAAATCTCATGGGTGTAAAGTCCAGGTCAGGAAGGCAAGTAAAAGGGGGAGAAGGGAAAAAAAAAAAAAAAAAAAAAAGAGAATGTCAGCTTCTGTGCAGTGTAAACTCAGAGTGATGATTATTTTTATTACTATTATTTTTATTACTATTAACTTGTTAACTGTGTCAATAAGACAAAGTAAACAAGCACAACAATCACAACAGTCTATAAATTTAGTGCACAAACAGCAGTTACACAAGGTTGCTTAATAATTCATTTTAGTCAGCTTCAGAGTAACTTCTAACAGAAATAAATAACAGGAGACCATGAAAAAAAATCTAAAACCCAAAACACTGCTGTGTGAGCTGTGAACTCTTGTTCCTGTGGAGTCTTTAATGTTTTGGAACATGATATGCATTATAAGGTTTTCCATACTTTTGTTTTGTTTTACATGTGTTCCTGTCCAACTGAATTTCTGTCAAAGCAAAGCCTCAAGTTTTTGTGGGCGAAAAATCCTCTTGGTAGCAAGAAGAGGACAATGGGACTGCAGAGAAGTTGGCACGTGCAGGGTAGGCTGCAGCCAGGACACATCCAATCTGCTGGGCATGTGTGCCTGATGAGATTGGACCCTGGCATGGGCACTTCAGACCCTGGGCATGGGGAACCTCTCTGCAAGTTCCATCAGCACCTCCCCAGTCCATGGGCAAAGCCAGAACGTTCACACAAGGGCTCAATCACCTCACACCTCGCCTGTGCTGCTGCTGACTGTACAAATGCCCTCAGTATTTCCTTTCCTTTTCCATTTTATACACTTGTCCATGTCCTAGAAAATAAGGCAAGGACAAAAGTTAGGAAATTCTGATGCATTTTCTTCTTTGAACGCTCACCATAACCACACCTTTCATCCTCACAGCAAATCACATCACAGTCAGGCTTTGTAATTTTTGATGAAAAAAGATGCAAATTTTAAATCACTTAGAATTGTTTCAACCTTTCCAACAGTACCTTCTGAGTGCAAAGTAGCTGTACAGCATCACATAATTTATCTGCTATTGTACTCTATCCAGTGGTGCTTGTTCAGAACATAGATTACTACCCAAAGACAAGGGGAAATAAATAACAAATGAAAGAAAAAATGATAGTGTGAGGGGTTGGTTTCCTTACCCCTCAGAGTTCAATTGTTGGTGGTTATTGATTTAATTTCACAGCACAGGCCCACATGGAAAAAGGATAGCATAGTATAATATACGCATAACAAGGGAAATTATGGAAAAATAAGGATGTGGTTTTCTTAAACTAATTTTATCTTGTTACTATAACATTCCCCACATTGATCCTTTGCATTTATTAACAAATAGCAAAATATATTTTTATAAGAGGGAGGAAAAGAAAAAATTTGAAATTTTAACACCACAAATGGCTGAAAAGTTTCTTATGAAACTTCACAAGAAAACTATTCAACTAACCCTTCCTCTTAGGAGTTTTTGCTTTCCATGGAAGAGAGTGGATATTTTTCTAATCTAAAATATATAAAGATGGGAAGATGAAAATAAAAAAAGGCTATGCAAAAAATGAAAAGGATTTTTGAAACATAAGTTATTGCAATACCTCTTAGAAGTTATATTTCAGATAGTTCATATTTCTTTTCTATCTATACCCCTGCAGTGAGTTTCCCAGTGGAACACTACATCCCATCACACATGGGAGTTTGTGGTGGCTCCCTGGCAAGAGCTCCAGTCAGACTCCTGTGGTTCAAGGGAAAATAATGAACCACACACCAGAGCTATAACACTTCAATGTACTGTGGAAAGCTTCCAAGGCTCAAATTTTGCTTAGTGCTACTTTATTTTTTCTTAAATAAAAGCATTTTCCAACCATAGTAGGTGTACCGAGCCTGAGTCTGTCCTGCTTGTTTTTTTTTCCTATTTCTTTGGAAGTGAGGAACCCTGCAGCACAGGTGGGAAATAGGACCCATACCTGGAAAAGACAGGGAAATTTCCGAGCCAAAACCCTGCCACAGAGCAGTGCCCTGTTTGGTCTGCCAGGGATCAGCAGCTCCCCAGAGTTTAGCAGCATTGTCTTCCTGGCTCCCACAACAGCTGGGTTTGGCTTGGATCCTAAAGGTTTATGTCAACATCAATTTCCAGGTTTTGAAAGATGTGCTCTTTCAAGCAAAAAAAAGATGGTTTAGAAACCACTGTCGTGCCTCAACATAGAAAATTTTACAAGCTAATAAGTTTAATTTAAGGTATGGCCCAGGTTTTTCAGTTTTTATTTAAGTTGTCCATAGACCCTCCCCCTAGAAGAAGAGGGACCAAAGACCCCACAGCATCTTTTGCAAAACACTTCAAGCCTGATTTGGAAACTGTGAAACTCTGGCACTCCAAGTAAACACTGCCATATTTTTGGAATGTTTTCCCATCCAAATTCAGTAGTACAGCATGAACTTCCCTCAAATAACAACACAGCTCCCCCAGGGTGTAGATAATACACGTAATCACCACAGTCTCTGCCTGTTCTAGTTAACACTTCTTAACAACAGATGTAATCTTCAGTGAGACCCAGCTTTTACAAATTGCTGCTAATATGAATCACGCTTAACTTGTCCAAGTATCTCTTCTAAAAAGCTTATGTTTTCCCTAGGGGTATTTAAATTAGGAATCCTTAGCTGCTAATTGAATATGAACTTGGATAACTGAGCAGGTCATCCTGTTTCTGTAACAGGGGATGAAGGACTGCTCTGACCAGAGTGGGTGAGGTGAATATGTATGATTTACATTGAATAAAAAACTTTGTGATACAGTGAAGGTTTGAAGGGTACAACTGCAACTGGTCTTGGGTGAAGAGCATCAGGTGATGCTTTCAGATCTTTGCCAGCACTTCAAGGTCACTGCCACAGAATGAATTCTGTCACTGCATTCATTTTCATTGTTTAAGTGTCTGGCAAATTAGGAAGGACTTCAGTTCAAGAATTTTTTTTAAATTCACTAAGTATATGCTACGTTCAAACATCATTAAGACAGTAAAATGATCTGACAAAAGAGAGGGATTTTTGACAGGATATATTGCCTGTTGCAAAAGCTTTCAGAACAAAAGCAGGCTCACTGCTTTTAGAGCACCAAATCACTGTCACATGTCAGTGCAGGTATTGAATTTGGTCCAAAATTTTAGAACTCTTCGAAAGCAACAGACCTTTACATCTCCTAAAGATTTTGCAGACAGTTCAAAATTGTACTTTGGTATTTTTATACAATGATAATGGTTCAAAAAGTCATTTAGCACTGTTTATTGCTTTTTATTTAGGTGTAGTAACATTAGAAATATATATATATATATTTTAGGAGACATAATGCTGTCAGAGATTAATTAATCAGCATGTGAAAGTGCATTGAAACAAAAGCTGTGAGTACATTTATCGAGTTAAGGATGAATATTGCCAAAATGGCTCAAATAGAGAGTGGGAAAGTGGAACAGTAGGGAAGAGAAATCAAACCATCACTGATCCCATAAATGCAGAAAAAGGACAGATAACAAACACGATATTAACTTAAAACTCTTAATGTTCCATTTTATTCTGTGTGTGTTAAATGATAGCTTTGCTGCAAAAAGCAAATTTCTCTTTAAACACAGGGATAACTGTGAGTGCACACTGGGGAATATTGAGATTGTGCTTGTAGCACAATATACATTCCATTTCCACCCAGTTCAACCTAAACCCCTCCCTGCTGCTCATCACCACCAGTCTTCCTTAAAAGAGAAACTAGAATTTTTTCAGATATATTGATAGATTTCCCTTTTACCTTTCTTTTTGTGACATGCACATCCATGGTAATTGTGGATTTTCAGGATATCTTTTTGAGTTTTCACCTGAATGGCAGGACACCACAATCAAGAGTGGTAATTATGGTATTTCTTCATGTATGTGAGATAAGAGGTGGAAGACTTCACACAAGCTACAGATGTGGTTCCTTCACAAACCCTTACCAAAATGTGATCCTGTGGTGGAACAGGGTAGGTTTGGCAGGGGGAGAATTACAGGGGTTCAAAGGTACAGAAGGAGGAGAATGAGGCAAGCAGGGCTCAGCCTTTCAACTCCAGCGCCTCCACAGCAGACAGAGCAAAGACCCTTGCAAAGATCAACACTTTCAGGTAGAAAAGGGGCATCTTTTACTGTGGGCTTGAATGCCTTATATCACAGTGGCTTTCTGAGCTGCTTTCTGTTCAGCCAACTTTTATTACAAAACAGGCAAAAAAGGATTCACCTTGCAAGAGGTGAAGTAAAAAGGAAAACATGAGGCAACATAAAACAAGATCTGTCCTCAAAAAGGCTATCTTTGCTTTTAAAGCTGCTCTGTTCTCCTTGGGGGTTTTGTAAAACAAGACCTGGAGAATGCAAATATTTCCAGTAATGCTTGCTTGAAGGGACAGTGCTTTGGCAACACAAAGTCTGCCCCAGCACCCTGGCTGTTCTGCACTGCCCCAGCTCAGGGTCCCACTCTGCTGGTACATTAAGCCTCCTGGCTCAGTCAGCAGAAGGAATTGGGCAGATTAGGGTGAAAATAGCTTTGGGATTTTTTTTCCTTTGGGAAAAAGAGCCTGGAAGAGGGGAAAAGTGAAAGCTGTGAGCTTACAACAATGCATGATTTGCGTCTCGTGGGCCACTGTCCCAAGGCCTAGACCTAACTAGGCCATGAGGGACTGGACAGGGAACAAATCAGATTTCTGTTTGGCAGACAAGAGGCAAAATGAAAACACACTTTAAAAATACATTTTATAAAACTATAGACTATCAGGTTGAAAGAGACCTCAAGGATCATCTGGTCAAACCTTTCTTGGCATGGTGTAGACAAGATGGCTCAACACCCTGTCCAGCACTCAAATGTTCAACACTGGGGAATCTACCACTTCCCTAGGGAGATTATTATTCCTGATCTCATCGGGAAAATTTATCCTCATTTCCAAGCAGAATCCTCTGGAGTAACTTGTACCCACTGCCCCTCATCTCTCTCTGTAAAAAGGGAGCTTCCACTTTCTCTGTAGCCACCCTGTAGATACTGGAATATGGTGGCATTGGAACCTTTGGGTCTTTTGAACTTCTCTATCAAAAAACCCCAACCTTTTGTAGAAAGACTGACCTCTTCTCGGCAGAATTCTGTGTTGAATACACAAACACAAGAATAGATACATGCATGATATCTGTGCCCATTCCCCAGTCATGAAGGGCAGCACATATGGGACAACTTTGCACAAGTGGAAGAAAAGGAGAGCAAAAGACCATATTTCCTCAATTTCCTCATAGAAGTCACTTGCTTCTATCAATACAGTAGCTAGTTAAAATCCATTTATTTTTTTTTTCCCTGATACAGGCAATACAGATTCCCATGATGCAGCTTCTCCTCGCCCTCTCAGAAGAGTTTTTCCTTCATAGACTGATCATTTATGATGGGTCAATGTGGTAACTTTTTTCTTTTTTAATCCAAATATATATAGCAAAAAAGAGAAATATTTTCTCTTACTGATTTCCAACTCATCAGCAATTAAAAACCATGAAGCTTCCAGGAACTGAGGGTGGGGAAGGGAAATCTGCAGCCTTGTGTCACCTGTGAGAGCAGACCATAATCCTCCTACATTTGGTAACCTTGCAGACACAGAGAACTGCAGAAGGTAGCAATTTTCACTCATCTAGAAGCTTTCTCACTGTGCATAACCCTCAGTCATACATATCCTTGAATGCTGTTTCCAGCCACTCTATTAATAAGTTATTTAGTGTAGGCATGACTCTTAATTCTGCATCATACTGAGGTTGCCCAACACTCTCCATTTTGGATGTGCTTTCAGCTGCCAGTGGCTTTGCCAAACTTGTGTTCTATGCCACTGTCTGCCTCATGTTAATTAGCTCTGTAGAGTACAAACACAACACACCCTGCACCCATAGAGCTTTGCCCAGATTAGAAGAAATTGTAAATGATGAATTGAAAAAAAAATCAGTTATCCATGCCATGCTTTGATGAGGGGATCTGAAATATTTTTCTGTGTTCAAAATGCTGTCTATTCTCTATTAGTAAAAATCTGTACCACATCAACCACCTTAAAAGATTTTGTGTGTTTTTCCCTTACCCTCCCTATCAAGATGCTTATTCTTAAGCTATTTACAGTTTATCACCTCAAGTCCCAGGGCTACTGAGGCTGAGGGCACAGGATTGGCAGGGGAGATTTCATCTTCTGCTCAGGTTTCTGCTCGACTGGGGCAGTGGGAAGCAAGGAAAACAGAGAGATCCCCCTGTCAGCAGTACCAAAACAGATGGGCAGGGACTGTTAATGGGGACACAGGCTTGCTCTCCCATCTAGCTCTCCCAACATCCCCCCCTCTCTGCCCAGATGCCTCTGTTAGATGCATTCCTGTGGAAAGCACTTGCATTTGGGAAGCTTTTTTGTTGCTTAAATGCTGGGGGTGGATTATAAAGAGGGGAGGACTGGTTAGAGTGTTTTGAGGTGTGGGAAGAAGGAAGTTGCTAAGAGAAAAGACTAATTTGGGCTCCTAAATGTCTCATTACTTGCTCATGCATATTCCTAGTCCAAGGTTGAGAAAGAAATCACTACATATCCAGCCCTGACAGCAACTTAAACCCTGGATTCTACATTCTTTCTCTCTCAGTGAGGAGGCAGGAGACCTCAGGCTGTAACTTCAGTTATGCACCCACTTGTTGGGAAGGATGCTCCTGCATGTGCTCACATTTCTGGTTATGGATGCACAGGAATAAGCAGATAATTTTTATGTCCTTTACCTTCTCAGGACAAATGAGCACAGCTAAAAACTGCCAGAGCCTTGAGTGCAACATTTAGTACTTAGACAGCACATCTGAAAGAATATGGTGTATAGAGAAAGAGAAAAGACACAACTTGCTCAAAGAAATAACATTCTTCATTTCCCTCCCACCTCCCCCTTAGTCATCTGCTTCATGGAGCAACTGAGTGAAAAATCATGATCCAGAGGGTAAGGCTGGCTAAGAGAGGCTCCCAGGTCCACTGCAGGACTGCTATGCTTCAAAACATAGCTCTTGCTCAGCACTGACAGCTGAACCCTCATCTTTGTAATCTATGGCTTGGCTGTGGAGTTCTCTGCTCTAATTATTCTGCATTTGTCTCTCCTCCCTGCCTGGAACAGGTTTTCAAAGGCCCAAGACCACTGGAATGAGGAAGATTTATGGAGTCAGTCAATGCTGGCTGCATTCTGCAGAACTTTGAATAAGATCCAAAAGACTATTTGAACCTTTGGAGGGAAGTTTCCCTCTGATTCGAGCATTATTCACTTCCTGGTGCGCTGAAGTTGAAGGATTAAGCAACTTTTGCCAAATATAGAATGCATCACACCCAATCACACACACACACACTGCTGCCTTCTTTAAGTGAAGCATCTGAGGAGGAAAATGAGATTACAAATTTAGAAGCATAATGAGATCAAGTTAAATTCACACCATTTACCCGCCTAGGCACAATCTATGTCATTAGAAAAGATTAATTTTTTCGTTGCAATTTCTAATCTCATTATACCTTTTCTCACAAGGATGATTTATCAGAATTTCAATACTTAATGCCATACATTTTGTATGTTCACTTGGCTTCTCCAGTATTTTATATTTTCATTAGCTGGTATCCACTCATTCATGCCATACCACTCAGCACGGCTATAAATAGAGAGACCAACCAACCAAATCACACAATATTGAAAAGGTCAAAGTAGTATATTACATCACTATAACTTAGAGAATACTATTTACAAGGTATTAAAACTTTGACTCCGTATTTATGTGACAACAAAAGTAGAGAAAATAGGAGGCACTGTGAAATGATCACATCATTACCAGACATCCTTGGGAAACTGAGGGATTATAAACCCCTCAACATTACTATCTTTACAGCCTAATATAAATCCATGTTATTCTTTAGGTACTGTATATCTTATGCTAAGATAGTGGTCTCTTCACTACCACATTTTATGTTTTTAAATACAAGTATTTTAAAAGCTCCTAAGGAATACTTATAAGGTTATGGTTTTTTTAGGCAGAAACCTCTTTTAACTAACTTGTAGAGAATTAAGCCAGAAAATAAAAATAAAAATTTGTGAAATTTAAGATAAGGATTATTACTGACTCCTTTTCTCCACAAAGACAATAAGAGAATTATGGCCTTTCTCTCAAAGTCTATGGAAAGGACCTGTTGGAGTTCAGTGGCTGTGTCACCATAAAGTACTTTTAGAGTGACTGTGAGCACAGGCTGTTGTGCAGTACATCCACCACCCTGTTCCCTCTAAAGACACCCTTGTCTGCATGGTGAAATGTGTATCCCAACTCCTTCCCCCCAGCTCAGGATTCCTAAGAGATCAAGTACACATTGCAGAAACACCTGAAAATCCACAGTTACCTTCCCAGCTTCAGTCAGGTTGCTGATGAGTGCCTTGCATCACTGCCCCTGCATCCAGTGGTGCTTGATCCTGCAGAAGTTTTTGGCTCACATGAAATTTTCTTTGCTGAATCAGCTGTAGACACGAGGTTTTGCCCAAAGAACAAAAATACAGCTAGGATGGGCAAGGATAGAAGAACTGTCCCAGACACAGCAGTCATGGCCCACATGACAATACTCACAGCTTTAAAGAGCCACACAGCAAAAGTGGATGTTTTTAAAACTGGGGAAAAAATTAAAATTGAATGAGCAGTGTTAAAGGGACAAAGAGAGACAGTATCAGCTGGGCTTTTTGAGATAACTACACAAGAACTAAGCTTAGTACTCAACCCACAGGGCACTTTCAGTATGTTCCAGGCCACCCTGAACTCCTGGGCAAGTTCAGGTGTCCACAATGCAACATGCTGTGGAAGAGGTACTGGATGCTGCTGTGCTTTGTCCCACTATAGACAGGGGACAATTTGTATTTATCCAGCAGATGTTTGATTAGATCCTGGCATTATACAGCACTGTAGGTTTGGAGAATCAATAATGATGCCATTACAGGGGACTTGCAATTAACTTGAGAGATAACTGAGAAGTAAGCTCAGCTAATATTAAAACAACAGCCATCAGTGACCTAATTTCTATCTTCTGAGCCTCACTGTCTTCTATGAGAGAACACAAAATTCCCAGTGAGGGAGAGGGGATGCCAGGATAACTCCTTGAGGACTACTCACAGTTTCCAGTTTGAACCACCACAGTTGCAACGACGCATGGCCAGATTTCCTGATGCAGAGCTGGAGCTGATCTGGCACATCTCCCACTCTCCCACTGAGTCCCTGTTAAGAGATCAGAGAGGTTGAGCTGCAGCAAAGCTGCAGAGTCTGCCGGCAGCACAGCTGAATAGCCACATTCACCTGCTGATGCTGCTTAGGTGCTTATAGGGCAAAATGAGCCTGCAGTTTATATTTTTCATACATGAGACTTGGTGAGCTTTTTCTGGTGGGGTGGGTTGTTTGTGGTTTGATGCCATTTGTGGGTTGGTTTCTTTTTTCTAGAAAAGCACCTGATAAGACTTTGCTTAAGGCCTTGTCTACATAAAAATGATGTCCTAGTTGAAATGATGAAGCCTCCTCTCCTGTCAGTGACACCTCCAATACAGATGCTATTATTTAAATAGCAAGGTTGTGCACACACTTTTAAATAGTGCACTGAGGAAGGGAATATACCCTACCTGTGTAACACAATTTTCAGATTAGAAAAACTAAGGCTTTACTCTTACAAATGACAGAGTCCATAGGTAAAAAAGCAAATCATTTGCCACGAAGGAGACTTAAAAATAAAAAAAACCTGACAAAAATAAAAAGCAACACCAGGCTTTTTCTTTGCCAGCAAAGGGTACCAAGGAAAGAGCAAGAGAGAAATGTGAAGCATCTTCTGGCTGATCCATGCCTTCTGAAGATTCCCACCCTTGGCATAGGTCAGGCAGGGCTCTGGGCTCTCTGGAGTTTGGCTGGAGGGATGCAGAGCATCCTTTGGAGGATGGCTGGGAGGATGCAGAGCACGCCTTATGGGATTTCACTTTGAATCCTGCAGCATATGGAAATTGGTCTGCGAGAAAAATGAGAAATATTTAGAAACAGTTGGAAAGGCTGTCATTGAAATTTATCCTGGCTATGTCTAAACATGGAAAAGGACAACAGAAACCAATGTTAACTTCAGAAAAAATGTAAAGAGAACTGACTTTGCAACAAGCAGAAGGCTTATTTCTTTTTAAGTATAAACAATCTGGTGAGGAGGAAGAAAGGCAGAACTACAAAAATAAGCCAAGGCAAGTAAAAAATAATGAGGGTAAAAATTAATAATACTCTGCATCAGTTCGCAGATTTTTTTTTTTTTCTTGTACAGCACTCTCCAAATATAACTTTAAGGGAGAAACCAGACAAAACATTTCTGTTCTGAACTATTACAGTGGAAAGTGGCTTAAAAGGAAATTGTGCTGGGGGAAGGGGATAGCTTCCAGTTGTGATCAAGCCTTTTAGACCCCTTCCTTGGGAGACTAATCTTTCTACACTCCTTAAACAGGCAATGGCAAAAGACACCAGCCCCCACAGGACAGTTCAATACCCCAAAATGCAGTGACATGGACACCTCTGTACAGCAAAGACAAAGGCTGTAATAATAAATCCCAAAACTTGGACCTTTTTCTTCAAGCTTTACCCGTTTGGAGGCCTGAGCTGAATTACAGCTGAACATTGATGCCCATTGATGACACAGAACCCTTGTTTGACCCTTCCCATTTTTCTGCCCTCTAGGTGCATCACTGTGCATTAAACCCCAGACTTCCCACTTGCCTTTGGTTTTGTTTCTTTTCTCCTCCCCTCAGCTCTGTAATGGTTTTTCCCCTTCTGTGCCATGGGCAGTCACAGGCAATGGGAGATTCAAGGATGCAAGCTGGCAAAAGTGCAAAGCACCCCCTTCTGAATACAGATTTCCTCTCCCACCCAGGTTTTGTACTAGGACAGGTCCCAGCCATAGGAAGCAACTCTTTCTCCAGAAGAATAATGCCTGCAACAGCATCTTCCCTTATGCAGTGTCTCTAGTTCCAAGACAGAAATTTTCTCCCCAGGGAACTTGCAAAAAATATATTATAAAGACAGTAGGAAAAAATTGTGTGGAAGCAGTCTAACAAAATGTTTTGAAATACCAAGACTAACAATGACTGTAAATAAGGCTAAGGACAGAAGTAGAGAATGTAATTTCTTTTAATGTGAGCACCATAGCATTTACCACTTCCCATAGCTGCCAAGCAGAGAAGATTATCTAGATTTTCAAGTGACTTTATCTATGACAAATTGACTGAATGGATTGACAAAAATAATGAAAGATGCTGAATGTGAAGCATATTTAGTACAGAAGCACCATGACAGATAATGCTGTAATTACTGTATGCAGTTGCTGAATCTAACAATATAAATTCAATGCAAAGCATGAATTTCTTTCTCACAGCTTTAGAGAATCAGAACAACCTAAATTTCCCTCTATTTCTTTCAAAAAGAAAGTTAATTTTAAAAGTATGTATGCATATAAATTCCAGAAAAATTATAGGATTCTTCCGCTTTCCTTTCTTCCCACACTGTATCTGAGAACACCAATTTTTTTTCATTTGTTTCACTTTCCCTTGTAGGGCTCTGACAGAGATGCAATTTTCTTTAGGAGACCAACTTATTCTAAGCCTATTACCTAATAACTTTGCATTGTGCAGCTACCTGGAAAGGACTAAACAGAAAAACCACCATGCTCATATTTGCAGAAATAAATAAGTGATCCTTTACTTAACACACATCCATGATTTTCAGCTGACAATTTATGTTCAGATGCTAAATTTCAAATTCACTGGTTACTCATAATCCTTTCCAACAGATGACAGGAACCACATCACATCCTGTGTTTTTCCTCCTTCTGCAATACACAATTTCTGTATGTGACAGCAAGCAGTGGGTAAACTGCAGTTTCATTTTGGTAAAAATTTCTCAATAAAACTTAGTTGCCCACACATTTCTGCAAAAAATTCATTGAAGAATTTGGATTAATAACATATTGACTTGCTGATAATATATGGCATGGTTTAGGAATTCCTGGTCGAAAATAAAAATAAAAATCAGAAATAACCACTGAATAATGCATATTTTATTTAGTGTATTACATCAATTTCTCAAATCTTCCTGACTCATAATAGAGCAAGCACACACAGTGATGTGGAAATGTGGCATTTCCTGGCCTTCATTGCAGCACCTGAAGCACATCCTGAGTTAGGCTATTCCATGGCAAATGGGAAAAAAAATCCACCTGACCTAGCAGGAAAACACCAAATTTGGACTGATAATCCAAATTATCAGCAGCATATCTGTGTAGCAGCACATGAGCCAAACTGGAGAGGGAAAAGGAAAAGAGGTGGAACCCAGTTAAGGTACAAGTGAAACTCTTCATGGCCAAGGCAAGCGCAACCAATGATAACTCCAATAATTTTTCACAATTTGTACAGGGAACATTTAAATAATTTTATGGTGTTTCCCTCCCATCATTCTCATTCCTCCCTTCCTCCACTTTCAGGTTGTCTCAGACCACACTTTTTGTTTGTTTGTTAAGGTCAGTTGTGACACAATTTCCTTTACACATGATTGAGGCCACAATGAACACCATGCACTAAAATATGAAACAATAACCTGTTCCCTATAAATATCTCAACCAGCTAGCGCCAGGAAAGCAAGGAAGAACTCTTCTAATTTGGTATGTGGCAAAGTGACATTTTTTTCTCTTTCTTTAGGTAAAATTTACTTGTTATTAACATGAAATCCATCTGCTACAACATCTTACATGACCCAGAATTGCATAGAGTGCACCATAATCCATGAAAGGACACCATGAATATAGAGAAACACAAGTAGACATAAAAAAGGTCAACATTTAACCCTGGATTTTAGCCCTTACCATATTTTTGGTCTTTCAGCAACTAAATTCTTTGGCACTAGCAACAGCAAGCAATTTTTGGCTAAAACCAAAAATTCCACCTGTAAATTAGTGGCCCATTATTTTCAAGTGCCTAAAAGGGATTCAGAACCACCCATGGGAGTAGACATACTCAATGCATAAAACCTCTTTTGTCTGGAAAAAAATGGGTAATTGCCAAAGTTAGCAGCTGATCTACTTGACCACATATGTAGAAGGTTATAGTGCATGATCTGTATGGATATTGGAGGAAATAAATTATTATTTCAAGATTTTTAATATTCAAAAGCAAAAACAATAAAAATATTTTTTAAAAGTCTGTCCTTACCTCCTGCACTCAAACCTTCCATATATTGAAATTTTGTGCTGTAAAGTTTTTGCTCCTGTAAGAATAATATTTAGGGAAGGAAGATGACATTGTCCATGTAGTAGGAGGAAAATAAAAAGCACTGTTAGGAGCTTGGCAGCAATATGTACATACATATTTCCTTTTAATGGCAAATACTTATCGGATCTACCAGTCATACACACATATCTCAGTAGGTATGGCTGCATTTCCCTCTTGATTTTGCTATCAAAGTGCTTATTTAGCACATTTATATGCCTCTCAGAAATATACACAGAGAAGCAAAAGGTCTTTTTGATCAGATGGGAGGTTCCTTTGCAAGGCATTTTTGCCCATTTATCTAAAAGCCATATACAAACTGTCTCAAGATGTTCCCAAATTGCTTTCTTTGCTTGTTTTTCTGAATTCCTGTTAGTTCCTGTTTAACTGCACATCTGGCTGTTGTCATTTACACACCTTGCACACTGCAGGGTCCTGCAGGACATATCCTTATTGCTGACATATTTTTGTGAAGGGAATCCTTGCAATCAGCTGTCCAACATTTGACCTCAGGGCATAGAATGAGGGATCTGTTATTATGACCAAGGAAATCAAAGCTGTTCCTCCATAATGTTCTGGGAGGGGAGAGGTGAAGGGGGAAAGAAGCACAAACCCCCAAATCTCTAAGAGCATAATGAAAAGAAAAATAAATCCTTTCTAAAGGCCTGAGGTTGAAAATCACTGAGTTCCAAAATCCCAGAGGCCAAGGGAAGTTGAAAGCATTTGACATCCCTTTGGCCTGGTCTTTTTACTTCAGTACAGTCCTCAAATCTTATTATTTGCAGCATGTATTTTCTAGCACATAGCAGAAAATGGTGCTAATTGCAACATTAGTATTTTGGAGTTGGCAGTAGTAACCACCGCTAACTGATAAAAACAAATTAGAGACAAACTTCAGAGCCTATTAACTCACCACTTCCACTTGCAGCTTGTTCAAGACAGAAAACAACTCAGCCTGCTGCAACACACTCCACAAGAGCTACAGAAGTGAATTGAAGGCAAATAGATGATTTAGGAAAAAAAAAAGTTTACTCCCTGTTTAGTTTTCTGAGCTCACACTCTGGCTGTGCTGAACAACCAGGCTTTGCCTTCTGCTGTGGAAGGGGAACATCACCAAAGCCAACAGAATCTCTGCCACTTGCAAAGAAAAGGTCAGTGTTACAAACCCAAATTAAAACCCAGTCTAAAACGTTTTGTCTGTTTCAAAGCAGGCTGGGACTCATTTATGGTGAAACTTAGTAGGAATAAAACACCTCTTCCCTTGCCAAGAAAGACTAACAATACATGCTACATAAATAGTAGTGGTTCACAAATAACTTAGTATATATTTAATTAAAGTATCTACATAAAAGCAAATAACATCTCTGTGCTGTGTAAAGTATTAAGGCAGTTAAAGAAATCCTTTCAGAGGACATAGCTGATTTATTAATTATCAGGCTTGTTTTATGGTTTCATGCAGAAGTCACAACTCAGAGCATATCCAACCACCTCTTTCCAAACTACTCTACCAGGAATGTTCCCTGTAAGTGCTGTGGAAATGTGCTCAGGACCCTCAATTCACAATTTCAGAGGCTTTTCTGAGGCACTACCCCACCCCTCAATGTGTAGGATTTATGTATCCAAACATAACAATATCCTAATGCCTTGCATGCCCACTCTGAAAATCCCTTCTAGAAGTCCCCCACTTGTGAAATCATCATCAAGCTTTATGTGAAGTTAAAGAAAGCAATAACCAATCTATAAACAAGAGTGTGCATGTAATATTTCTCATTGTATGGCAATGTTTTACAAAACAAATCACACGAAAAAAGTCTGAAGACTAAAGTCAGGAAGATGCTGCAATATTTGGGCAACCAGCAAAAACTGGCTTGGTGTTTTTAAAGGGACAGAGAAAGAGACTTTCATCTCACACATGATTTCATTTTATGCAATCACAGTGGGAGAAAAGGAAGTGGCAATTACTTTTCAACTGATCTTTCCATCTAGGCTAGACAAAAATGCAGATTTAATGTAGCTACTGCACACACAGAAACAGAGAGGAGGCATTTCTACAAACTCCCAGCCTGTGCTGCTGTGGGCAAGCTGAGGCCACAGCAAGACTCTCTGAATTAGTGAAGGGAGTTAATCATTTTTGTACACAGTTAAAATAATGCAAAAGTATTAAATCTCTCTGTGAACCTTTGCCATCCATTGCCTGGAACCTGTTTGTATCCCTGGAACCTCTCTAAGGTTTAATTGTTACAATAAAGGCGATTCTTCATCAAAAGAACAAAACAAGATAGTCACTTTTCTGTGAGAAGGACAGTTAATAAAATGAAAGAGGTGGATCTCTGCTTTGGTGCTGACCAGGGAAGAGAGCTAACAAATGGATGGAAGACTGTGCAGCTCTAGGGTGAAAGAAAAGCATCTCTGCCCATCTCCACAGAGCAGCTGCATGTGGCAGAAAAGCAGCTGTGCTCAAGAGGCACCACCCAAAGAGATGCTCCAAGTTTGGGCGAACAACTGAGCAGTGGTAAGAAGGTATAAAAAAAAACTCAAGATGTTCTTATTCCTAGACTTTCTACACTATTAATGCTATGCTTTAAAACTTTTCTTATTTATAAACTTCCAGTGGTTTTGTCTGGCATCCTTAGCTGAGCTACAAAACTTCTGTGAAATCTTCCTCACATCTCAGCCCCAACCTGTGCCTGCCACAGCATCTCTAACTCAGGTTTTCTTTACTGCTGACTACAGAATTATTCTCCCAGCACTGTCACTGCTTACAGATATCTTTGTTTAACTTGAATATTCCTTAGCATCTGCCAGCATTTTCCCCTAGCTAAATTCCTACTAAACGTATTTTACTTCTCTAAGCCTCATCAGCTATTGCACTAAATGCATTCCTCCAAGAGAAAAAAATCTCCACCTGTCTTTAATAGGTGTATCAATAAAAGGAGGATTAGAAATCTGCACTTTTGGGCTGTTAAACAAACTCTTTTCTGCCTCCATTTATTCTACCATAAAATGCTTAAAATATTCACTACAATATCTCAAAGAACAGTTAAAAAGCTTAATGCCATTAATTCAATACTACTGATTCTGTCTTGCTATGGAGAATATATATGACCTTCCATAGCAGGTCAATATATATTTATAAGATTTATAGTTTATGGTTTGTAGTCATTAGTATAACATTATTTGCAAAGTTAATACACCAGCCCTACGGAGCAGAAGGTAGTATCTGCATTATAGGCAAGATTATATTCTTACTTGCTAGCTATTCCTTTAAATTAAGTCTGTAACACTTATTTTCTCTTGCAGGGCAGTATTATTAATAAATATGTACTGCCAGTAAGCTTTAATTTATCTAAAAGCCCACTGTTTTAAAGAACTTCTATGGAATAAAATTAATCCTTTTTTTTTTTTTTAATACATATTACAGAATCTTTTTCTTACAGCTGTTTTAGCAAGGTTTTCCCCTTAGGTCTGTATATTATAAAAAACATTTCCAAAAGAAAGTTAAAGAAAAAAAAAACAAAAACAAAACCAGAAACAAAGCGAAGAATCAGTAACCCATAGAAGCACAGATAACATCATTATAACCTAAAGACAAGAAACACTATTTCTAAAATTACAGACCTGAAGTTGTTCTTTAAAAAATAAAATAAAAAATATATATATAGATCTAAGTAACTTCCAGGTTTACTGTAATATGAACTCTTGAGACCATCCACTGTCTCTCTAAAGGAGAGAGGGTTGCATTTAGCTGTACTAATCTTCTCTAGGAATGATTCTGCTCCGTGCAGGGGATGACTGTCAGCCATTTCCAGAGCTAATTGGACTCAAGTGTGGTACGACCTAATTTCTCTGCATATACTGCAGAGTTTTGAGATTCCTGAATGCTTCAGCCTTTTGAGAGTTTTGTTGTTTTCTATTAGCTGCAACTTCACTGTCTCCGACTGCCAGCAGAGGGAGAAAATGGAATATGAAGTAGAGAACATAATACAACACACCATCTCTCATCCACACTGCTGAAATAAATATGATGTGGTTTCAACCATTTCTTTTCTAGGGCAGGGTACACTCATTCTAAGTTTCCCAGTCTACAAGTAATCTGATTAATTTTGTTTGGGTTATTTTTCCCCCTTTCTCCCTTCTGACTTTTTTTCCCCATCTCTCCCCTTTTGCCTTTCGTTCCATGCAGGCAGAATCTTTATGGGATATATAAATAGTGAAAGAATTATGCAGAGGGGGTTTATTATGAAATCAGAAATCATTTCATTGACATTAATGGGATAGTCTGTCTCTTGGAGAGCTCCACAGTTTTAGAAGCCATTTCCTGTTCTCAAGGTCCCTTAATGCAATGAACCAGGGCAAGATGGGAATTGCTTTGCCTCTCTTGTGCCTCAAAAGACATGTACACATGAGATGCGCTGCTGAAGGGCTACAATTTTAAGTACCAGGAACCTTTTATATAGACTGGATTCTGTTTTTGTTAAGCTTATTGGCACACAAACAGTTATTTTCACCAGAAGTGAAAACAACTTGCCCCTGAAGATGCCGTCCCCACATCTGGGAAAGCACGTACACACACGGCAGGCTATATAACACACTATTTAAATAAAGTGCTTTCTCATTCCTTCCTCAGGCACAAAAGCTGTTAGCTGTAGGAGAGACAAAGGGCAGACAGCTCTGGCTGCTGCCTCATTGCCTCCCAGCTCTTGGCACTGAGGCTTGGCTGGCTGGGTCAGGAGCTCGGTCCTCGTTGCAGGGATCCTCACGCTCCAGGTGAGGATGTGACTGTGACAGACAATCCAGGATCCACACCTAATGCCTGTAGCTTGCACCACCTGCTTTAAATAAGAGACTGGGGATGCATTGGTTCAGCCAAAATGGTAGAGGTTCTTGGGAAAAAAATGACTTTCTTATTGCTCTCATATTCTCAGAGCCTGTACTTAGGTTGCTCTGCTCTTTACGCTCGTGGCATTTTACATGCACAGATGATCGTGGACCTAACAGCAAATGATGGTAGAGCTAAGTTAGACTTACAGCTTTCTACAGGTGTCCATTAATCATCTGGTGTCTGGGGAATTTCTGTTCCAAGGCTGAAAGAAGGCAAGCCATGGAGAGATAATTGATGGCCAAAAAACATTAGACATTCACTCAATCAACACCATCATCAATAACAAAATCATTAGCAAAGGGATAAACCCAAAGTGAGTTCCTTGATCTAGCAACAATCAGAAAAATTTGATCTGGGGCTTCTGTAAACAGAGCTCAGTTTCTTTTCCTGGCAGATCGGATTCTTTTAAATAGAAATTGGGACAAACCCCTTTCTCCCACTTATGTTTTGCTAGGTTAGAAGGGACATCAGAAACTTTAAGGACAGCAGTTTCAGAGGGCAAAGGTGGTCATGAATAGGACTTGGAAGAAGGAATAAGATGTAGCAGCTCAAATATTAATATGGCACAGGAGAAAAAAGTTTTACAGAAAAGCAGGGGTTTACAAGACTTAAAATTTGGTTTACGTGGGTTTAGTATGATAAATAAAGCCTGATGCCATCAAAGGCCATTGGATTGGAATGATGCAGACACCCCCCTTCACTGGGGTACTGACAGAGGAAAAGGTTATCCAGAAAATCAGAGGAGTGCTGTGCTGAGGCACAGCAACAGGAGCAGTAAAATGAACATGCAGTCAAGGGAAAATGGGCCATAATAGATTCAGGATGGAACAAGAGGCTTGCTGACAAGGCCACAGAGGAGAGATGCCAGCTGGCTCGCATCCTGTTAAATGACAAATGGATAGAAAAAATTTCCTGAGGTTTCTGTCCTGTCTAGCATGGCAGTGCTGAGCACAAGGCATGGGGCTGTTCTGCACCTCCATCCACAGAGTGCTGCAGCTCTGCTGGCTGGAGAACAGGCAGCTCAAGCACGGTCTGCTGCTGAGCAGGGCCTCTTTGGGCTCTGGGTTACTTGTTGTAGGGTGCTGGTAGAGCCAGCTGCCTTCCCTGCCCAGCTAAGGATACAGGCTGGGTGTTGTCACCAGGATTTTGGAGTAAAATCTTCCTCATCCCTGGGAGGACAGATACCATGGGGTGTGTGGCAATCCCCTGGGATGGACCCCAGCACTGTATTTAGGCCCACAGCTAGACTGGGGGCTTATATGAGCTTATCCAACCCTCAGAAGTGATTTATGAGCAGTACAGAGGACCAATAAAAGTTCAGTCACGATATATGTGTATTGTCTCTTCCAAAAACGCAGTGAAAGGAAAACTACCAGCTGCCTTTGAAACAGGGATGCAGGAGCCTGACTGCAGTAAACCCACATCCATCTGACAATTGGAACTCGACACACAGCAGTAGGCAATAAACTTCAAGGACCAGGCTGGTGCTGCTAGAGGAATGGTGCAGCTGGCTAAGCAATTTTTATCTGCATGTAAATTCTGCTGATTTAACCACAGCTTCCTCCAGGGATTTCTCTAGGATCTAGATTTCTCTTATATCAGGAAGACTTACCTATGTGTGATACAAAGCCAGATTCCTTCAAAAACTCTTTGCTTCCTGGTTGTTCCTGCGACGTGCTCACAGCTCCTGCACTTCAAACACTTGTCATGCAGGCAAGCCTGTTGAAAATCAATTATTTCCTAAAAGGGCTCCTTTCCAGAAGCTCAATCTCACCTCAGGCAGTAGCTACCCAGCAGGTTTGTGCTGCACCACTATGTATGGCTGTTATCCATAACAGGTATCCATGTCCATATCAGTAATCCATATCCACCTCTGTTTTCCATAAAGGCATGGATATGAAGGAATGGCTTGTATTTATCAGTGTTTACCTCTATAGCTATCCTTGCACGTGGCACCAGTGAAGCGCACACACTGTATGCCAGTGACAGAGCATAAGTTCTGCCCCAGTGATAGACTTTTTAGGCAGGAGTGTTCACTGACAGCTTCTGGGCATGCCCTGATGTCCCAGCAGTTCCCAAATCAAAGCTGGCAGGCAGCTCACAGGCAGACTGGGAGATTTATGTTCTGCAAAAACAGGCCCATGGACTTCACTGAAGTCACTGCAGCATGGAAAAGGAAAAATCAGGCCCATGTTGTGCCACAAATGGCTTCTGCAGGATTCTTCTGTAGGTGTAGTTAATTCTGCATGGCAAGGAATATTTACCCAGATTATTTATTCCTCCTTTTCTTATAAGACTTTCTTATAAGACTCTGGCTTGTTTTCTCTCAAAAAGTCATGTTTCTTACTCCCATTTGTAACTTGCCAGAGGCAAGTAAAGCACAGCAAGTGCACAGAGAGCAAAGACCTACCAGAATAGCTCATTTTAGTCAGACTGCTAGTGGCATTTGCTGCTTGTGTCAACTTGTACAAATGGGACAGGCAGAGGGAAATTGTTTCCCATGTGGTAAGTGGTATGGCATATTTAGAAAGTACTGGTACACATAGAGAAGCATGAAGGCTGTGAATAAAAGGCTCACATATTGGAATCAGCACATTTCATGGCATCCACATGCTGCAGAGGAGGCAATAGCCAGTGCTATTGGGCTGACTGTGATCCATTCTCATCACTAGGATGAAATCACAGGGTAATGAAAAGATTGATCTCCTGGAAACAATACTTTAAAAAATAAAATTAAAAAAAACCTCTAAAAGTAATTCCATATTTTCTAATATAATTCTCTACCTAATTTTGTCCAATTTTCTTGTAAGCAACTACAAAATCTAGAAATCAAGCCTAAGTCTACAGGCTTCATTCTACTTCCACTCAGTCCAGTACAAATCTAGAATAAATTAACTAAAGTTAATGTAGAAACAAAGCAATAAAAGTATGAATTAGATCTGATCTACTGAAAAATTTAAGAAAAAAAAAAATAGTCCAGCTTTAATTTGCTGGTTCAATCAAGCCAAGGCAAGAACAGCATTGGCAGAAACAGACAGAGAAATAATGATATATTTGTGTTCTGTGTAAAAATTTAGGTTTTTTTTAAGGAGTCATGGCACAGTACTTGAATTTGTTGTTTTAGAGGGAGCTCAGCTGAGACCTGAGAGCACTTGCTGATTGGGGATTTTAATGTTTTCAATATTGTGTTAGATATCATATGCTGCAGATCAAATTCCCAGCCAATTTAAGTGAGTTGGGATTTACCTTTAATTTAAATGCAACTCCTTTAGATCTTAGCACTGCTCAGCACTTGCATTTTCATGAAATGTATTGGTACAAGCCAACGCAATTTAACAACACAAGCACAGCAGTATTTGGTAGAGACTGAACTAGCTCTATTTCTCTATTTTTAATGCTAAGACCAGAAAACACCATTACATTATAGAGTTTGATCTGCTGAAAAGCACAGCCCATTCACTTTTAATGAGACAAAACCTCTCATTAAAAGAGATTAGAATTTGATCTTGAGCATATGAGAGAAATATCATTCTCAGGTAGCTAAGAATTATGAAACAGAGAATGGACTGAGGAGCACCTGTCCATAGCCATCACATTTTGGGTTCTGGTCTCTTTCCAGCTTTCATTGCCTCTCCCTATTTCTGCAATTAAGGAGGAGAAAAAAAAATAAAAATAGAAAAAATTAAACCACTCTCTTTAAAGCCTGCAGACAACTGGGCTGAAGTATAAGATATGGTAACTAGCTGAACAGAAAAACAAAATCCCCTGATACTGAAGCTGAAAATTCTATCTTCCTTACTCATCTACAGAGCCAGACCAGAATAAAATACTCCTTGGAATGAATTTGAAAAACTCCTTGTGTCCACTTACCAGGTAAATTATCTCAGCATTTAATTATCCTGTTCCTGTGGTGAACCTCCTTTGTTCCTGCTCCTTCCTTGTGGCAAAGTGCACTTATGGCACTTTCTTATGCAGAACCTGAATTAGTTCAACTTCCCCATCCAGCTACTGAGCTGTGATGTGCCTTGTAACAGTGTCTGTCATAGCACTTTCCATGTCTCAGCACTGATTTTCAGATGTGATGTGCCCCTCTAATGTTGTTATTGAAGAGATTTGGGCATGTAAATGGTTCAAAAGTCTGTGTTAAACTGCTGCAGCCACAAGTTCATTTCCAGTTGCACTGCATCATATTGCACAAGCCTCAAATATTTTGTTGGCCAAAAGGCCAACAAATAGTTAAATCCCTGTACATGCTAAACGAGCGTGCACGGAACATTTCCTTTTATCATTGTTGCATCTGTCCATTGATTCCACTCCTGAAGTTTCACATCCTCTTTCAATCTCCCTTGGCCATTACCAGCCCTCTTTTCTGGGAAGCTCTGCCAGTCACAGGACTGTGTCACAGCCCAGCATGGCAATAGAAACTCTGAGCAGCAGCAGGCTCCAGGTTTTGGGGCAAGCCTCTGGAGACAGTGTCTCTTGCACTCCTGTGCCATTCTCTTGGTTATCTGCAGACAAGGAAGATATTAATTTAAAGTTTTATACATCTCACAGGAGGCAAATTGGCTTAGTTTTAAATCATAGTACGGTTTTATGGGTAAGTCAGCATAAATTCAAGGATAGTATGTCAAAAAAATTTCTGTGATTAAAAAAAAACCTGCTAGCCCCTTCATCTCACTCCCCCCCCCCCCCCCCCCATAAAAATGAACAGCCTCCCACCACCATTAATTTTTTCATTAAATAATGCCTAAAATATCTAAAATATTATTCCTATGACCATTCTCCCCACTGCCTGGAGGGATCAGCTCACCTTTCCCCACTGAACTGAGCTGTCTTTCTATCTGTCATATGGGGATATGGAGTGGGTTCATCCCCTGGTTGTGCTCTCGTTCCAAGGTACTCCTGGCTTCTGCTGCCCCAGCTACACCTCTTTTTTATGTTTTTAGCTCTCACATCTATCAGTCACCCCACTGCCCTTCAACAGTTGCATAATTCCACTGGCTTCCCACAGGGGACCAGCACACAGCTCACAAGCTTGTGAGAACAGGGAGCTGCTTACAGAGACTTCACACCAAATGCAAACAGACATTTTCACATCATCCAAGCCAGGTTCTTCAAAATGGTAAATAATAACCATTTGCTCCACTCTTCACCAGAAGCATATGATTTACAGCTAGAAAAATAGAATGATATGGTCTAAAAGTTTCTCCCTTCTGCTTGAAGATTGACAGTTTTCTCTGGCGGTAGCTTTGGATGTGGAAAGCTCTCAGGAAAGCAAAAGCATTAAAAATAAATGCAAGATGCTTCATGCACGTTATAACATACTGAACCTTCAGAATAAATTATTTATACCAAAGGTTGGATGTGCCATAATAGCATCCACCCAGCAGCTAAAAAATGTATTGGAAATAGGAGAGCAAACCACAGAGGTTTACAGAAAGAAGCCTGCCAGCTTTGGCTGAAAACCTGGTAGGAAAAATAACATAGTGCTTAACTGAAATTATTCAGAGAGTAAAGGGATGATCAATTCACTTGGGTTTTGGTTCTTTTCTCCCCTGATATTCTACAAAAGAACACAAGGACCAGAGAACTTTGCAGAATTACAAACCTGGTGTATTTGTTTATGCTGTACATCTGTATTTCTATGTAAAAAGAGGGACATTGTTGTCAAGCCTTCATTTTTAAAAAGAGGTACAACTTGAGATTTCCCATGCAGTAATAATATAAAATATACAAACTCTTTTAATCAAATATCTTAGTTCTTACATTGCTTTTAGCATGATATTAACTAGCACCTTTCAGTAGTATGGTGTTAACAGGATTAGCCTTATCCAGGATACTTTCTGGAGTTAATTGGAACCATGCTTGCAATCAAATAACCTCCCCCAGGACAGGGTTACATGGTAGAAAAAGAATCCATTGCATAAGACAGCATACAGAGCACTAAATACACTCTTCTCAGCTCAGCACAGCACCATATTTTATCTCCATCTCCTTGCCATTAACATAAGAGACTGAAGCATTGGAACAAAAATCCATATGCTGATCTGGGGATGCAGATCTTTTCACACCACAGCACAGAAGCCAGAGATGGGAGCTACTGAGGTAGAATACTAGGAGGAACTTATCCAAATCCTTTTAGTAAATCCTTACTCCTACATTGTTGAATCCCTCTTTTACACCAACTGGCATTCAGCTGTCTTCATACCGAGTGCTTTGAGTCAAGAGTTCAAAAAATTGTGCAAAATAATCACTGTATCATATGATTTTTTTAAAGTTCTCCTTATATTCCCTCTACCACCAGAGAGCTTTTAGGTCAGAACACAAACATACCCTCCCTGACAAGGAAAACCTTTCAGTCAGAAACCTTCGCTGTAAGAAGTCAGAATATTACACTTACAGTATATTGCCTCTCTGTGAAACCTTTTCACCTGGTGCCACGCTGACCCTGTCAGAGTTTGAGGGTTCATTTTAATACAATTTGCTCTTCCTTCAGGAAGGCTTCCTAAAGCAGGAGAAACCTACTTACTAACCATGCACAGCAGAGTAGCATAAATTCGAGAGTGTAATATTCCAGACTCTTCCATAAAGCAAGGCAATTTGCTACGAATCATAACCAGCGTTTTGCACACACAGAGGCTCACCAGATCCCAAAATTCCATAACCTCTTTGCTGTCAAGGCTCTTTGCTGCAGAGATGGTCACGGTGAAGCTGCAGAGGGCCCACAGTGCAGCCCCTGAGAGCGTTCCATGTTTTCCATGGCGCTGCTCCGCGTGACACGGGCACACGAGCACGGCCAGGAACAAGTTGCTCTTCCAGCCAGGTACACCCCTGAAACTGTGCTTCAGGCATAAAGCATGCTGCAGGGGGGAACTGTCCCTGCCCCATCTTCAGGGCCATCTGCAGGCCGTCCATCACGCCCGGTGAAAGCCCCTGAACTCGGTAACACGCGGTTTATTGTCCAGGACTGTCACCTAAATATAACAGAGCACAAACCAATCATTTTTACTGCTGACATCAGGCTGAGCTCAGGAGGGGAGGATGAAGCTGAGGGGCATGCTAACTTTCAATAAAGCACCTGATGCAATATTTCAGTGTTTTTCAGGATGGGCTGCACAAAGAGGCTGCCCTTTAACTGTGTGTTGCTTTGTAGGCTTCAGAGCCAGAAATGTGCACTTTGGATTTTTCATAGACCACTTTGGAAATGCAAATGCTCCCCAGACAATGGGACAATACTCCTCATTTCAGTATTTTGTGAAGATGCTAAATTAAATTAACACCACCCTTTCTCACTGTAAATGGGCAGAGAGTTCACAGAGAGGCTCTGTTTGCGGTGACTGCTAATAGTTTCAACTGAAATCAGAAGCACATTTAACAAGGCATGAAGCATGGAAACAAATTATAAAGATAATTTCACAGCCAAACAAATTATTCAGACCTGCACTACACTTCTCACCAAATATATTTGTATACAAAAGTTGGGGGGAGGGAATTTAAAATTTGCCATAAAAATTAAATTTAGAAAGAAAGTCCCTTCATCTTCTCCTTAGATACAATTCTCTTACTAGCCACACAGTGAGTTTTGAGTAATTCCACAAACATCAAAACATGAAAAATGTGAGGGTAATTGTATCCAATATCAAAACCAGAGTAACAGGATGAATAATGAAACTGAGGCAGACTTTTAGCTGGTGTAAAGCAAGTTGCAGATTTCAGTGTGTCAAGGTTAATTTACACCCCCTGTGGATGTTGGTCCATTGTCAGCAAATCCTGTTTTCTCACACTTACATTAACAAACCTGTTAGTAACATGGGAACAAATGCAAAAGTAAGTGTAATGATTAATTTGATGAAACTCTGAATTCATTTACTCCATTAAAGTAATATGGTATGCCCTATAAATGGACAACCTTTAAATTCATAAAAAGCCATTAAAATCACAGTAGCTATTGAGCAAATTAGAGGCCCTGGCAATTATTCATCATTTCATTACAATTAAAAACTGATTGAAAGCCTAAGTAAATAACGGTAGAATTTTGTTCATGATAGCAGGGAAAATAGGTTTGAACAGCTTATGTTAGAGACAGACTCTCGTGCCTTTCACTAATGGGCAGGATTATAGCACACAATAATTTCTGCCATCACCAGCATTTCTGCTGCAGCACTGAACACAAAGATCAAAATGATCAGTGGCAGCACAGAATTCAGGGCAATGGCATTAATAAACCCACAGAGCCCAGCCATCCTGGGCACCACAGGGAAATCCAGCTCCACACAGTCGGTGTTTGGAGGCACATATGTGACACAATTAGTATAACAAAATAAGTTTCTCTTTGCTGAAGCATTTACTGCAAATTGAGTCATTAATCTCATTTATAAAGCAGGCACGATGGCTGGCACACTGCGATTGGCCAAGGCCATTTCTTCTCATTAGTGTGTGAAAAGCTCCATGCTGTTCACTTTAAATGTGGGTCATTTTAACTAAATGGAAACACTTCAGCCCTGAGACCCTGCAAGAGCTGGTGCTGTATTTATATGAGCAATCAGAAGTTCCTAGATGCTGGTGGTGCTTTGTTTAGCACCTGCCTGGACTGCTGCTTGGATGGAGATATTTTGGCATGTGACTCCTACTTTGTCCCAGTCATGTTTCAGAGAATTTGGTTTTTTTCAGGGTAAATTCTCCGTGGCATTGGATCCAGCCTCTGATGCCACCTATGCAATCTTGTATGAGTTTTGCAGGGTCAAGTAAAGGAATTCTGCCAGTGCTGGAGAAATAACCTGTACTTTTTGAAAGCAAAACAACTCAGTTCGTACATGTGTGGGCAGGGTCAGCCTCTGCCTTTGATAGGTATTCTGACCCAACTCAAAAGTCACTGCTTTCCCCTTTTTCATTAAGAACCTACTTATTTTTCCTAGCCCATAGATTGCATGAATGGAGAATGACCAAACTTGGGGAGGGAAAATCCCTTGAATGACTTCTAGCAAAATTCTCTTTTTCCTGATAAGGATTTCTCCACATAAAAAAAAAAAAAAAAGAGGCAACGCTAAAAATCTTCTGCATTCCTTGTAGGTCTTTCCTTCACAGACTTAATTTTAAAGTCTTCCTCCTCTGCATACATAACCACTAGGATGACTCATGCCACATTTACTTCAATTATGTCACCTCATGAAATAAAGTGCCACTCATTCCACCAAATGTGGAGAACAGCCCATCAGATCAGCACTACGAATGTCTGCAGGGAGGAGGGGGAGCATTATATCACCCCTCTTCACAGCACAGACTGTTTTACTGCTTTTAACTTCAAACTCACCCTCAGGCCACCTGCCAGGACCTTCAGTCCCCCTCCAAGGGCTGCCCCATCAGCACAGTCCCTGCAAACTGAGGTGTGGGTTTGGTACAATGCAGGATCCCTTCACAGACAATAAGCTCCAGCATGCCATGGCTTCTTTGAGACAATTCTCATTTCCTTTGCATCACTTCAGCAGAGCAAGGAAGCACCAAGTGGTACAAAGACCCAAGTCCTGCCTTCTTCAAGGTAGCACAGACAACCCTTTTTTTGTCTGTTTGGATTTTTTTGTTTCAAGAAACTCTAAACCCAATCACAAAATCAGGCTAATATGCTAGTAAGGCTCCAAAAGCTCACATTTTTAAAAAAGCAACAGATTTGCAGAGAGGCTTAAATATCTGCTGTGAAGAAGAGCGAGGAGGTCCTTCAAAATGCCTGAAGGAGCAGCTCTTACATGCAACAACTCAGCAAAATTAAGTTACCTACTTATCCAGCTAAAAAGGCAGAGGTTAACCAAGACTCCAGAAGCCTCTTGTCTCCTCCTTCCTATGAATATGAATACAGATGCATAAAAATCGATGTATAGAGTTCATGGTGTTTTGTCCTAGACTGATTTGTTAGTATCTATAAATGAAGATAATTTTTTGGGCATTATTTTCACATCAAAGACTTGTGCTCTGCTCAGACTTGTGCTCTGCTCAGATTTGAAACATGGGCTTACAAAGCAGCTGTAATTGATGGAACCTGCTTCCCATGTGAAATAGTCTTGGACAAATTGCAAGACTTTTGGGAAGAGATGGTCAAATGCAAAGTGCTGTGTTCCAGCTTAATGGGGTCCTCTGCCACTGTGAAGCCTCTAGATATGTCTTTGTTTAACTAGTCACAGCACACAATTAATCAAATAGTGAATGTTTGGTCTGAGAGTTTAAAAATATTAACATTTTGAATACTATTATTACAAATTTTCATCAGTTGCTGAGCTTCTGAAATTGAAAATGCTGCTACTTTTCTTGCTACTTCCACTCTAAGTCAAAAAAGTGATGAATTTCAGAGAAAAGGATCAGATCTCACTTACATTTACAGGCCAGTAAGACCCAGAAGATTTGGCTGAAAGCTGAATCTGGGACTTCTGAAAACAGTCCTGTGACATTGAAAGCAATTGTGGCATTTGAGGGTGGGATTACCTTTCCAGGCTATGGCCTGAATTTTTGTGGCTGAAAGCAGGGCTTTATCATCTGCTCCTTCACATGGAGCTCCTTAATGTTCCCCTGGAAATCCTCCTGCAATCCTGAGGAAGGAGGGGAATAACAGCATTAATCCACTCCTGAAAGTATTAGCAGGAGTTAAGGCACAGCTGTCATTGGAGGCCTGGAATATTTACAATTGTAATCCACTGTGGCAAGCGTTTTCAGCCTGTGCTTTCATTACATTTCTAGGCAACGTATATTTTTGTTGTTGTTGTTGTTGCTCAGAGTAAATACAGGGGCTCTGAACTATTAACAATCAGAACACTTGCTGTTGTTTGTGAATTATTAGCTGACCTACTTCATTGCAGTTTTAATTAGGTATTACTGCCATGCTGTTCTGGTCCCTGTGGGGATTCTGCACTTGGCAGTGATAGGAGTGCTCCTGCAGCACGGTGATTCACCAGGAAAGGGGCTGAGCACAAATACATCCCCAAAGGTGCAGGAGCACAACAGGGCACTGCAGCCTCACCTGAGCCATGCCAGTTCCCAGCGCCATGGTAGGAATGGACAGGACAGGACTGCAGGTGTCCAAAAAGGAGAGCATCTGCATTTAGTCCTGATTCCCCCAGAAAAACCTTGCTCTACCTAAAGTACTGAAAGCTGGGACTGTGCCCAGGGATTCATCACCTGCAAGATGCAGTGGACTGTGTTGACAACTCACAAGTCATTTTAACTGTTTAATTTCCCAAAATAGGTCTCTCTGCACTGTACCGCAACAACAGAAATAATTTCAAATTGACTATTTTTAGTTTAAAAGAAGTCTGTTGAGGAACAACAAGGCAGAGGTCTTAGATTATTTTCTTCCTTTATAGCAGTTATTTAGTTACATCACTGTGGCAATTCTGCAATTCAGTTGTGTGCTGCTAACTAGAAAAAACATATTCCCCAGTAATTCTTAAAGATTTCTTTTTTTTTTTTTTTTTTTTACCTTTTGGCAAGATAACTCTGTATGCAAAATTTCACTGCTCTGTGTCCAAAAATAAGAAGCAATACATTGAGCAAGAATATGATTCCATGACACATGAAACAGATAGTTTTACACACATCAAAGTAATTTCAGAAGCAATTAAGGATGAAACAGAAATCAGGGGAGCCTGTACTCCCATTGAAGTGTCCCAGGGGATAACAAACCCCTTAACTGCCACTCTCCTCTAATTATACATAATGCAACTGTATAGGATGCAAAGGAATTGATAGCTATGGCTGCCTGCTGGCATTTGGCAACAAAAGAGAAAGTTAAAAGCTTCCTACAAGCAGCGAGGTTTTGAACTTCAAACACATCAAGCATATTTTTGTTAGTTTGTTTCCTTTTTCCTCTCAAAGGGAGAGCTTTTTGGGTAGTCTTCCTTAAGCTGTGCCTGGGATCAAGGACTTCAGTAATTTTCACTGACCTATAGCAGAAACCTCTTTCCTCTCTGTTTATAAATTTTAAGGATTATTAAAATCAGCCTAAATCTGCCTTTCCTATTACTAATGAAGGTTAAAGTGGTCACAGTGAAATCCACTTATAAACTGATGGCACAACCTGACCTTTTGTCATTAAAATGAAATATTTTTTTTCATGGAGTCATAGAACAGTTTGGGTTGGAAGGGACTTCAAAGATCATCTACTCTCAATTTCCCTGCCATGGACAAGGACACCTTCCATTAGATCAGGTTGCTCAGATCCCCTTTCAACCTGGCCCTGAACACTTCCAGGGATGAGGCATCAGCAGCTTCTCAGGACAGCCTCTGCCATGGCCTCACAGTAAAGAATTCCTTCCTAATATCTAACCTAAACCAACTCTTTTTCAGTATGAATCCATTCTCTCTTGTTCTGTCACTACAAGCTTTTGTCAAAAGTCTCTTTCCATCTTTCTTGTCTTCAGGTACTGGAAGGCCACAATTAGGTAATTTTCATTAAAGAAATCCAGAACCTGCAGACAGGGACAGAGCACTACTGTATAAGCTGGACAACTCTTATTATGATTTACCCATGTTTGGAACATGCCCCTAATGCTTTTGTTCGCTCCTTAGGTTTGATTTATCACAGCAGGGTTGTGGCTGCTCTGCTTGTGCTGTAACACTTCACAAGGCTTGGGTGACTTGATGAAGCAGCCTTTCTCCCATTACCTATAAACACCCAGCTAAACTACAGCAGACTTCAAAAAGGTGCCATGAAATTAGTAAGTTTTGAAGCCTTTGCAGGAGTATTTAATGACATAACTTTGTATAAATGTTTATAGAACTCATGCGGCAGGAATATTTCTGAGTTACATGAAACATAGAACCATGAGACTCTGCTTCTCCAACAGCTTCCCTATTCGTCTCCAGAAGTAGGTTTGGGCAGTATAATTTTGTCATGACCTCCAGGTCTTCTGTCTTTCATCTACTTGAAAGCTGGGGTCCTTTGAAACCAGTAGAAACTCAATATTCCCAGCCCAGATTCCACTCACTGCATCCTGGCTGAGCCCAAACACTCAGATGTGGGACAGAAGCACTTCTAAAAGTTTTGGTCGAGCAGGATGCCCCATCTGTGCTATGGATCCACTTTGGAGGCCTCAGAGGTGTTGCCAGCTCTGTCATTGCTTCTCCTCCTGCACGATGTGGGACTGACCACAGGAACTGCATGAGTGAGACTGGCGTAAAAGAAAAAAAAAACCCAACCCAGGGATCAAGTGTCGCAAACAACTTTTATGGAAAATCCTTTCCTTAGGATTTCTCCTCCTGAGAAGCTAAGAGGCCTCAGGAACAAAACGTAAACATTGATTATCTGCTGCTGTGGAATGCAACAGGTGCATCTGTGATTGGCCCATGTTGGATGTTTGTAATTAATGGCCAATCACAGTCAGCTGGCTCGGACAGAGAGCTGAGCCACAAACTTTTGTTATCATTCCTTCCTATTCTATTCTTCTCTAGCCTCTTGATAAGAACCTTTTCTTCTCTTTTAGTATAGTTTTAATGTAATATATATCATAAAATAATAAATCAAGCTGAAACTTGGAGTCAAATCCTCATCTCTTCCCCTATCCCAGAACCTCTGTGAACACCATCACAATCAAGGAATAATTTTTCGGTAAAATAAAAAAGCAAATAAGGTGATTATGTTGTATTTTTACTGTCTGCAGCTTGTACAAAAAACTCCAAATTCTTTTCTATATATCTATATATAGAATGCATTACAATGAACCTCAGTTCTACCTGAAAAATGTGGAATTTTCTATCATAAGCATACGTATTTCAGTGGAAAGTACTCATTTACTAAAACTCCCTTTTTAACTTTTTTTAAAATAAATACTAATTGGAGACACCAAGAAGTAAAACACTGACTTGAGAAAAGTGATTTCAATGAACATATTGCATTCTCAAATCGCGAGAGCTGGTTTAAGCCTAATTAGTGCAGGGCTTGAATGGGTGAGGCAAATCTCTCAGAATTCAAGTTGCCACAATTCAAGCTTAATTCTGTTGCAAAAAGCTTGGTATGTATCTACTGCATATGCAAATAATCTAATCATCAATTTGTATAGCAGTCAAGCCACTGTAGGAAGGGTGAATTTAATCTCTGTAGCTCCTGATAATCCTGACATCTTAAACACAATGACAACAGTGTACCTCTTATCTACCTGTAACACACCATGGCATAGCCATCAGTCTTTTGCTGATGGAAGTGATGGAGAATTACAAATCTGAGTCATGAGACAGGAGCAGGGGGAAAAAATAAATATTATATTTTCTGTACTTTTGGGTTTGGTTTTTTTTTTTCTCCTTGTTGTTGGTTTTTGGTTTTCTTTTTTATATCTCAAATTTCAAAATCAAAATATAAAAAATTAATCATAATCTACTATTCCTGAGCTATAAAATATGAGCCACGTCTTGGAGGAAATGGAGGAGAAACAAAGCAGAGATTTTTAAAGAAATGTCACCCACTAAAGCAACAAGAGGATTTACTGTAAATGTTCTGCTAGATCCTTATTTGCATGCAGGGCAAAACCAGACCCCTCTGTGATTACTCCTGTTTCCATGGTTCATGAAAGTAGCATTATATTCTCTGTGTGTGGCAAGTTATCATTTTTGAATGAATATGCAAAAGAACCTAATGCTAGGACTGACTCCTCCTACAAGAATATTTATTCCTTCATTTCAATTTTATTGGCATTTCTGCTGGAATTCTGACCCTGCTGAACATTTAACAAAAGACAGACATGCAACATTTTGGTCAGGCTTTGGAAAAAAAAAAAAAAAATCCATGAAAACCTGCCTTTGGGGAGTCAGCAGCAACTACTGAGCACAATTTGCTTGTAAAGGTGGGCTCAGCACTGAGCAAAGCCTGAGCAGGGACACATACCTTCAGAAAAAATATGTTGTAATGACTGAAAGATAAATATGTATTGCTTTTGTGGAAATATGTTCAGTGACTCACACAAGTGGGCAGTTAATTTCAGTTCCCTGGCTGCAGTGCCTTAAGTTCGACATTTCTAGGTAACATTCAGAGAAGGGAGTCATTTATGAATTGCCTCATTTCTGCCTGCACTCTATATTAATACTTGCATTATTTTTCAAGCTACAAACAAATAGCCAAAGATGAGATTCAAGAAGAGGATTTGGGCTGCTGCTGTAGATGGGTAGAGCATGCAGGAGAATGTCTTCGTATAGGGGAACTGTCTATGTGAGGGGAGTAACTCACATTCATCAATGTTTCATGGGAAAGCTCTTGGGACATATTATACATTTTGCTTTGTGGATATACACAAGATTATTTTATCTTTCATCCTATCCAGAGCACACTGAAATCAATGTATGCCTTGCTTTGACTTCGCTGAGGTTTGAATCAAACTCACGACTGTAATTATGAAGGGCAAAGAGCCATCATAATGATTTGTGATCATTTTGGTGTCTTGTAAGCTGAAATGTTGATTTACCATGTTCATAGCTGTGGTGGTTTGACCAGGAAAAAGTAGGAATTCTGGGATGCT
>JAHXMQ010012337.1:34485843-34501467 GCA_020466415.1 Ammodramus savannarum pratensis | reverse complement strand
TGGGGGCACTGGCTTTGTGCCAGGCTCAAACCATGACAATAGCCCATTTCCTTTTGCTCTATGGGGGTTGGAATGGGTTCACACACATCAGTGGGAAATGAATTTGATGCTCCTTTTCTTTTCCAGTAAATTTTCCAGAATAAACAGCTATTACCTTACTGGAGGGGCCACCAGCATCTGCCATCAGCACTGGTGCCAGGTCAGGACACTAAAGTGGTGGTGATGCCCTTTTTTACAGCTGTCACTAACAGTTGCCTGGGCCTTGAGGGCACATCTTGTTGGGGAACCCCATGATGTTCCAGCATATGTTCTCTGGCACCACACAGAGAGCTGGGAGAGGCAAGGGAGGGTCACACTCACAATCCTGCCAGCTGCTCAATCTTGCACACAGCACTAACTTGAAGTGATGCTAAACACCCCAGGTTGGACTCTTCTGAGTGCCCCTGCCAAGTTTGTTGCAGTCCTGGATAATACTTTTTATTGCTCTTTAATACAGGAGGTCCCCAAAGATCCCTTTCATCTGGTTCCCTGCCACCATCTTTTTCGTGCAAGTGCCCCTTACTAATAGGAACAATTACAAATATGCCAAGAGTTAATTAGCCTAACACAAGGACAGGTTTTTCTGGCTGTTTTCCCAGGTCCTTGACTGACATCTTGGCATGGGCTCATCACAAGTTCTTCTCTGGTTGGTGGATATGAGAGCATACTGGAGTGTGGGCCAAGGAGGGAGAAGACAGAGGTGCTCCCCCAGGTGCCACAAGGAACAGGACAGATAATCAGAAACTGGGTTTCATACCTCTACCATTCTACAGATGAGATTTAATTATGAGCACAAAGCTACCAGTATGGGTGTAGGGAACATGGTGAATCCTCCAGAGATGCTTCCTTGCAAGTATTCTTAAATTGCAAGTGATGCCCATTTCTATTGAAATTCAATTTTGTTCACAATCGCTGAGGACTGGAAGTACAGGAAACTTATTTTTCTGTAAAAAAGTGGTCTAAACATTTTTCTGTGTTGATGTGGCTCTATCCCTATTCTGTTCATTCCCATATTTTAGTATGATCTATCCACAACCTTTTAAATCCAGATAATAGCTTTAAACATATAGCTTGTTTCTGTAGTTTTCTGGATTTTCTTGCATATATATCCTTTCACTTCTTTTTATTTAAAAACTATAGAGATTAGAGAGTCTGTTCTCAGAGAGATCCTCAATGGTATATGGTATTCCAATGGATTAAATGCCAGATTCTGATCTCATTGTAGGCAAAAGAGTGACTTGTGCCAGTTTTAACATCTTTGCAAAGCTCTTCAGACTTGTTGCATAGCATTCTAAAAGATTTAGGCACTACTAAACTGAAAAATATAACCTTTGGGACCAGAAAGGGATGGCTCCAGTTTCCATAACTATTTTAATAGAACAAGTTGACAAAGTAGGAAAAAATACTAGTCAAGATGTTTGGTGTCAAGATACTTAGTGACAGCATCACTGCTTAAAAAGCAAACTAGCAGAACTCACAACTTCACACCCATACCCCCATAATTTCCAGAGAATCCATGATCAGGTAATTTATTCTAGGATTGTTATGACTTTCCTCTGTAAATACAGTAAAAAAAAATATTTGGGAAATGTAGTGGCTTTGGGCAGATGCACCTTTATTGAGAATGGGCTGCAAATGCCCCTCCCAGTTTTATGAGAAGGTTTTACAGTGTGTGCTTAGGAGAAAATATGTAAATAATAAGGTTAAAGATTGAACTGAGTTCCACTCTGTCTTTACCCATGACGAGACCTACATTATGAGCAAGTATTGGAATAAATATGAATCCTTGTTTTACTCAGTTATGATGCCCAGCCTGTCTCCAAATCCAGAAATCCAAAACCACACTGCTGCTCCAATGAGGCTAATTATAAAAATAAAAGTAAACTTACTCTCTGGGACATATCTTTCTTTACAGCACATGTATATCCCTGTTATCCAGCATGAAGATTTGAAGGAGATGAGTAAGCACTTTGAAGCTCTTTCTCCATCATTTTCCCCACATTTTCAAACACCTTCTGATTCCACATTTGCATTTTCCCCAGTGCCAGCCTGCAGTGTGTCATTTTCCAAGGCCACCATGTCATTCTGTTTAGCTGAGCAAGATTTCCAGGTTCAGTTTGCTCAAAATTCTGTTGTGTTCTTTATCTCCCAAAGATTTATGAGCCTGTTCTGTGCAGATGGAATGCCTAAGGGAGAATAAAAAAGCAGTGCATGATGCCATGGCAGTGGATGGGGAATGGAGATCACTTGTCCCTCTGTGCTTATCCTGTATTCTGTTTATTTATGGTTGGTGCTTTTGGTGCCAACAGCCAGCACTTCTACCAGTCCTTTCTTAATCTCAGTGTCCCACATCTTAATTTTCCAAGCAAATTTTGCCCACAAGAGAAGAAGTCTTGTTCTGTTCATCACAGTTGGAGAATCTCACACACAGAAACCTGTGTGAATCAGTGACAAAATTATTACTTTCCCATCTCAGTTCCAAACATCCCTTAACTACACCTGGTAACATAATCTACAAATTCTTTAAATGTTTTGAAAGTAAGCCACGGTTCTGCACTGTCCAAGGATTGATGTGGGATTTGGGGAGATGATCAAGGATGATTCAAGATCTTTGACCTTAGTTTGAACAAATTCACTGTTATGGCCTTGACATATTAGTGAGTATCATCCCAGTGAAGTTGAGGAAGAATGGGAAGAAGTGTTGTGCTCAGGAAGGTCATTGTAGTGTGAAGGAATTCGTCCTCTTATCCACAACTTGTACATCTTAAATACTGGTCCTAAGCTTAATGGAATTTGCACACATCATTCCCACTTCCTTTTCTTCATGGCAGTACACATCATGGCAGCACCCTAATTTCTCTTGTATTAAAAGATTTATTTGTAAGGGTTGTCGATCCAATTACTAGCCAAAATACCAAGAAAAGCTGAATTTCCTTCAAGCTCTTTTCAGAGCTCAAGATTGAGGAATTGCTGATCCATAGGTTAAATCCCATAGGTACTGAATTTTCCAGTTCTAGTCAAGAAAATCACAAAAGGCTCTGAGGTTAGGACAAGAGATTTTTTTTCTAGTCTCCAGTAAAATTACCTGCATACTTGAAGCTGAACATCTGCCTGAGTGCTCTGTTGGATTGAAACCAAAATGCTTAGCACTTCACCAGGCAGGGCTCTGACAGTCTCAAGGCCAATGATTTTTACAGCAGACAGCCAAGCCATCAAAGGATTAAACAATACAGAAAGAATGCTAAAACCACAAACTTATTGCCTTGCTTCCTCAAGGAGATGACAATGTGTACCTTTATCACAAATTAAATATGAAAAAAAGAAGTTTGTAACCATAGCAGCTGTGAAAGTCAGGCACTCTGGGCACAGGATTTATTATGCTTCTACTTCATCACAGGCTGCATTCATTTACAAAGAAGTCCTTAACATAAAGAACAAAAGAAACACAATTTCTGTGAATGCTCTGAGTGTGCTGACTGCCTAATGCTTGGAGTGCCACTTCATAAGCTGAGCTGACAGGAAATAATAATATAATTAGACAACAATGACCTTCAGGTCGGGCACTTCCTTCCTGGCAGTTAACCCAGTCTTTAACCTGGTGGCTTGGCTGCTCTTGGAAAGTGCCCAGTCCTGAGGCTTTCATAGCTGTGACAACTGCAGGAGTTCTTAAAAAAAATAAATTACCATTTTTATGTGCTGAAAAGTTAAAAACTGAACTGCACATTGCCATGGAGATAGTGTGCTATTTAGAGCACAGAGATTTTCCAAGGAGTGAGAGTCCAGTTTAGAATCCAACAGGAAAGAATGCTTCAGTCTTTGTGTTTTGCTGGATTTATAATCATTGTACTTTGCATGTAGGATGCAGAGATAACGTTAATAGATTCTCTGAAGTCATTTGTGTATTCTGGAGACAAATCTTGACTATCATGTTGGAACTGTGTATTCTGCTTTGGTCTGCCCCAGTTGTTACAGCATCTGCTTTCTGTGATATCTTATTACCAGAGCCATCAATAATGACAATTTAAGGAATTGTTTAAGCATCAGCCAACAGAAATACTGTAATAAACAGCCTTGAGTTTGCAGCCTCCATATTTTGCACTGAGCAATCCAAATTCCAGGTGTCTCAACTTGGTTTAAATTCTCTTTCAGAAATATCTTTTTGGGGAATACAAATGTTCCACAAGTTTGCTGCCAAACACAAGTGGAGTTGCACTGTTGGGATGTCAGACAAATGCTTGGTGTTTATAAAACCAGCATGCCCCAAAGCATCAATGTGCTTTACCAAGGATTCTTATTGATTTAAAAAGTCTCTGACACTTTGCATTCCTTAATGCTGTATTCTAAATGTTTTTGTCATCTTGTCAAGGACTGCAAAACAACACATGAATGAGCTTTTGTTGTAAACATTGATTCTAAAGAAACCCATCAGACAGAAACTCTGCATGTAACAAATGTATGAGAGGAAGAGCAGTGCATGGCTTTCGCTCCCAATTATCGCACACAGACAGTTTGGTCAGTGCTTCAGTTTTGTATTCCTGGATATACCCTCTGCTTGGCAGACCTGTTCTGGGTTGCTTTGGAGGTTCCTTGGTTTTTTAAATAACTTTTTAAAATGAACAATGACTCGTGGTTTACAAATTGTTCAGTGCAACGTGAGGGCAGAACATGATTCAGCTGCTGTCAGGATGCCTCAGAGGGGCATGTGCTTTCTTGAAGGACACTTGCAGAAAAGTCAAAATACAAAGTTACTGAGCATTCCTGCTGGATATCTAAAGATGGATCTGAAAGGAGAAAGGGATGGAGGGGATGAACATTGTGATTTATACACAAGTTGTAGAGGAAATCATACATAAGACCGTGCACAAAAATATACTGCAAACTGTGCAGTACAGGCTGTAGCAATAAAAAATGAAACAGTATTCATTTTATCAAAACTATATGAGACTAGACATGGGATACTTGGATTTCTTTTCCTCCTCTCCAAAATTCTTTCAGGGCCTTCTAGATCATTTTCTGTCTTTCTCAACACTGAGAAGCATCTGGTTTATTAGATCCAGTCTCATGACCTAGGCACAAGCCTCTTTCTATTGTTTTTTTTTTTCCCTTTAAAAGTAGAACAATAAGGTGCTATACAATAATATATTACACCAATCAGATCTCAGGGGAATTAACTTTTTTAGTGGGTGAGAAGGCACTACCTATTAGGTACTCTCATATTCTCTTGAAAATTTCTTGACTTTTCAATTCAATATTTTATCAATATTCTCTTGAACATTGATATTCTCTTAGAAATTCCTATATTTAAAAAGTTATAAAATCAGCACTGCAATGCTGTGTATATAAACAAAGATTAATATTTTCTCGGTTGTACTATAAAAACAACTCATCTAATATGATAAATCATTATCATCAATGAGTCCATTTGAGAAAACCTGAAACTGCTCTCAAGCTGCAGCTAGTAACTTCTGTGTTTGAGTGTGTTGGGCTGAACTCAAGAGCACCTCAGGCTAAGGCTCTCCTCTGACTGAGGAGAAAGACCCCTTTTTGTAAGGGATCTGGGGACTGGTAACACACCAGTTGGAAAGGTTGGAAAAAGAATCTCAGGTTTGAAATGGGACAAGACAAATGTGGAGATAATCCACAGTCACTCCTTCCACACAGGGATACTGCCATGCTGAAGGATCTGATCCTGAGCACTTAAGGCTGAGCTTGTGCAGCAGGTGACTTTATCTGCTCCTCACACCCAGCTGAGACCTTGTAGCCACAGCTGACAGGGCACCAGCCTGACATGATGAACTCTTTCCCTGCATTAGCAGACTAATATGGGGGCTTGGAGCACAGGCAGAATGAGCTCATGTCTGCCCACAAAAGACCTTTTAAATATATTTAATATTGGTATCCAAACACAGGCACAACCACAATTAGCAATCCCAATTCCTTCTTAGCAAAGGTGGCCAATCCAGACTATGAAAAAATCATCACACAACTGCAGGATAAGTGAGAAGCTCAGGCTGATGCAGCCCCAGAGCAAGATACCTTGGCTTGGGACAGTGCTGAGCTTTGTTTCATCAGCTCTCAGAGCTGTTGTTGTCTTTGTGGAAAGGAAACAAACACCATTGAAAGAGAAGAGAGATAAAAAGAGAACAGGGATAAGGACTTCCTTAATTACTCATACTCTGAACTCTCACTCTAGTGGTGCATTTCAGACTCCCCCTAGGGCAACTAATTGGCCAGACTTGCCAGTACCTCAAAAGAAGCAGGAGACACTCTGCATATCTCTCAAAAAGATGCTGCCATTTACCTGCCCTTTACATTGCCATCATTGCTTCCATTACATCAATAAACAATTGCTCTCTCTCTCCCACACAAGTGATCTCTGTCCATGCAGAGCAGGAGATCATACAACACACAAAGGAAAGAACACAGTTATATTCCTGTATTTTAGCAGAGAAGAAGGAGAATACAACTACAACAAAACCAAATCATATTTCCAGCATACACAAGGTTGATCACTGTAAATACATTATCTCTCCAGCAAAACATGGTACATACAATACAATTATTCTTGGACACAAGGGGATGGCAAGCACATGCTCTGGGAATGGCACCAGATTATCCTAAATGGAATCCAGCTACAAGTTCATTTGTGGTGAGGAGGAGGAGGAAAGAACAAGCAAACATCTTTCTTCTCCCCTCCTCTGAAAGGAAAGGTAATGACAAAGTCAAGAGGGAATCACTAGTAAAACACCAAATGTTTTATCAGCAAGATATGGACACAATCCTTCCCCAGACATTGGGGTGCAAATAGTGGCAGCAACATATTCACCAGCAAAGACAATGTGAGGGCTTTGTGCCAGCTGTAAACCCTTCTCTGGTCCAGCTGGCCACATGTTTGACTCATGCAATGCTTTGACCCATGCTTGGCTTGAACCTTTGAGCAGATGATGAGAGCTCTGAAAGGGTAACCTAAGGAAAGATATTCTAGTTATAATGAATATCATGTGTTGTTTCCACTTTGTATATTTACAGGCTCATATCGTTCCTAGACAAGTCAGAGATTCCATTAAAAGACACTGCAGTTTACCCAAAGCTTGCCCTTGAAATTTGCCCAAAGATAAAAAGTTTCACTATTCCACTAGCAAACACCCACAGTACAGACAGTATCAGAGACTGCAGCCTGGCCCTTAAGTACAATTATACAGCAACCACTAATACCTATTGAGTAAATATTAATTAAGGCCTTTGCCACTACTAATGCATGCAGGGTTGCATCCTGCTGCCTAATTGCCTAAGGGCACTTGAAACTACACCAGCTCAATCTCCTCAGGTACTGAGGACACACAAGAATCCAAAAACATAGTGAAATTTAGCCCCTCCCCACATACCAATTGGGCTTTTTGAGTCATCAAATCTCCATGTCTTAGCAACAACAAAACCAAATCGTATTTCCAGTGTACACGAGGTTGATCAATGCAAACAACTGATTTTCCACGTATTCAGGAAAAGGAAGTCTGGTTTGAAAACTGTTTTTCAAGCTTCAGCTCTTAAGGAATGAAAACAAGGAGGGGGAAAAGGATAGGGAGAGGAGCTCTTATGAAGATGCACCTGGGTTTGTATTCATTTATGTCTGGTCCCATCTGTCATGTCATATGGTGCCATGAAGCACAAATTGATTTCTAAGAGAGAGAGGATCTGGCTTCTGGTAGTATAGGATCCCTTTGGGATTTTTCACAGAAAAAAAAAAAAAAAAAAAAAAAAAAAAAAAAAAAGAAATTCCAGAATTCAGGAGACCAAGGGTTCTTTTTCTATTGTTTTGATACAATTCACTAAATTGCATTAAAAAATACTGTATTTGCATTCCGGTATTTCCAGCATTTTAAAGGTTGTTGTTACCAGTAAAAAACTCATTACCCAAATGGTGAAACTTTCAGTAAATTCAGAAAATTTTCAGTAAAATCAGGGAGTGGTAGATGTTACCACTCTCAGGATTTGTGCCTCAGATCAGCTCTTTCACATGTTGGTGCAGTAGTGGATAAACAGTTGATGCAGAAAGCACAAAACAGAGAAACATCAGGTTCATATATCATAAAATGCAGTTTCTCTCACTAAGGCCTTAAAGCTTTTTAAGTTCTAGTAATCTCCTTTCTAATATTTTATGCACTGTTTCTAATAGCTTGGTAGACCACAGAAGGAAATTTCTCACTTCAGAGAACACATGAGATAAATGTTGAAGCTAATGGAGTGATTCTTGCCCATTGAAAAAGAAAAGCAGCATCTTAGTACATGTCCTTAGGCCAAGTAAATGATGTTTAGTGTTACTATTTAATCTTCAGTGGTGAAAATCTATTGCAGGTAGCCCAGGGCTAAAATGAATCAATCAAACATGCAAACTATTGTTGACAGTGATGAACTCAACCTGCAAAGAACCAAGAAACACCAGTCTTTTCCTTCAGAGACTGTTGTGCTATGTCCTACAAAGTGCAAATAAATTCCAGGTCTGGAGAGTATGCAGAGTCTGTAAACCCAGCCTAAATAATCCTGATTTCTGCTCACTGGCTTGGCTGGTTTAAAAAGGAACCCATTTCCTGAGGCTCATCATATGTGCTCAAAGAGCTCCACAGAGTGCATGCTGCAGCTTTCTCCTGATTGCCCATCCTGCTCCCAGGCCTAATTCCCTTGCCTTTTCTTCCTTAAGAAGAAAAAAGCTTGGCAGCCCCAAAGGTTAACACAGCATTTTAAAAAATCTTTACTTATTAAGCTATGACTCCAACTAGTTTGTGGGACTTATTAGATAGTATGACTGCTAATGTTCAGGCACTACATGTCAATACTTCCAGAAGCCTGATAGAAAAGTCCCACCACCTTGCCTGACCTCTTCCATTTTTTCATCCTGTAATATCCTGGTGTGATATCACAGCCAGAATTTTTTTTTCTGTTCGTGCTTGGCAAGGCTGCAGATGGTTTTTAAGTCACTTGTTCAGGCAGAAGAAGAATGGTACATTTGGGATGAAATTATGTTGGAGGGCATTGCTGCAATTAGAGAGATGAATGGCCCTTGGCTTTAATGAGAACAACAGGTACACGTTTCATGTGCTTATTCAGAGCAATCCAGCTCACTCAGCCAGGCAGGGTAGCGCTGCTAAGTCAATACCTGTGGAACTGCAAACACTGCTGCTGGAGAAGGGGCCCTTTCTATTCCATGTTTACCTACAAACAAAACACATCCTAGTGGGACAAAACATCCCAATTGTCATGAATATTCTGTCTCATTCCTCCCAGTGTGCTAGAGCTGCTTTTAAATTCACAGTAGAATAGTGAGCTAGAGAATACTGGATGGGCATGAAAAGCACAATTAGGACATTTATGTCACCATTATAAGCACACCCATGACAGACAGAATGCAATTACATATCTCCAACCTCATTCCAATAGTGAAATTGTTTTTGTGCTACTTGAACAGAAATCTGTTCTTTAAACCCTGTTGCCATCCTGTGCTTTTTCAAGATTCATGAGATAATATTTTGTGCTACACATCCACAGCTTCACAAACACAGAAATACTAAAAGGACTGTATTAAGATCATAAAGACAAACTGTCTTTGATGAGGAAGGAATTAAGGCTGCTGGATCTGCCCCAGTTCACTTTCCCTTTTCTGTGCTGATTATGATATAACCTTTGAACATTCAAACACATATTTTCACAGCATTTTTCCTGTCTCTTTTTGTGCATAGAATGGACTGCACTCACTAAGTGAGCAGCACTTCAATATTTCTTTTTCTGCCTGTTGTTCAATGTATTGCCCCAGGCCTTATTTACTGCATATTTACAAATGTGGTTCTGAAGACAGAATTATTAATACCCTCCTGGGTGTTTCTGTGCTGCTTATCATTACTCTATGTGAGTGCTTCATAAAGATCATTCAATTTATCTTCCCACCATATTTCAGAGGTGAGGAGATGGAACCATCCCTGTTTTACAACTTTCAGCTCACAGCTTTCAGACTTTTTTTCCTATTATTTTCCTTCTCCCACCTCTACACTTTTAGGTTTTGTCCTTTCCCCCTATTTCATGTTGTCACCAGCATTTGCCTGCCTCCTCTGCAAATTCCAGCTCTCACTCCTGTGACCAGCAGGAAAACGCCCCAGGAGGAGTTTTTCTTCTTGGAAGAGGGAAATAACTTTTTTCTTTTTTAGCTGCTAGCACTGACATGACATATAATAACCAGACAGGTTTTTTCAATCCTGTGCTAAACCATGCCCCATCCAAGCAGAATCTTTAGAAAACTTAGCGGTCAAAATGATGAACTTTGTTGAACTCCAGCAAACCAGATATTTTCAAAGGCTTGGAGCTTTTTAAAATGGGCATTAAAACAGCAGTCCTAACAGCAACTCTGTGCTCCATTCAAATTTCAAAGCCTCACTCAAAGTGTGAATAGTAGAGTGTTTTGATGACTTACTCACCTGTTCTTTAAAATAATAAAAAAGAAACCTGCTTAATCAAATTTTACTTGTAAAAAACCCAAACATTCTTGCTAAAAGTTATAAATATATGTAAACAAAATTTAGATGATCCTGTTATAGAAAAATCTGCTCTCAAATTAATGTTTTGAAGAGTTATAACACCTTTTTTTTTCAGTTTCTCTTAATGAGAAGTGTTTGAACACCTTCATTACAGAAACTCTTATCAGCCCTACCTGTAATAAATGAATAGACACACATAAACTTCTTATGGGTAACTCCATGACACAGAAAAAAAAAAATCTAATAAGTAGACTCATGCACTTAGAGAAACATGAACATATACAAATGTCCTTAAGCTTCCATTTGCTTAAATAAAAACACCCAAGGGAATTATTTAAGGGAAAATACACAAAATGGGAAAAAAAACCCCCTAAGTTTTCTGGGCAATTTATTGCATCCTTCCTCAAATGCATATTTCAAACACTGAGTCCTCTCACAGCTTTTGAAAAAATGAGGTAGCTCTTGTTAGTGGTGAGGGAACTATCAGCACCACAGAAGTGCTGAATTTCTAAATGCATTACTGAGAGTGTTTCCTGCTGGTACTCTGGTGGTAATTACAACACACATCTTAAAATCTGTCTGCACCCTCTGTGCCACTGTAACTGCATCCCTGACTCCCACATCCCATCCATTAACAGTAATGAAATATTTTACAAAAAATGAGACTTAAATTTGGATCAGTATTGTGAAAGACCCAGGTGGCCTTGATCACTTTTCCCAAACTTCAGGGCACTGTCACCAACCTCTGGGGCAACACAGCACAGAGCCTCTAGCCAAGTGCTTGTACATTTATGTATTTAGGGAGATTTGGGGTTGCTTTTTTTCTTGTTGTTTTTGGTGTTTTTTCAAACAGATATTGGGTTTGATCTCATCTATCAGTGTCAGACTCCCTCAGGACCCTCAGGCTTCTTCCACTGTTATATGTCAGTACAGCAGATACTGACTTGGATAACAGCTGTACCCATTGGACATTTCTTCCACCCACACTCTGCATCCCAAGCCCCCCTATAGACTGGAGATGTTACTGTTTGGTTATCTTGGAGAAATTTAGGAGAATTACTGTAGGAAAGAAACAAAAAAATACCAACCAATATCCCAATGAATAAAACATTCATGCATCATCCATCATGGTAACCAAAACCAACCACTCTCCCTCTAACAGAAATAGGATACCTTGATGCCAAAACTCTTGAAACCCCTCAGAATGTAAGTCAGATTAAAATTACTTCAAAGGTAAGTATTAATTCAGAGAAATACAAAGCCTAAAAAGACCATTATGAAGTATGTGTGTATTTTTTTCTAGGAAAGAAGTATCTTATGATGCCAGCTTTTCAGGTCACTGGACATTTTCTGACTTCCAGCAGAGGCTGCAGTTCACTATTAATGCTTTGCCTCTGAGTTACAGTCACAGAAGACTCTTGGTCAGGGAAATTAGGCTGGATTTTGCACTTCTAGAAGGGAGCTTCCTTGAGGATTCATTGAGTTTCTGAGTTTCGGTCTCATTTCTCCATCCTTCTTCATAGAATAATTTGACATTTCTTTTCAGACTATTAACTACTCTCACCTCTTTGGAAACATCCCTATGTCTGTCAGAGGGATGCAGCCCTCTTTTGTGCTTGACTGAGCCAATTTTTAACTTCCTGAGCAGTAAAACGTTCCTTCTGTCCAAGGAGGCACTGCCTACCTCTAAACATGGAGCTCTTCAAGGCATTAAAAATGCATAAAGCATGTCAGCTGCTCATTATGCTTTATACAAAAATGTATTAAAATACAGATAGACACAATTACACATGGCACAGTCACACCAGCTACGCAGCTGAAATTGGATTACAAATAATCAGCCACAGTGGAGTAGATGGGATCCTAATGGGTTTGGAGCTTGAGTGACCACAGCTGTGTGATGCCATGCAGGAGGCTGGAATGTGATGTGCAGCAGCTGCAGGCCAGGATCTGGCCAAGCCAGTCAGGATGAGTGTCACAGACATCTTTTATGAAAAATCCTTTCCTTAGGATTTTTCCTCCTGAGAAGCTGGGAGGCCTCAGGAACAAAATGTAAACATTTATTATCTGCTGCTGTGGAATGCAACAGGTGCATCTGTGATTGGCCTATGTTGGATGTTTGTAATTAATGGCCAATCACAGCCCAGCTGGCTCGGAAAGAGAGTCCAAGACAGAGCCTTTGTTATCATTCTTTCTTATTCTATTCTTAGCTAGCCTTCTGAGGAAATCCTTTCTTCTATTCTTTTAGTATAGTTTTGATGTAATCTATATCATAAAATAATAGATCAAGCCTTCTGAAATATGGAGTCAAACCCTCATCTCTTCCCTCATCCTGAGATCCCTGTGAACACCATCACAGATGAGCAGTCCCCTGGCTGCTGGTTCAACCTGGAACAGAGGGGCTGGGGCCATGGCTGGCAAGAGTGTGTCACAAACAAGGGTCCTTGCACAGAAATCTTACTGTAAAAACTGTTATCTGCTCTCCAGGCCTGTCCCACTTAGTAAATATACCTCAGATTCTGTCACTAAATGATACAATTATGTCTCTGCATCTGTTTTATCCTGCATTTCACCACAACATGCCAAGTCCCACAAGCCCTTCATACCAGAACAGAGCATGGCTCCTTTCTACATAACCTTTCTGAGAAATGGCTTTCCAGAAGCCAAGGATACATTTCCTAATTCTCATTAACTTAGGGTGAGCTCTATTTCTGCAATCTTAGGCTTGAACAGCAGCAAGGTACACCAGAGTGCCCACTGACAGACTTCAAGTGCATCCCTGCGAAGGTTGAGAATCACATGGCACAGCAACACACTTGGCTTACAAGGGTTGCTGGAGGAGTTGAATTCCAAGGATTTACTGCTTTAGACCCTCCAAGAGTTTAGCACAAGGTCTAAGCACTGTCGAATAGGGTTTGGCAAAAGGGAGAGAGTGTTGCCAGTGCACTCAGGCATCTGGAGAACATTACCCAGATGTGCTCCCAAGGACACTGCAGCTGTACCCTTCATTTTGCCTTGACCTTTTCCTGGGGACACAGGATCAGCCACTCGAGTTTCTCCCAAGGAATAGGTGTTAGGGACTAATCTCCTCTCTGTGTAAAAAAGTGTTGGAAGTGGTTCCCTCCATTGTTCCCACCAGAACCACTGTCAATGGATAAGAAGAAAGGTACCACACTTATTTGTCTTTCTCACCTATATTTCTCTCTCACCTTTTCTGCCTGTGCAGAAAAGGCAATTTCACTACATGATGTCCTTTTCTTTAGCAAGGATCAGGCCTTCCAAAGGTCAGCCAGAATCTGAGGGCAGTACAGCCCTTTTGCTGCTGTATCCACAAGCTGGCCAGAAACAAAGACCTGAAATTATTATTTTTTTTGCTGCAGACTTCTTCGATACAAGCTTATTGATTGCATTGCTGGTTTCTGGAGAAACAGATATGAAGTTAATTAAGATCAAGGGTTAGAGCTGATAAACATTGATGTTTTCAATGCAGTTCATCTATCATGCACATTCAAATTAGTTTCCCCAACAAAATATCTATTGTGGAGAAATGGCAATGTCCGAATCGTTTAAGAGAATGTTAAGAAGAGCTTAAAGCTGCTAAATAAGTTTTCTGTTTATCCTGCTGAAAATTTTTTCCTTTGATAAATAAATAAAAACAATTTTTAAAATTTGCAGATTTTGGATTTAATCACCAGAAGATCCTTTTGATCAAAAGCAATCCTCATTACAACCTGCTTGCCAGGGTTCTTTTCTATTAATTAATTTTCCCAAGGAATCTGTTTGCACAGCTGCCAGAACATTTGTCCAGGTAAAAGGAGCCCTTTCATTGCCTCAGATATTGTTATTCCTGTCAATTCACTCTATTACATGTAAGGAGTGGCCTCAGAAATTCCTCACAGGGTGGTATGCACGTGCCAAACTTTTGGGTCATTTCAGCTCTCAGCAGGAGCCAGATGTGTCCTCAGTTTTTACAAGCAGTACTACGAAGAGATAGCTGCCAAATCCAGGTTTATTTTAGCAAGTTGCCTGCATTTTGACAAAGCTGTCCCAAAGCCACTATTAAAAGAGCTGCTGGTTCTGAATTTTCCTGGTGGTTTCATATCCAAACACCAGTGGGTTTAACCACTTGTATTCTTAGTGCCTCATGTTTGGAAAGATGAGCTTTCTTTAGAATTCCAACAAAAAGCAGAGGGGGAAAAGGACTCCCTGACCTGCCCACTGTATGCTGGCTACAGCTTAATCATCCTGTCAGCTCAGAGTGTGCCTTGTTTTCTGAAGTGGAACAGGAAAAGAAAACAGAAAATCACGGATAAGGCAGTACATCACCCTCAAATCCTGCTTTCCCATTTCAGATTCACAGGGAAGGTCCTCTCCAAATGAGCTTGCAATCAACACAATTAATTCAATCACTGCGGTGTTTCCATGACCCTTCAAAATGGCATCAAAGCCACAGGCAGACACTGCTTTGTACCAGGCTGAGGAGGGGATGCTGAGCTAGATCTGAATTCAGTGTCTCACTGCATTTCCCCAACAGGGCTTTAGAAATGGGGCAGCCTCAGCTGAACCTCCCAAAGGGCTGCAGGAGCACGTGTGTCACTGGGAAGGGATGCTGGTTTACCCAGGCCCTTTCTGTCCCCAGTGCCACCTCCCAGTTCCCCCTGTGCCACTGGGAAGGGATGCTGGTTTACCCAGGCCCTTTCTGTCCCCAGTGCCACCTCCCAGCTCCCCCTGTGCCACTGCTCAGCTGATGCTCTGAACCAGGAGGATGAACTAACACCAAAGGCACAGGCAGCCACTTCCACCTGGCTTTGGCACAGAGGTTCAGCTGCAGGAATGCCTAACACAGGAAGGATGTGGAGAAGAGAAAGTGCTAATCCAGCCTGTGTGTGTGTGTGTGTGTGTGTCTAACCACTGCTTGTTTACATTATGGGCAGCACTCACTGCCAGATTTGCATCTACCAATCCTGCTAACAAATTAACTGTGACAGAGCAGTTGCTCCTGACTTCCCCTGAAATGTTTTTACCTCTGTTTTTTTTTTTTTTTTTTTTTTTTTTTTTTTTTTTT